>CM040427.1:116805492-117327313 GCA_022702705.1 Papilionanthe hookeriana x Papilionanthe teres
GATATTTTTCTAAAGAATATATATATATATTTAAATTAAATTTAAATTTTAAAATTCGCCGACAATTTCTGTAGGCTACCCCTTTTCAAAAATATAACTTAACTTAAAAATAAGTCATACGTGGATGATGAAATTATCTACCCTATTTCAGATAGTGCATGGGTTATTCCTATTCACTGTGTGTCTAAAAAAGGAGGAGTAACTGTGACTATTAATGAAAAGAATGAAATGATACCAACAAGACAAGTTACAGGGTGGCGAATATGCAATGATTATAGAAAATTAAACCTTGCCACAAGGAAAGATCATTTTCCACTCCCTTTTCTAAATGAAATGTTGGATAAGTCGGTTGGGCATAAATACTTTTGTTTTCTGGATGGATATACTGGTTACCACCAAATTCAAATTGCTCCTAAGGATCAAGAGAAAACTATGTTTACCAATCCTTATGGTACGTTTGCTTTTATAAGAATGCCCTTAGGTTTATGTAATGCCCCTGCTACATTTCAAAGATGTATGATGGCTATTTTTGTGATTTAGTTGAAAAAGGGATTGAAATTTTTATAGATGACTTTTCATTGTTTAGAACTTCATTTGAATCATGTTTAGAACATCTATCTAAAGTTCTAAAATGCTGTGAAGAAACTAATTTTGGTCCTTAATTGGGAAAAATGCCAATTTATGGTAGCAGGAGGAATTGTTTTGGGACATCGGATTTCAGAAAAAGGTTTGGAGTTAGATCCTGCAAAAATTTAAGTTATATCTAATTTACCTTGCCCAACCAATGTAAGGGGAATTAGAAGTTTTTTAGGACATGCTGGATTCTACAGGTGTTGCATCAATGATTTTTCAAAGATTACAAAACCTTTATGTCGTTTAGTGTAAATGGATGATATTTTTAATTTTAATGATAACTGTCGTAAAGCCTTTGAAACATTAAAAGAAAAATTAATCACTGCACTTGTAATAATTTCACCAAATTGGAAAAAACCTTTTGAATTAATGTGTGATGCTAGTGATTATGCTATTGGTGCTATTTTGGGTCAGAAATATGATAAAATTTTTAAAGTAATTTTTTATGCTAGTAAAAATCTTAATGAAGCTCAAATTAATTATACCACTACTGAGAAAGAGTTATTAGCTATAGTATTTACCTTTTATAAATTTTGATCATATTTAATTGGACCTAAATAGGTTGTGCTTACTGATCATTCTGCTATCAAATACTTAATGAAGAAAAATGATGCAAAATCGAGACTTATAAGATGGATTCTTCTTTTGCAAGAATTTGATTTTGAAATAGTAAATAGGAAGGGTTCTAATAATTAAATTGTTGATCATTTGTCCAGGCTTAAAATTGAAAAATGTCTTTGTGATATTGAAGAAATTAATGAAAATTTTCCTGATGAAAAACTGTTCACTGTTAAAGAAAGGAATGTTTTGTGGTATGCAGACATAGTAAACTTTATTGTTAGTAATATTATACCCTATGGTTTGACTATCATGAAAAGAAGAAATTTTTGTCTGATGCTAAGACTTATTTTTGTGATGACCCATTTTTATATAAACATGGAAAGGATCTTATAATTCGAAGATGTGTACCTCTCGAAGAGACTTATGAAATTATTCAAAAATGTCATGATTATGATTATGAGGGACATTTTGGAAGTGATAAAACTGCATATAAAATATTACAATCAGGATTTTATTGGCCTACAATTTTTAAGGATGTGAATGATTATATTAAAATTTGTGATATATGTCAGCGTGTAGGCAATATTTCTAGAAGAAATGAGATGCCCCTCAATTATATGTTGGATGTTGAAATGTTTGATGTTTGGGGATTAGATTTTATGGGACCATTTACACCATCTTTCGAAAATGTGTTTATTTTGATAGCAGTAGATTATGTTTCCAAATGGATTGAAGCTATTGCTTTACCACGATGTGATGCCCAAATTATTGTAAAGTTTTTAGAAAAGAATATATTTTGAAGATTTAGAATACCAAGAGTAATCATAACTAATGGAGGAAGTCATTTTAGAAATGTGATTATTGGGAGGTTAGCAAAGAAATATCGTATTAATCATCGCATTGCTACTGCTTATCATCTGCAGACAAGTGGTTGGTTGAATTATCCAATCGTGAAATTAAAAGAATATTGGAAAAAACTGTTAATCCAAAAAGAAAGGATTGTTCAATTAAACTGGATTATGCTTTGTGGGCCTATAGGATCGCTTACGGAACATCTATAGGAATGTCCCCATATAGGCTGATTTTGGAAAAGCTTGTCATTTACCTTTTGAACTTGAGCATAAAGCTTATTGGGCTATTAAAGAGTTCAATTATAATTTGAAAGATGTTGCTGAAAAGAGATTATTGAAATTGAATGAGCTTGAAGAAATAAAGAATGAATCTTACGAAAATGCTAAGATTTATAAGAAAAAGATGAAGTTATGGCATGATCCGAAGATTCTTACCAAAAATCTTGTACCATGACAACAAGTTTTGTTGTTTGATGCTAGATTGAGAATATTTTCTAGAAAACTTAAGTCCAGGTGGATGGGTCCATTCATTGTGATAAAATTTTATTCTTATGGAGTTGTAGATATTCAAGATCCTAAGACTGAAAAAATATTTAAAGTTAACGGAAATAGACTTAACAATATTTTTCAGTCAATAAATCTAAATCTGATGAGAATTTAATGTTGGGTCACTCGGAATGAGTTCGGGTATGTCGAGTCGAAGACGTTAAAACAAGCGCTTTGTGGGAGGCAACCCATATTTATTGGTGTGTTTTGCTTTATGTTTGTTTTGTGTGTTTTGTTTGCTTTGTTTTCTTTGTTTTTATGTTTTTTATGGTAGAAATTTGGAGTTTTTAAACTTAAGTAGAGTTTATTCAACTTTAATTGATGATTTAGTAAAGTCAGAATGAAAATTTGGACACTTAGCGGACCTGTGCTAAAATGTGCACTGGCGGCTAAGCGCCGACTAGTTGGCGCTTAGGCGCCACAGTTATAAAAAAACGTGAAAAATGTGGATCTAGATGCCTAGTTTGTAGGGGAGAAGTTATGGGAGTTATTTAGAAGATTCTAAACGTCTAGGGGAATATTCTAACATCTACCAAGTCTATAAAAAGGACTAGACTTGATAGAAACACTTACCATAAGTCCAAATTTCATTTCTGAAGTCTAAGAAGAAAATTTTGAAGAGCACCATGTCTTCCTGGGAGAACGAGATGAAGAAGAAGCAAGATTCTGATAAAATTAAGTTCATTAGTGATAGTGCTAAGGAGTTATTTAATGGATATCTGGCTGTAGTATTCAAGGTATAGCAGAGATGATTGTAAAAATTGAAGCCAGAGTGAGTTCAATGGAAGCAAAAATCAATGATATTATCTTACATCTGGATCACATGGGATGGAACCTCAAGATGCAAATCAATCATTCAAGGTATGTGGAAGAAATAGATAAAGCTATGTTTGTGAAAAATAAATGGATTGAAGAAGATGATATAAGAATGAACAATGATCAAACGTTCTATCAAATCTACATTCCTGAAGGGTCAATTGAGAATAATGGTAGTCCTGGTTATATTCCGCCTAATGGAGAGTGGAATTAAATGTGTTTTGTTTGTATTTGTTTAGTGTCTTAATGTGTTATGTTAGTGTTCTTGTGAGTTCATGTTTGATTCTTTTAGTGTTTTTATATATGCATGATGATGTGATGGGTACATCTTAGAGATGTATACTTATCCTTTAATATTATAGTGTCTTTTGAGAATTTTATCCTTTATGTTTGGATAGAAATTCTAGTATTGTATTAAATGTTATGTTTGTTTTAAATATAAGTTTGTATTTTGGGAAATTTGTGTGGAATCAATAGTTTTTAAACTTTGATTTGGAGTATTAGAAGATTTGTGGGGAGAATTAATTATTGTGGACTAATTAAGGGTAATTAACAAAGTGATTTAGTGCTTATACCTTAATTATAAAAATTTGGGTACTAGCGGTTAAGCGCCAGAATGCAGGTGCTTACGCGCTAGATTTCGCAGCCAAGCACAGATAGTTCACTCTTGGGCGCCAGTTCGTGAAAAATTGGTTCTCGAAAGTTAAAAACCCGAAAATTACCATTTTCAACCTCCCCATCGTC
This sequence comes from Papilionanthe hookeriana x Papilionanthe teres, assembly GCA_022702705.1. NCBI lineage: Eukaryota > Viridiplantae > Streptophyta > Magnoliopsida > Asparagales > Orchidaceae > Papilionanthe > Papilionanthe hookeriana x Papilionanthe teres. The sequence goes on from CM040427.1 coordinate 116,809,644, forward strand.
TTCAACTTTTGCTTTTCCTTGAAAGAGGAGCCTAGGGTATCATATTGTGGATCATTTAAGAGCCGATCTCAACAAAAATTGTTAGATTTGGATTCCTTGAGGTAAGAGCACTACACCTAAGTAAAAATTTTTTTATTTTCACCATGTATTTTGAGTACATTATGGAAAATCTTAAAATCACTATTCATGGTGAAAATTTGAGGAAAATCTTGATAAATTGCTTGGATTTAGTGAAAATATCTTTTGGAAGATAATTTAGCAAGTTTAGTTTGATTTTGGAATTTATGGTGAATTTTTCATGAATTTTTAGAGATGGCTCCAAAGTCAAAGCGCGCTCGAGATAAGACGAAGTTTGATTCTGACAAATTTGTTAGTTTGAGGGCTGAGGAACGATACGTCGATGCATTGCAATCACGTAAGTTGATTCCTGAGTGAGTGTTTAGTAAGCCAGGAGAGGTGATTGAAGATATGATTACAAGAAGAAACTGGCAGAATTACTGTTGCTTCTCCGTCGTTGCTGTTGTTTCTGTGGTAAGAGAATTTTATGCAAATTTATCTGCTGCAGAGGAAAATCTGGTGATGGTTAGGAGGCATGAAGTAAACTTTTGTTCAGGTGCAATCAAAACCTTTTATGGACTACCTCCTGATATGTTTTGTTTTTATTCTAACTATCAACCTTCGGAAGGAGAATTAGATGAGATTATGGAGTTTCTGACTGATGGAAGAGGATTATGGAAAATTAAAAATGATAGAAGAGTGAACTTTCCTACTTTCAAATTGAATGTCATTTCTAAGGCATTGCATTATTTTATCTCATCTAATTTGGTACCTTTAAGTCACACTAGTGAAGTGATGAGAGAAACAGCGGTGTTGAACCATTGTATTTAGCATGGGAAGCCTCTTGATATTGGAGGGATAATTTATGATTATGTTTTGAACTGTGCTAGATCATCCACGACTACAGGTATGGGATTTTCTTCTTTGATTCATTAACTTTATGAAATATATGGAGTGAAATTTGAAACCTGGGAAGAGGTACTTCAGCCATTGAGACCAATTACTAGTGTAAACGTTGGTGCTTACACTGTACATTTAGAGTTTGGTTAGAGAGGAGGATTTGGTAGGGCTTCTACTGCTTCTGCTTCTGCTGCTTCTACTTCTCGTGCTTCTACTTCACGTGCTTCGTCATCTACTGATTCACAGACTGGTTTATTAGAAAAGATTTTGAAAAAAGTGAGTCTTACTCGAGAGCATGTGAGAGATAAGGATGGTAAGTTGGATAATGTTGAGAGATATATTATAGAACCTGATGAATATGAGGAGAATTATCAGCATTATTTGGATAGACTGATTAGAGAAGATCAGAGTGCTGAGATGCCACCTCATCCATTTTATATTCCTTATGTGCCATTCAGAGATTGGAACGAGCAAGATGATGACGATGATGACGATGATGAGGATGAAGAGTAGTTGTATGTGTGTTAATTTTAGTTATTGTGTTGTTGTGTTGTGTTTTTGTATGCTTCATCTAGTATTTTGTTTGATGATTAAATTGTGATGTAAACCTTGATAGTATGCAGATTGTAGTTGTACTATTTATCTGTTATGCATATTCAGGTATTGTTGTTGTTTTATTATGGATTTATATGTTGTTGTGTGCTAGTGTGTAATTGTAAATGTTTTTTATGTGTATGTTATGTCAGAGTTTTTAATAGTGTGTACTTTAATTCAAAAACTATTAGGAGAGTATAAACCACTATTAGGAACTTTTACTTAGGAAAACTACATATTTAAAATTCTTCAAATTCCACTATTATATGTTATCTGTATCAGTGTTTTATTTTAGTTGGTGTGTATTTGCTTTGAAAACCTCCACTACTGTAGAAGTCTTTTGAAATTTTTACTTTTCTTATTATAAAAAAAAAGAAAAATGTTTTAAAAAACTAAATTTGATTTCATGTTACTCCTGTTATTTAAATTGTTATACTTGCATATTAGGATATTAAAAATTCCTGCAAGCATGTTATGTCAGTTTTTTATTTTTCACCCTTCTATCATTTCTTATGCTTAAATGTTTTATCTTAATTAAAAAATTAAAGTTTGGGGGGATTTTAAAAAAAAGATTTTCAAAACACTAAAATATTATTTGATTCTCAACAATACTTAAAATAAATCATATTTTTTATTGAGAACAATTATGTACATGAAGTTATATTAGGGGAATAAAATTTTGAATATAGAAATGAATAAAAGAATTTAGTTAAAATTTATAGTAATCATGAAAAACTTAAATTTAAAATTTTCTTAATGAAGAGGTGTTAAATAAAGTTAAACTATCTTTAGTAAGAAGTTTTGTATTTTTGGATAAATAGAAGATTTGACTTTTATTCTCCAAAGCTTAAATTTATTTTATTGAAGAGTAATTTTCAAATACTATTATTATGATTTTTAAGTGAAAGGTGTATATCTGACCTTTATTTTAAATGGAAGGGTGTAATTCAAAATCATTAAAGGCCTATCCAGATATAGTAATCCTTACCTTATAAAAAAAAGAAAAAAAAAAGAAGAGAAGAGATAAAGTGAAAAATAATATATGAAAAGGGAGGAGAAGCTTGAGGATTTAAGGGCCAAATCAAAAATTGGTTTCATACCCAAAGTTTAAGACATAAGATCAGAGAAAATCTAAAGCTTAAAATTGTAATATAGTAAGTAAAATAATTTTTCAAATAAAGATTTTTAAGTGAGAAAAATAAATGTTTGAATCTATATTTTGAAAAATCTACAAATATTTCTGAAATAGATAGAGACTTATATTTATCATTTTCTTTTACTTAAGAACTTTCTAAACTTTAAGTTGGTTTAATTTACTAAAATTTTTTTAAAATTGGACTATTCCATTTCTAGAACAAAATTTTGTTATCTTCCTAAGAAACTCATTACATAAATTGCATGATAAAATGTTTTATGAGATTAACTATCACTTGAGGACAAGTAACATTTTAAGTTTGGGGGATTTTGATACACCTAAAATATATAGTATTTTTATGCTCATTTTTATACCTATTTTTAATAATATTACACTTTAATGGAAGGTATTTTGTGTTTTTTTGCAGGTATGATGAAAATGGATGGTCATGATGAAAGGAGCAAAATTAGATAAAATTTGGAGCAAAAAAATTAAAAATAAAAAATTTGGCACTGGCGGCTAAGCGCCGCTGGGCCGGCGCTTAGCCACCACAGTTATAAATCAAACTTTAATTAGATTTGGCACCAAATTCAAAAGGGAATGGATGCAACTCTTGGTGGTAACATCCATAACTTCCTTTGGGCGGCAACTTTGAATGAAGGGGTGCGTTCCTGAGTAAATACATCGAATCTGGACATATTTTAAGGGGACACCAAGGCACCTTTTGGTTAACTATTTAAAGAGAGTCTAAGAAGTGAAGAAGTGAAGAATTGAAGAGGCTCTTCACTGTATTTCGAAGAGAGGAATTTAGGAGATTCTTCCACTGCATTTTAAGTTTTTATTTAGAGTAGGAGTAGAGAGTAGAAAGGAGAAAAGGATCAGAGTTAAGAGTTCTTCTCACACTTCTTTTCTTTCTTTTAGTTTAGTTTTTATTGAAGTCTGAAGTTTGTATTCTGAGTCATCGGAGTTTGGAGACTTGCTCTGAGGAGTAGTTTAGCGAAGAGTCAAAGTTTCAAAGGAACTTCCTTAGTCTTGTGGAAAGGATTTTCATATAAGTGTTTACTTTTAATTTGTTTATCAATACTTGCTTTCGTTTATTATTTTTCTTATCGTTTTTAATTTCAAATCAATGTGTTTTTATATTTTCCCAATGCATTCTGAGTAGTTTACTTTATCTTTTTCTTTCTTAAAATGGAGAAGTAATTAATTTAAAGAGAATTGTTGTGGAAAGTATCAGTGTTTAAAAGTTGGAAGAAGTTGTGAAAATTGATTTTGAGAACTTTGTTTACTTCTTAATTTGGCCTGTTAAGTTGTAAAATTTCTTGAGATTATGTAAGATACAATGCGGTATTATCTCATTAAAGTTAGTAGGAATCACATGCAATTATATGGGTGAGAACTGTAGTCCATATAAGTGAATGTAATATTAGAAGATATTTTTATAGAAGGGAGTAAAATTAGAGGATTTTAGAGTGACGAGGCTAAAATCCACTAATTTGGTTTAAAGTTTTGAGTTTTGTTATGAGAAGTTAGCCCCAGTGTGGTGGGAATCGAGGGAACTCTAGAGTGAGAGACTCGGTATCTTCCCTGCCTAACCATGTTCAAAATAATATAAATTTCAAATTAACCTATGTTCTTTATAGAACCAAGTAATGCTAAAGAACACATTTGCTTCTATCTATCACAAGAAAATTTAAATACTTCCACAACAATACTTTAAGAATTATTACTACTTCATGAAAGGAAAGAAAAAGATATTTTAGTTAATATTATTTTTACATCCAGTGTTATTAGTTATTGAAACCTTTACTTTCATTTGCTTAGCATTTTATTAAGAAAATTTCAAAAGACAAATCAACTTTCTAAAACTTTTCAAAATTAAGACATACTATTTCAAAAACAATTAAAGAAAGTAAGAAGATAATTTTCTAAATTCCTTTAAAGATTTTCAACTTTTCCCTGTGGGTTTGATATATCGGAGCTTAATCAGAAAGTCCTATATTACTTGATAAACGATACGTATACTTGCGTAGTATCCCATATTATAAAATCATTATTTTCATATCTAAAATTATCAGCGCACTTATATCTGTCGGTACCAAGTTTTTGGCGCCATTGTACTTTTATCTATTGAGGATCATGACTTAAATAGTCATGGCTGGGATGGCTGTCAGGGCTCCAATTCAGGTGCAAAGAGCTACATAGGTGGAGTGCAGAGGAGCTCTGGTGGCAATATTGGGCTCAGTTGGCCATAGGGTGGAGTTTGGGTTTGGCCAAGAGGGACGTGGCTCTTGGGTTTGGCATTTTCCAGCCACTAGGCCGGCCGGTCAGGCCAGAGGAGGAAGCCAGTGGGTCAAGTGCACCATTGGGCAGGCTATGAGTGCAATGGGTTTTAATGGTTAAGGCATTATGGCAAACATCTCTTGGATTTAACCATTTAAAGGATGAGATCCCCTAATTTGGGGGACCTTTGGTCCATGGCTCCACTAGGGTGGGTGAGGTGGGTCTAGCCCAGTCCCTAGGGTTAACGTAGTGGTTGTTAGGGGGTTGGTTTGGTCACATTTGGTTTAATTTGGTTAAGTTATGTCATGGGTTCATTTGGGTCACCTTTGGTTCAAGTTGGGCTAACTTGGTTTTGAACTTGAATGGAGCCCAAGTATCTTCAGCAACATTGTTTAGATGATAGTAATGAAGATTTTTCATGAAGACAAGGAGTGGTTTTGAGTTCATTTGGGTTCAGTTTGATGGATTTTGGGATTTTTGCCAATTTAGGGAAAGTTTGGTTAACTTGGGTTTAGGATGAGCTAGGGTTTAGTCCAAGACCAATTGAAGGCTCCAAATGGTCTAGGAGAATGTGGTAAAGAGTTCCCAACATCAATTGGGTGAAAATTTTAGGGTTAGGCCAATCAATTTGGGAAATTTTGGGCATGTGTTGAACTTGGATTACAATTGGGTATTTTTATATTTCAAGTGGATTTGGTTTAGACTTGGGCTTAAATTGTTGGCAATAGAATGTTGTATGTGATTCATAAGAGTGTTATGGAGTTCTTAGGATTGAAATTTAGGGGCATTGGTTGCCATTGGGTCAATTTGGGGATTTTGGATCATTTAGGTAAAATTAGAGATATTAGATTTCAAGTGGAGTTGAACTCAAATGTGGGTCAATTTGGGCTTGGATTTGGTTTAGATTGGTGTTGCAGATGTTGAATTAAATTTTGTAATTTAAATTGGGCAAGATTGGAATCAATTGGGTAGACATTGGGTTTAATTTGGGCACTTTTGGGTTAAATGGGCCAAATTGTGGATTTCGGTTAAATTGGACTAAATTGGCCAAACTGGGTCATGTGGTAGTTGAGAGATATGAAAATGGTAATATTTCGGAGGTTTTCAAAATTCATGAGAATTTTTGGAATTTTTGAAGTTTTTGGCTAAGAGGGGCATTTTGGTCATTTAGGGATTTTTTTGGGAAATTTGTCAATTTTGGGTAATTTTGGTTACGTTGAGTGGTAGGGAGTATTTTGGAATGATTTTTGGAGAATTATGTTCAATTTGGTTGATTTTGGGGGATTTTGGGGGATTTTAGGGTTTTGGGGGCATTTTGGGTATTTTGGAAGAAAGGGGTTAGGAATTTGGAATGTTTAGGAAAATTAGGATTGGTTGAAGGCGAGTAGTATGGAATTGCTTAGGTTGAGCCATGGACCAAGGGTCACCCTCATTTGGTCCTCTATGTGTTGGTACTAGCCAAACCCTAGCCTGAGGCTAAGAGTTTGGGAAAACCACTTACACAAGTTTCCAAAGAGTTAGCGGATCAAAAGGAGGTGTGCTTTATTTAGGGTTATGATTGTGTAGTGTGAGTGTGGTGTAAGCTCCAGACCTCCAAGGGTAGATCCTATGGCCTGACCACCTATAGGAGACTTCCCCTGGGCTTCCTTATGCTTGGTCTCTTCCTCTCAAAAACTGGAGGTTAGGCCTTAAGCATATGAAAACTCCGAGTGAAGTGAGAAAAGTTTGAATTTCTATGAGGAGGGGTTCCTGACCCGACCGCCACGCTTAAAGCAGTAATGTTTGCTTTCAAAAGATAACCAAAAAGCTTTGACTCGATTTATAAATAGCGGCTAGTGTATAAAATTAATATTATATAAGTAATATTTTTACACACTAGGGGTACTACGCAAGTATACGTATCGTTTCAAGTAATATAGAGTTTTTAAACAAAGACCCCAGTATCGATCCCACAGGGAAGATTTATAGAAATAAATTTTCTATAAAGCGAAAGCGAAATATAATAGTAAAAATATTTTTATTTTGATTATAAATTAATATTAATTTACTAGATGCAATTTAAAGAAAACAATAATAAGAAAATGATTTTATAAACTCTATATAAAATAAACAACTTTCTTTCCTTCAATTAATCTAAGATTTTTAAGATAATTTAATATTCCTTGGAGAATTTAATTTATGGTATTGTGCCAAATAGAAGCATTCCTATTCTTCACCCTTTGATCCATGTGCAAAGAACATTGACTAATTTACAGAATAGGTCCGGATGTATTGTTAGTAGAATGGGTTAATCTAGGCTCACACTTCTAGATGTCCAAGGGTGGCTATGGTCGGCCCTACTAGTGACCCTTTCCTAGTCTATAAATCAAATCATAAGAATTCAGTCTGTCACTCTAAAAACCTATCAATTCTACGCCCTTTAAATATTATCTTCCTATTTATTTGCACTTCGCCATGAATAGCCCGCACATGACCTTCGACTACCCAAGGATTCATGTGACAATTACAAGTTAAGAGTTCTTCTCCTACAAGGTTTTTAAACTCTTCAACAAGTTTTAACAATTCAAACGGCCAATTTAAAAAGTAAAGTAAGATCAGGTATTAAAGTCATCACAATATTTTGAAAATATTTTGAATTTTAATTCTCCATCGAATCTTTATATTATCTTATCTATCTCTTCATAATTGAAGTAAGAAAGTAACTAACTATTCAGAACACATTGAAAATAAATAACAAAACGTGATAATTAAACTTTGAATCAAATGTAAAAATATACTTATCTCAAATATTTCTTCTACAGATCTTCTGATTCCTACTGACTCCACAGTGTAATGAACTCCAAGATGCAATAACTTGAAAATAAACTCACTAAACCAAACAAAAGTGGCCCTAAATTTCTCTCTCTAATTCTCTCTCTAAGGATGAGAGATCTTAAAGTAGATAAGAGAAAGGGGTACAATGGGAGGGGCACTTTTTCTGAAGAATTGGACCTCTATTTATAGGCTTCAAGAGTTGCCTTGAGGCACCTCTTCAAAACATGTACATATTCAATGAATCTTCTAAAAGGTCGGTCTAGCGCCTAGGCGCCCGAATCTGGCGCCTAGGCGCTGGACACCGCGTCCAGTTCTTCCCACCTCTTCACTTTGGCTCGCACCTCTTCGTGATTAAAACTGTTTTGGAGCGTCCAAATGCAATGTATCACATGTCTTATTATCATGGAACAACTGCCAGCCTTCTAGAATGTCCAATAACCGCTCACTCCGTCAAAATAACTGATCAAACATTGTCAAAAACTTGATAGTTTTCATATCAAGTCTTGCGCGTAGGCGCCAGTTTCTGGCGCCTAGGCGCCAGGCCATATTTTTTTATAGTTTTGGTTTTTTGCTCTATTTTTGCTCCTTTTTGCTCTTTTTTCCTTCTTAGACCTTTTTACATTACCTACATCCAAAAATACAAAAAATACCTTTCATTAAAGCATAATATCCTTAGAAATTAATATGAATTAAGACATAAAGAAATAGGTATTTTTTTTATAGATCAAAATCCCCCAAACTTAAATGTTACTTGTCCTCAAGTAACTCTTTTTACTACATAAAATATAACTTTTGGAAATAAAAGATAAATATTTAAGATTCCTTATAATTTTTGATTTTATAAAGTCTTTACTAAATTATTAACCCAATTTCACTAACTATGTTTAATTTTAAGAATTTAAAGAATATTTAACTACCAAATCATAAGATTTCAAACTTTTCATTCATTTTGAAAATAATAGAAGTCTATTATATTAAGCTTTCATAGATTATTTACAAGAAAAAGATCTTCTTGAAAAATCTTTTCTAAATAAATATTTATGCATAAAAATTAAGTAAAGTATGTAATTAGTTTTCTTCCTATAAGATAATTCAAGTGAAGCCAATTTTGATTAGGCATTTCCTCAAGCTTCTCCTCTCTATCTTTTTTTCTTTTCTTTTCTTTTTTTTTTTTGTTATATAGAGAGGATTACTATATCTGGATAGCCTGTTAATGGTTTTGAACTTCACTATCCTTAACTTATATTTTCAAAACTTATACATCTCCACTTAATTATTATAACATAAATAAAAATTTAAAAACAATTCCAATCTTTTCTTTTTCAAGTGATAATTTTTTATTACTTAATATTTCTAAAATTCTATTATTTCTATCATGAATAGAAAATTTCTTTTTCTCATTCTTCTTTAAGTTAAATAATTCTATTCTTAAAATCAATCAAAGTTAGTAAAATTTTGGTTAATTTTCAATAATTTGTTTAAAATTTCAAAAATAAAAGTGATCTCAAATAAATTTTTCATTCCTTAAGTTATGTTAAAAAGTTTCTATTTTTAAGAAAGTATTAGCTCTTTAAGGATAAATAAAATTTAATTTTGAATGGATTTTCCCTTCCCTCAAACTTAAGTTATGGTATACTATGATAATTTGAAAGTATGAGAGAAAGAAAATCATTATTATTTTTAGTATGTAAAAAAAAACAATCTTAAAAAGAAAAATTAACTTCAAAACATGCTTTTATGAATAATTAAGATAAAATTGAAGCATGTATATAGAAAGGTAAGCAGGCTAATTTTATGATGATATTAAATTTGAAACAGTAATTAAAACAGAGCAAAATAATTAAGTACTAAACATTAAACTAAAACAACATATAAACTAATTCTAAATTCGAGTCTCAACACAACGTAATCCTAATACTAAACGATCAACATACATCAAATACAAAACTACCAAACAATCCAAATAAAATAAACTAACAGAGTTACAAATCAAAGAAATCGATAACAACTAATCACTAGCTGTAGCCTCATCATCATCTTCATCACCAAAGGAAAATTCTACATCCTTAGGATCAACAAATGGTGTGAATCTAGGAAAAGTAGGAAAACTAACATCAAGTTACCCTTCAGAAATCTAACTAGGGCTTCATCATACTCATCATCATAATTACTCTTCCTCTGGGTATAATCAGATAAATGATCTAGTTTTCTATCAATAGTATCAATCATGCAGTGAGTTTGAAATAACTCCTGCTGCTGTTCTAAAAACTAATCATGCATTGATTCCCAGAAATCTGATGGTGGCTCAGCAGAAGTAGAGGGTCTAGAAGTAGAAGGTCTACCTGAAGTATGTGCAGAAGTAGAAGGAGCAGTCGATCTCTTCCCTTAAAGATGATCATAGATACTAACACTCTCCTGCCTAATTGGCTTAGTAGACTTGAACTTCTCCTCAGAAATATCAATAGTGACTCCATTACTAACACATAGTGAATAGATCAAAGATGGAAATCCCAATCCAACAGAAGTGCTGGATCTCGCAGTAGACTCCACAGAATCATAAATAATGCTTTCGACATTAATAGGCTTCCTCTCCTGAATGCAGTAATTTAAGATCGCTCGATCTCTAGTCACTTCACTCAAGTGGTTGGAGTGTAACAATCTTGCAGAAATAAAGTAGTGACATGCTTTAGATACACCATTTAATTCAGAGGATTTGAAGTTTACCCTCTTTCCGTTCCTGATCTTCCAAGATCCAATACCGTTAGTCAGATAAGCAATAATCATGTCCAAATCTCCCTCAGATGGTGATAATCCCGAATAATAGCACTCAATAGTCGGTGGCGAGGCCATAGAATATGTTGATTCTTTCTGGAGTAAATCCTACTCTGATTCCTCTAACAAAGACATCAGAATCCTCGGCATCCAGAAAATTTGCATAAAATTCTCGAACAACCGGAATAACAGAAATAACAGTAAAGTAACAAAATCGTTGCCAGTTGTGCGCAACGATAGTGTTTTCGATCATCTCCCCAGGATGATAAAAACTTTGTTCCGAGATGAACTTTCTCGACGATGCAAGTTCGTGGAAGTAAAAATGCGCAGCCGCAGTTGGAAATTTGCTGCTATCAAAATTTTCTCGTCCTTTCCCGCGCTTAGATTTTGGAGCCATCTAAACGTGAAAGAAAATAAGAATTTATTTAGGAATCAAAGATTTAAACTCTTTTTATGTTTATAAAACTTAAAATAAGTTTAAAAATCCAAAGAAATAACTAAAAATCTAATATTTTTTCATGTTTTCAATTCTTAGCAAAACTTAGGGAAATCTATGGTGAAAATCGAAAATAAATGGTTTAAAGTGTAGATCTGACCTTGAGACGAAGAAATCGAGTGGTTTTGCGCTCAAATCCTTAATGTTTTGACCATAAATGGATCTAGAGGATGTATTTTAGCAAAAATGGCAAAGAAGATGAAGCTTAGGCGTCAAAAATGGCTTTTGGGAGTTTAAATGGTAATTTTCGGGTAGCAGGCCGAACTGGCGCTTAGGCGCCGAATTCTGGCGCCTCGGCGCCTAAGCGCCAGACTAGCCTTTCACAAAATTTTTTTTTTAAATTTATTTTTCCACCAAAATTCATAAATTCAACTTCCAATTACTCATATCAGAGTAGGGCTTCAGTTTCTAACTTCCACAACATTTTTCAAAAATTTATAAAAATTAAATATTGAATCCACCAATCAAACATAAGGTTTTCAATCAAACTCACTAATTTCTATTTAAAATCTTCAATTTTGACTCGATACATTCCAGATAAGTACTACATTTGATTCAAGTTCCTAATACACACTCAATCATAACAAGTTCAAAGCAAATATAACACACATTGAACATGAAAGCAAATATACTAACAAACACAATCGATTTTTTAAATCGATACAACGACTCAACAAATCATAATAGCTATCTCTTTACCAGAATATTCTAATCTTCACAAGGTAAATTGTGTATTCCACTTGGAAAGAAGACTAACGCTCTCGGGAAATCCGTAGCCGTCTTTTCATCAATCCACTTGTTCTTCGCATACATTTCAACTTGAGCATCTTGATAAGCCGCAATATGATCAAATTGAAGTTTCATTTGCCATTCTAGATGTTCAACTTGATGAAACATCTCATGAAGGCGATCTCCAATCCTTTTAAAATCTTATTCAAACTAATCTAAATAACTAGAAATTTTCTCTAAACTTACAGCGATGAAACCATTGAAGTAGGGTTGAGGATCCCTTGAGACCTTGTCCCTAGCCTCTTCTCCATGATTTCTCCTTTCCATTTCTTCAAAAATTTCTCAAATCTCTCAAGAATGAAATGTAAGGGACGTAATTTTGATTGTTTGATGGTTAGGGAAGAAGATGGGTAGATTTTAAGGGGAAAATCGCATGAAAAACTGAAAATTTTCGGTTTTTGCACGACCCAGTAACCATGGTGCTTAGGCGCCGAATCTGGTGCCTAGGTGCTGGACCTATTGATACATAGTTGATTATGGCGCGTAGGCGCTGAATTCTGGCGCCTAGGTGTCGGAACTATGTTCAACTCCATTTCGCCTAATCATCAAATTTTCAAAATTTCGTTCTCCAAGATAGGTAAATTATACTGGTAAGAGTAATTTAGACTCTATAACTCACATTGTAAACTATCATAATGAAGGTTAACTTGATCTCCTTTTTACTCATATTTAAAATAGAGTGATCCTATTTTTAAATCTTACATACCTCAAAATAATTTTCTGCCTAAGTCAACCAAGACTTATGAGCAACAAATTTTTCTAATGTAATATAAAATTAATCAAGATCGAGGCATAACCTTACATTAAAACACAAAAACACAAAATAATTATGGGTTGCCTCCCACAAAGTGCTTGGTTTAACGTCGTCAGCCCGACTTTAGTAAATCTTTAATTAGGTTGACTCAATTCATAAGCCTCTTTATAAATCTTCTTAATATTTCCCAAATAAGGCTTCAATCTTAATCCATTTACTTTAAAATTTTTTCCAATTTTGGGATCTTTAATATCCACAGCTCCATAATGATATACTTTCTCAACAAAATAAGGTCCAATCCATTTAGATCTTAATTTTCCAGGAAAAAGTCTTAAACAAGAATTAAACAGTAAAACTTTTGTCCAGGCTCAAAAATTTTTCCTAAAATTTTCTTATCATACAACATCTTCATTTTCTCTTTATAAATCCTCGCATTTTCATATGATTCGTTTCTAATTTCTTCCATCTCATTTAATTGCAATAATCGTTTTTCTCTCGCTTTATTCAAATTAAAATTAAACTCCTTTATCGCCAAATAAGCTTTATGTTCAAGTTCTACGGTGTAAGTGACAATGTTTACCATAAATTAACCGGTAAGGTGACATTCCGATTGGTGTCTTATAAGCTGTTCTATAAGCCCATAATGCAGAATGAAGTCTATCAACACAATCAGTTCTTTTAGGATTAACAGTCTCTTCTAAAATTCTTTTAATTTCTCTGTTTGATACTTCAGTCATTCCACTAGTTTGAGGGTGATAAGCAGTTTCAATTCTATGTTTGATTCCAAATTTTTGAAGTAATGATTGAATTCTTATATTCCTGAAATGACTTCCACCATCAGTGATAATTACCTTAGGCATTCTAAATCTTGAAAATATCATTTTCTTTAAAAATTTTGAAACACTTTTGGAATCACATTTTGGTAAAGCAACTGCTTCAATCTACTTTGAAACATAATCAACTGCTAAAACTTTTTCCAGATGATGGAACAAATGGTCCCATAAAGTATAATCCCCATATATCAAAAATTTCAACTTCCAATATATAGTTTAACGGCATTTCATCTTTCCTAGATATATTTCCCATCCTTTGACATCGATCACATGTTTTCATATATTTTCTCACATCGTTAAATAAGGTAGGCCAATAAAATCCAGAATTTAAAATTTTAAATGCAGTTTTATCTATGCCAAAGTGTCCTCCAAAATCAGAATCATGACATTTTTGAATAATAGAAAAAGTTTCCTCATAAGGTACACATCTTCGAATCATAGAATCTTTACCAATTTTAAGTAAATGAGGTTCTTCCCAAATATAAGATTTAGCATCATATTTAAATTTCTTAATAAATTTGTTATCCAAGTCATAAGGTAAAATATTGCTAACTAAATATTTAATAATATCAGCATACCACGGTGTTTTATATCTTTGAATAACATATAAAGATTCATCAGGGAATTTCTCATTTATATTTTCTTCCGAAATAATATCATTTTTAATTCTAGACAAATGATTAGCAATTTGGTTTTCAATTCCTTTTCTATCTACTATTTGAAAATCAAATTCTTTTAGAAGTAAAACCCATCTTATAAGTCTAGGTTTAGAGTCCTTCTTAGATATTAGATATTTAATAGTAGAATGATCAGTACGAACTATGCATTTAGTACCAAGAAGATAAGGTCTAAATTTATCAAAGGCATATACTATAGCTAGAAGCTCTTTCTCAGTGGTAGTGTAAATTCTTTGTGTTTCAGTGAGAGTTTTACTAGCATAATACACAACTTTGAAAACATTCTCATATTTTTGTCCTAATACAGCTCCAACTGCAAAATCACTTGCATCACACATTAATTCAAAAGATTTATTCCAGATCGAGTGCAACAATGATAGGTTCGGTTATTAATTTTTCTTTTAGAATATTAAAAGAATTAATACATTCTTCATTAAATTCAAATTGTGCATCTTTTTCTAATAAATGACAAAGAGGTTTAGCAATTTTAGAAAAATCCTTTATATATCTTCTATAAAATCCAGCATGACCTAGAAAACTTCTCACATTAGTAACAGTAGTAGGTGTTTGCAATTCAGCAATAATTTTCACTTTTGCTTGATCTACTTCCATCCCTTTCCGTGATACTTTGTGTCCAAGTACAATGCCTTTTGTGACCATGAATTGACATTTTTCCCAGTTAAGAACTAAATTTGTTTCTTCGCATCTTTTCAGAACATTGGCTATGTTTTCCAAACAAGATTCAAAAGAAGTTCCAAAGACTGAAAAACCGTCCATGAATATTTCAATTCCTTTGTCAATCAAACCACAAAATATTATCATCATACATCTTTAAAAAGTTACAGGTGCATTACATAAGCCAAAAGGCATTCTTTTAAAAGCAAATGTTCCATAAGGACTTGTAAATGTTGTCTTTTCTTGGTCCTCGTGAGAAATAAGTAATTGATGATAACCAGAATATCCATCCATAAAACAGAAATATGAGTGTCCAGCTAATTTATCGAGCATTTGATCCAAGAAAGGTAAAGGAAAATGATCCTTTCTAGAGGCTTTATTTAGTTTTCTATAGTCAATACAAATTTGCCATCCAGTAACTTGTCTTGTAGGAATAAGTTCATTTTTATCATTAACAATGACAGTTACTCCTCCTTTCTTCAGAACACAATGAGTAGGACTTACCCATTGACTATCTGAAATAGGATAAATAATACCAGCATCTATCCACTTAATAATTTCTTTTTTAACAACCTCTTTCACAATAGAATTTAATCTTCTTTGCGATTATATAGTAGGTTTAAAATTTTCTTCCATTAAAATTCTATGCATGCAATTGATCACAGAAAAATACATTAAGAAATTCTTATCTATTTTTGATAAAATTGCACTTTAAAGGAAGGTATTTTCTTTATTTTACTGCAAGAATGAAGATTTATAAGTGATGGAAGAAAAAAGCATGAAATGGAGTGAATTTGGATCAAAAAAGGAAGAAATTCATGCAAATTGAACTAAGTCACCGACAGTGAGATCGAGGCCGCCGACGGTGAGATCATGAGGAGAATTTATGAAAGAATTATAACTACCTCACCGACAGCGAGCCCGAGCCCGCCGACAGCGAGATCGCGCGGTGTGAAGACCTTCTAGAAGCCCCGCTGACGGCGAGGTCGTTTCCCGCCGATGGCGAGACAGTTCAAAATACAATTACATTGAACCTGGACGCTTTTTGAAGAGGTGTTTAAGCATCCCTTGGACCTTTGCCTACCTCTATAAATAGAGGATTAATTTTAGTCTTAAGTGTGTCTTTTGTGTATCTTTTGTGTGTCATTTTGTGTGTGTCTCTGGAGTCTTAAGTGTGTCTATTTAGAGAGTCTTAGTGAATCTTTAGTGAGATTTGAAGTGTGTTGTACTAGAAGGAAAAGTCAAAGGAACTTCAAGGAGTCTGCTTGGGGAGGAAATTAAGATATGTATCTTTGTTTATTGTTGTTGTTAACTTTAAATGAAATCCATGTTTTGTTTTATTCCCATGCATTCTGAGTAGTTTTCTTAGTCTTTCTCCTTGTTTATGAAAATTATGTGAAACGATGAAATTAAATAGAAGTACCTAATATATTAAAATAAATTATGATAATTTTTACTTAAAACTTAATTTACTTTCAATCTGGCCAATTGAAATGTTAAAATATGTTGAATTATCAACTATAGTAAAAATTACATCCAATATTTAGGGAAGTCAAAAACCTTGGAAGGAGGGTGCAAATAAATAAGGAAATATTAATTATCGGACATAAAATTTAACATTTTAGTGTGACAGACTAAAATATTCAATTTGGTCCTATTGTTCGAGAGCTGAAGTGTAGATGTTAGCCCTCAGGTGAGGGGAACGTGGGAGCTCTGAAGTGGCAGCCAGTATCCTCCCAGCCTAGTCGCAGATTCAGTAATCAAACATAGGATTAGTCAATGTTCTTTGCACCTGGACCAAAGGGTAAAGAATAGGAATGCTCCTATTTGTCACAATACAATTCAAGAATTCTATTTAAATTCATCATTCACTTAATTTTCTAAAAAACAAGGAGAAGGATACTTTTTCTGAATTATTTAAGTCAACTTTATTTCAAGCATTAGTTTACTTTTGTTTGATTTAGTTACTTTAAATTTTTGTTTACTATATTAGTAAGTAATTCTTTTAAATTTAGCAGATACAAATCTGTTAAAAACTTCCTTGTAGGATCGATAACCAGGACTCCACTAGAGCCCTGTATTACTTGATACGATACGTATACTTTGGTAGAATCCACATTATACATTCCATCATAAAATCATATATATATATATATATTAAAGCGGGATCAAGTTTTTGGTACCGTTACTATTAACTTAATTTGCAAACATATTAAAAATGGGTCAAGTTTTTGGCATCGTTACCGGGGAAGTTTAAGAAATTATTTACTAAAGTAACGGACTATTTTGTTTTATAAAATTGTATGCGAATATTTGGAAAAAAAAATTTAATACCTTACGATTCAGAATTAGAGCGTACAATTAAAAGAATTAGAAAACAAAAAAGATAAATTATAAATTTAACACAAATGGCAAATATTCCTGAAAATGAAAATATCAATCAACCAAGACCATTACGAGATTATGTCAACCCTACATTAGATGAAATTCATTTAACTATTCAAAACCCTAATGTAGCTGCTAATTCATTTGAACTTAAACCTGTAATTATCCAAATGGTACAAAATAATCAATTTAGTAGTTCACCTACTTAAGATTCTAATTTACATCTTGCTAGTTTTTTAGAACTTTGTGCTACTTTCAAATATGAAGGAGTATCTAACGATGCTATTAGACTTAGACTTTTTCCTTTTTCTTTAAGGGATAAGGCTAAAATGTGGTTAAATTCGTTAGCACCTGGATCTATTAAAACTTGGGGAGAGTTATCACAAAATTTCTATCCAAATATTTTCCACCATCTAAAACTACTAAGCTTAGAAATGATATAACTTCTTTTAGTTAGTTTGATAGAGAGTCGATATATGAAGCTTGGGAGAGATTTAAAGAACTTCTTAGGAAATGCCCACATCATGCGTTACCAGATTGGTTAATTATTCAAACTTTCTATAATGGATTAGTAGGATATTTAAGATCAATCATCGATGCTGCTGCTGGAGGATCATTAATGTCAAAACCATTTGATGACGCCTATGCACTAATCGAAGAAATGGCAACCAATAATTTTCAATGGTCTGTTGATAAAATGAATCCAAAAAAGATAGCTAGTATTCATGAAAATGATGCAATATCTATGTTAGCTTCACAAATAGCTGCTTTATCTAAAAAATTAGATCATTTTGGAATGAATTACTCTCCAACTATATTAGAAGAAAATTCATCTGGACAACATATAGAATCCCAATCTCAATATGAAACTATAAATGTAATCAATAACAGACCTAATAATCCTTATGCGAATTATTATAATCCTGGATGGAAAAATCATCGTAATTTTAATTGGAATAATAACACAACTAATCAACCATGGATGAATAACATAACACAACCATTAGGAAATCCATCTAATCAAGGAAATTCTAATTATAAACCTAATTATCCACCTGGATTTAATAATAATAACCCATAATTTAAAGATAAGAAATTATCTATAGAAGAATTAATATTAAATATGGGTCAACATTTAAAAAATCAAGGAAATCGATTACAAATACAAGGAAATCAATTACAAAATCAAGGAACAGCTATTAAAAATATTGAAACTCAACTTGGACATATCGCTACTGCACTTAATAATAGAATACCTGGAACATTTCCTAGTAATGTGGAAATAAATCCCAAAGACAAGGGAAATGAACAAATTAAAGCTATACAATTATGAAGTGGAAATGAATTAGAACCTCTAATTTAGAAAGAACTTGAAAGTCAAAAAGAGGAAGTAGAAACTGAAAAGGAAAAGAATCAACAAGATCCAAATTTAGAAAATCCTTTAATACCAATGAAAATTTCTGTTGAAAAACCTCCACCACCATTTCCTCAACGACTAATTCAACATAAAAAAAGATAAACAATTTACTAAATTCCTTAAAATTTTGAAGAAATTAACAATAAATATTCCTTTTATAGAAGCTTTAGAACAGATGCCAAACTATGTAAAATTCATGAAAGATATTCTAAATAAAAAAAGAAAATTTACCGATAATGAAATGGTCACACTTAGTGAAGAGTGTAGTGCTATTATTCGAAAAAAATTCCTGAAAAATTAAAAGATCCTGGTAGTTTCACTATACCCCGCTGCTATCGGAGAAAAATTCTATGGAAAAGCTTTGTGTGACTTAGAAGCAAGCATCAATCTAATGCCTCAATCAATTTTTAAAAGATTAGGATTGGGAGGAATTTCACCTACTTCAGTAACTCTTCAGTTAGCTGATCTTCCTATTACATATCCTAAGGGATTTATTGAAGATGTATTAGTAAAAGTGGACAAATTTATCTTCCCTGTGGATTTTATTGTCTTAGATATGGAAGAAGATAAAGAAATTCCTATCATTTTAGGAAGACCATTTTTAGCCACTGGAAAAGCTATTATTGATGTTCAGAAAGGAGAATTAACTATGAGAGTAAATGACCAAAAGTAACTTTCAATATTGCTAAATCAATGAAATGTCCTGCACTAGAAAAATATGATGAGTGTTTTCGAATGGAAGTACTCTATCATTTACAAAAAGAACATTTTAAGGAATATTATGCAAAAAAAATTAGAAAAAGAAAATACTGAATTAATTGAAAATCTAATATAAATGAAGAACTAGATTATATTCAAGAGAAATTTAAATTTTTGGATAACACAGAAAACACTGAAAAAAATATAGTTCCATCGATTATTAAACCTCCTGAACTTGAATTAAAAATGTTACCTAATCATTTAAATTATGCTTATTTAGGTAATTCTTCAACTCTACCAGTTATTATTTCATCTAAATTAAATGAATCTCAAGAACAAAAACTCTTAGATACTTTAAAAAAATATAAGAAAATTTTTTGATGGACTTTAGCAGATATTAAAGGAATTAGTCCTTCAATCTGTATGCACAAAATTATTTTAGGTAATGAACATAAGCCTAAAGCAGATCCGCAAAGGAGATTAAATCCAATAATGAAAGAAGTAGTCAAGAAAGAAATTTTAAAATGGTTAGATAATGGTATTATATATCCTATTTCTGACAGTGCTTGGGTAAGACCAATTCACTGTGTACCTAAGAAAGGAGGAGTGACCGTCAAAGCTAATGAAAATAATGATCTTATCCCTATAAGACAAGTTACTAGATGGCGAATATGTATTGATTATAGAAAATTAAACACAGCCACCAGGAAAGATCACTTCCCTTTACCATTTCTTGACCAGATGTTAGATAGAATAGCCGGACATAAATATTTTTGTTTCTTAGATGGATATACCAGTTATACTCAAATACAAATTGCTCCTGAGGATCAAGAGAAAACTACATTTACTAGTCCTTACGGAACTTTCGCTTTTCGAAGAATGCCTTTTGGATTATGTAATGCACCTGCAACATTCCAGAGATGTATGATGTCTATATTTACTAAGTTAATTGATAATGGAATAGAAGTATTTATGGATGATTTCTCTGTATTTGGAACAACATTTGACACATGCTTAAATAATCTTGAAAAAGTATTTGAAGTATGTGAGAAAACTAATTTGGTTCTTAATTGGGAGAAATGTCAATTTATGGTTACAAAGCGGCATCGTATTAGGGCATAAAATTTCGGAAAAAGGCATGGAAGTAGACCCTGCAAAAATTCAAGTTATAGCTAAATTACCACCTCCAACTACGATAAAAGGGGTAAGAAGTTTTCTTGGACATGCTGGATTCTACAGACATTATATTAAAGATTTTTCAAAAATAACTAAACCTCTATGCCAACTTCTTGAAAATGACAAGAAATTTGAATTTATAACTGAATGCATGAATGCTTTCGAATTATTAAAAGATAAATTAATTACAGCACCTATAATAGTTTCACCTAATTGGGAGAAACTATTTGAGCTTATGTGTAATGCTAGTGATTATGCTATAGGAGCAGTTCTTGGGCAAAGATATGATAAGATTTTCAAAGTTATATACTACGCTAGTAAAACTCTAAATGATGCTGAAATAAATTATACGATTATCGAAAGAGAATTATTAGCAGTTGTATATGCTTTTAATAAATTTCGGCATTATCTAATAGGAACTAAATGTATTGTACATACTGATCACTTTGCTATAAAGTATTTAATGCAAAAGAAAGATTCTAAACCAAGATTAATTAGATGGATATTATTAATGCAAGAATTTGATTTTGAGATCATTAACAAAAAGGGAACTGATAATCAAATTGCTGATCATTTATCAAGATTAGAAAATCATGAATTATCTAATATTGATAATGAAATTTTAGACAGTTTTCCTGATGAACAACTATATAATATAAATGAGTGGAAAATACCTTGGTATGCTGATATAGTAAATTATATAGTAAGTGATATTTTACCACCTATGTTAACTTTGCAACAATAGAAAAAATTCATTCATGATACTAAAACATACTTTTGGGATGAACCATACTTATATAAGCAATGTAAGGATCTAAATATTAGAAGATGCGTGCCTTATGAAGAAACTGAACCAATCATTCAAAAATGTCATGACTCTGATTTTGGAGGACATTTTGGGATAGATAAAACTACGTATAAAATTCTACAATCTGGATTCTACTGGCCTACTCTATTTAGAGATGTATATAGATATATAAAAACCTATGATAAATGCCAAAGAGTAGGAAATATATCGAGAAAAAATGAAATGCCTCTGAATTTTATATTAGAAGTTGAAATTTTTTATGTTTGGGGATTAGATTTCATGGGACCTTTTATTCCTTCATTTGGAAACTCATATATATTAGTAGTTGTTGATTATGTTTCCAAATGGATCGAAGCACAAGCTTTACCTAGGTGTGATGCTAAAAGTGTTTCAAAATTTTTAATGAAAAATATTTTTACTAGATTTGGAATGCCAAGAGTGATTATCACTAACGGAGGAACTCATTTTAGAAACAAATATATTCACAAACTAGTAGAAAAATATAATATTATGCATAAGATATCAACTGCTTATCATCCACAAACTAGTGGATTAGCTGAAGTTTCTAATCGAGAGATTAAGCGTATATTAGAAAAATCAGTAAACCCTAATAGATTAGACTGGTCTATAAGACTAGACACTGCATTATGGGCATACAGGACTGCTTATAAAACTCCGATTGGAATGACTCCTTATAGGCTTATATATGGAAAAACTTGCCACTTACCAGTTGAATTAGAACATAAAGCATATTGGGCAATTAAAGAATTTAATTATAATATGAAAGAAGCTGGTGAGAAGAGATTGTTGCAATTAAATGAATTGAAAGAATTAAGAAATGAATCATATAATAATGATAGAATTTATAAAGAAAGAATGAAATTATGGCATGATCGGAAGATTAATCAGAGAAATTTTGAACCGGAACAAGAAGTTTTGCTATATAATACTATATTGAAATTATTTCCTGGGAAATTGAAATCTCGATGGTTAGGACCTTTCACCATAACTCAAATATTTTCATATGGAACTATAGAAATTGAAGATCCAAAAATAGGACATAGATTTAAGGTAAACGGACATAGATTAAAACCATATTTCGAAGGTAGAAGACCAAATTTTAAAGAGGTTTTAATGCTTAGTCAACTCGATTACTAATCGAAATTAGGTCGAGTCGACGACGTTAAACCAAGCGCTTTATGGGAGGCAACCCATAGTAGTCTTTTATTTTAAATTATCTACAAACTAGTGAGTCTATATTATTAAAACTAATCTTACTACTCAAATTTTTAATTAGAATCATCACAAATTCGAACCAATATGATGAGATCAGAAAATATTCGGACCAGAGCAAAATTGGATGATTTTTATGAATCTCGCCGACAGCGAGCCCGAGCCCGCTAACAGCGAGCCCGAGCCCACTGACAGCGAGATCGTGTGCCATGACTTAAGTAAGTTTTATATCTAGCTCGCCGACGGCGAGAAACTTCCCGCCGACGGCAAGGCAGTTGAAATTTTGGTTTCTTAAGAATTTTTGTGCGGTTTTGGACGGATCTAAGCCATTTTTTTGTAGGAAATTATTCCAAATCTAATTTTACATTGTTTTCTTCTTTAGAAACGACTAGAGACCAATCCTTTCAATCCGAAATGGCCACCAAATTCTTAGAAACCACAAAAACTGAAGTTTTCAACCGAAGAAAATTCGTCAGTTCAGAGGCGCAGAATATCTTCAACAAAGGTTTGATGAAGAAAAAACTTATTAAAGAAAGAGGATTTGTCAACAGAGAAGTAGAGAATTCCACCACAAAAATCGAAGAAATGATCGCACAGCAGCATTGTGAGGTATTTTGTTATACGACATCCGCTGTAGTTATTCCAGTAGTTAAAAAGTTTTACTCTAATTTACATGCGATCAACAATGGAAATGTCTACGTCAGAGGAAGATGGGTAACATTTACTCCTTCAAGGGTAAATGAATTATTTTCTATAGAGAATACCTCTCGTTTGTCATTATTCCAACTTTGTGCCTTCAAGATACAATATGAACGAGATCTATAGATACTCGATCGACGAACCTGATGATTGGGAGTTACGCGAAGACGGGTATGTCAGTTTTTCTGCATCACTTCTTAACCCTGTCTCGAAGCATTCGCATTTCTTTATATCATCAAAACTTTTACCTACTATGAGGGTAAATAAGGTTTTGAAGGAATGCGCTATATTAAACTATTGTATTCAAATTGAACTACCTATCGATGTTGGATCAATAATAGCAAAGTCTGCAATGGGATTGATTGTGCATGGGTCAGTTCATGGACTTGGACACCCATCGACTATATTTGTTTTATGCAGTCAGTACCAAATTTCTTATGAGGCTTGGGAAAAGGTACTTTTGCCATGGAAACCACTCGATCCTACGGATATGTTTCCAACTTTGGATAATAATGATATGATTACCATTATTTCGACGAGCATCACGTAACGATCCTTTAGCAAGGCCCCTTACCGATAAAACTAATTTCATTCGAAGAAGATTAAAGGATTGAAGAAAGAATTGCAAAATGTGATGAATTCCATCGACAATATCTCTGATATGTTTGATCACATTGACTGGAGGATGAAGGAGCACTTTGATCATACTGGACATCTAGAGGCTAGTTTTATTCATTTACTAAGACAGAAAGGATAGATTAATGAAGAATCTACTGCAGAATTCCCTTTCAGGCCTTTCTACAATTTATTTGTGCACCTGTGTCACATCGGAAATATCAGAGAAGATGATAGTTCAGACACTGAGGAGTAGGAAAGATTTCTATCTTATGTCATATATTTGTGTATATATGTGTTGATTTGGATTTAGGTTTTATTATGAGTCGAACTTTGATTTGATCATCTCAGAATTGATGAGATTTTATGTAATTGTTATGTCTCAGCATTTAGAGTGTTGTGGTGTGGATTGCGATGCTGAGTATTATAGATTTTAACATTTAAGTTAAGTATGTTGTTAAGTTGTTAGTGTGAAGTTGTAAGTTTCATGGATTTCATATATAAAGTTATATTGTTTATGTTGTGTGAACTTTTTGTGAATATAAGTATCTAATCTTCATACTATTATTAAATTAAGTGATCGGAAGATTGATTAAAGGAAAATCGAGGTTGAAAATGATTGACGAATTTCAAAAATTCAAACATTTTGGGATCTCGCCGACAGCGAGAAAACCCGCTGACAGCGAGACCGAGCTCGCTTACGGCGGATTTTTCCTGAAAGTTTTGCCATATCAAATTAATTAGCTCGCTGACGGTGAGAAAAATCTGACCGACAACGAGATCGCGAAAAGACCTATATTTGACCAGTCAACCTACACTATTCATCATCCCCTTCCTCAAAACTTCGAAAAAACTGACCTAGGGCTTGAGAGATCTCGGATTTAAGGCGATTTCAACACTTTTTGACACCAGATTTCATCTTCTCTTGGTAAGAGCTTCACTCCTATGCAAAAATTTTTACTTTCACCATGGATTTCTTCTACATTGCGAAATTTTGAAAATTTTCGAAATGTGAAGAAAATATTTAGAAGAATTTCATGGAAATTGATTTAAATGGATTTAAGCCTTCTTAGTAATATTTT
The DNA here is from genome assembly GCA_022702705.1 of Papilionanthe hookeriana x Papilionanthe teres. Taxonomy (NCBI): domain Eukaryota; kingdom Viridiplantae; phylum Streptophyta; class Magnoliopsida; order Asparagales; family Orchidaceae; genus Papilionanthe; species Papilionanthe hookeriana x Papilionanthe teres. Next base: position 116,834,537 of record CM040427.1, read on the forward strand.
GGAATTTAGTTAAAATTTGTGCAAATTTCATAGATCAAAAATGGCTCCACGACAAAAGCAACGGATAGATTATGACAAAACCCGATTCATAAATGCAAGAGCACAAACTCGATATTTTCAAAACATTCAAGCAAGAAAGTGCATACAAGATCGAGTTTTCAAAAATCCTGGAGGAGAAGTGGAGCGAATCATTAAGGAACGAGGATGGGAAAACTTCTGTTACATGACCAATAGAGCCACTGTGGAAGTGGTAAAGGAATTTTATACGAACTTAACACAAGCTGAAGATGCACCGGTTAAGGTTAGAGGATTTTTTGTGGAATTCAACGCTGCTAGAATAAACTCTTATTACGAGGTTAAAGACACCTACACCAGCGAGTATGAAACTTTTGGAACTATGGAAGGATCACTGGAAGAGGTGATCGACTTTCTCACTGATGGGAAAGGAGTCTGGAAGATAAAGCAGCGTGAACGGGTAAACTTCCCTCTTTCTATGCTAAATGCAACATCTAAAGCCTGGCATTATTTTATTTGTTCTACTTTGTTACCTACCTACCATCATAGTGAGGTAACAAGAGATAGAGCAGTTCTAAATTTCTGTATTCAGAACCAAAAGAGTATTAATGTGGGAAGTATAATTTATAAAAATATATTAGCCACCTCAAGAAATGAAAGTGGAGGAGGACTAGGACATCCTGGTCTTATCTATGCACTCTGCCAATTATCTGGGGTAGAGGCAAGAGATGATGAGGAATGGGTTGAACCTATGAAACCCATTACTCAGCATATATAAAGAATTATGAATCCCACGAAGGATGGAGATCAGGGACAAGGGATTATGTAACTTCTTCAAGAAGAGATATACCCTCTACTAGTTATGATCCACCTCAGTACACTATTCCTACCCTTCAAGATCTGATGAATGAATTAACCCTGAGTAGAAAGAGTTTTGAGCTATTTGGAGAAAATATGGAAAGAAGATTTGAGCATATAGACCAAAGGATTGGAGGCTTGGAAAGAAGACACGATTATGATAGTGAATATCTTCAGCGACATTCAGAATACGAAATTGCATACTATGAGGCTGAACGTCGATATAGGAGTGGTGATTTAGATGTTGTCTTTCCTGAGTGCCCCCGCTATTCACAGTACCAGCCTGCTCGGCCTTCTCAGCCTTCTCAGCCTGGAGATCAGGGAGATGATATAGTCTGGGATTTTGATGCAGAAGATTAAAGCCTTTGTTTAGTTTGTTTAATTTGTTTAGATTTGTTGTTATTTTGGAAAACTTTATTATTCTGTGTGTAATTATTCTGTATTTTCTGTGGACTGTGGATGTTGGTATATTTGCTTATGCTATGATATTAGACTTCTTATGTGTGTTAAATTAGTTTGCAATTTTTTGTATATATAGGATGTTAGTTTAAGTTTTTATAAGTTATGAATGTTAACATTGTTTAGATTGTTTTAATATGTTTTAAAGTAGATTAGTTGATTGTATGTGTAGAAATAGATTAAGTTTTCATTTGTTATGTTTGATACTTATTTTAAAATTTCATCCCTGCACTTTCTTTTAAATACTATATGTGGAAGAATACTAACAGTACAAGTTCTGTACGTAATGAAAAAGCCTTCAAAAATTTCAAAGAAAAGAAATACCTAAAGCTCAAAGGTATGATGAACTTTACTATATACTTTCCATTTTCACTATTTAGTATAGATAGAAAAATTTAAGTTTGGGGGAAGGTAAAAATAAAAATTTAATTATTAAATTGTTCTCAATTTCTATTTTCAAAAATTATTATCAAATGATTTTCTATATTAGTTTTTCAATTCAATAAACATGAATTACTTTATTTAATTATTATAGAAAGTTAAATAAAATGTTTCTAGTAATTCAATTAATTAAATGGAATAAGATGTTTGGTTAAAAGGAATAAGAATATAGTAAACTATTTAAAGTAAGGAAAACTATATTCTAAAAAATTAAAATTCTTAAGTATTTAAGTGAAAAAGAAAGGATTGAAACTCAATGAAGTAAAGGCTATGAAATATATATACGCAAGGAAATATTTTAAGTTTCAAAATTAGGAAGAAAAATTGAAGTTCAAAATTATTAACAGGCTATCCAGATATAGTAATCCTCACTTGAAAAAGAAAAAGAAAAAAAAGAAGAAAAGAAAAACATAAGTGAGGAAAAGCTTGAGGAGATGTCTTATCAAAAATTGGCTTCAATGGAATCAACCTGAAGGGTAAAACTTAATTATATTTCTAAACTTATATTTATGAATTAGTATTTTACTAAATAGTGTTTTCTTGAATTTTCTATCATCTAAATATCTTAAGTAATTTACTCTTTTTAAATATAGTCATTCCTGAAATAAATAGAAAACTAGAAATCTTAAGCCTGATAACTAAATAATCTTATATCTATAAAGTTAATTTAATTACTTAGAAATATTTCTATTCAACTTTACTATAATGTTATTTAAATTTAATTCATATTATCTGAATTGAAAAATTCTATTACAGAAATCATTATTTTTATTTAGTATTAAAATTACTTGAGGACAAGTAATAATTAAGTTTGGGGGATTTTGATCACAAAAAAATACATTAAGAAATTCTTATCTATTTTTGATAAAATTGCACTTTAAAGAAAGGTATTTTCTTTATTTTACTGCAGGAATGAAGATTTATAAGTAATGGAAGCAAAAAGTATGAAATGGAGCGAATTTGGATAAAAAAAAGGAATAAATTCATGCAAATTGAACTAAATCGCTGACGGCGAGATCGAGGCCGCCGACGGCGAGATCATGAGGAGAATTTATGAAGGAATTATAACTACCTCACCGACAGCGAGATCGTGCGGTTTGAAGACTTTCTAGAAGCCCCGCTGAGGGCGAGGTCAATTCCCGCCGACGGCGAGACAGTTCAAAATACAAATACATTGAACCTGGACTCTTTTTGAAGAGGTGTTTAAGCATCCCTTGGACCTTTGCCTACCTCTATAAATAGAGGATGAATTTTAGTCTTAAGTGTGTCTTTTGTGTGTCTTTTGTGTGTCTTTTGTGTGTCATTTTGTGTGTGTCTCTAGAGTCTTAAGTGTGTCTATTTAGAGAGTCTTAGTGAATCTTTAGTGAGATTTGAAGTGTCATTGTACTAGAAGGAAAAGTCAAAGGAACTTCATGAGTACGCATGGGAGGAAATTAAGATAAGTATCTTTGTTTATTGTTGTTATTAACTTTAAATGAAATCCATGCTTTGTTTTATTCTCATGCATTCTGAGTAGTTTTCTTAGTCTTTCTCATTGTTTATTAAAATTATGTGAAATGATAAAATTAATAGAAGTACCTAATATATTAAAATAAATTGTGATAATTTTTACTTAAAACTTAATTTACTTTCAATCTGGCCAATTGAATAGTTAAAATATGTTGAATTATCAACTATAGTAAAAATTACATCCAATATTCAGGGAAGTCAAAAGCTTTGGAAGGCGGGTGCAAATAAATAGGGAAATATTAATTATTGGACGTAGAATTGGACATTTTAGTGTGACGAGACTAAAATATTCAATTTGGTCCTATTGTTTGAGAGTCGATGTGTAGATGTTAGCCCTCGAAGTGAGGGGAACGTGGGAGCTCTGAAGTGGCAGCCAGTATCCTCCCAGCCTAGCCGCAGATTCAATAATCAAACATAAGATTAGTTAATGATTTTTGCACCTGGACTAAAGGGTAAAGAATAGGAATGCTCCTATTTGTCACAATACAATTCAAGAATTCTATTTAAATTCATCATTCACTTAATTTTCTAAAAAACAAGGAGAAGGATACTTTTTTTGAATTATTTAAATCAACTTTATTTCAAGAATTAGTTTACTTTAGTTTGCTTTAGTTACTTTAAATTTCTGTTTACTATATTAGTAAGTAATTCTTTTAAATTTAGCTAATACAAATCTGTTAAAAACTTCCCTGTGGGATCGATAACCAGGACTCCACTAGAACCCTGTATTACTTGATACGATACGTATACTTGCGTAGAATCCACATTATAAATTCCATCATAAAATCATATATATATTAAAGCGAGATCAAGTTTTTTGTACTGTTACTATTAACTTTATTTGCAAACATATTAAAAGTGGGTCAGAAGGGCTTATTCCTTTTATATCAGCAATAGTCAAACCAAAAGCTTTCTTATAATTCTTTAACACACCTAGTAATTTTTCTTCTTGATCTTTACCCAGTTCAGGTGCTTTTTTAATTGAGGGTAAAAGTATATCATTTTGAGTTATGTCTAAAGTTTTGTAATTATCTTTAATAAAATGAGTCTCTTCTTCTTCTACTATATCATCTTCATCAGTTAAAAATTCAAATTTTTCTTCAGAAATAACTTTACATTTTTCTTGATAATGTTTTTCAATTAAATAATCAATTATATCCATTTGATAACATTTCTCTTTATCAGGGTACTTCATTGATTTAAGAACATTAAATTTAATTTCTTGATCATTGACTCTCATGGTTAATTCTTCTTTTTACACATCAATCATAGCTCGTCCGGTAGCTAGAAAAGGTCTTCCTAAAATAATAGGTATCTCTTTATCTTCTTACATATCAAGTACTATGAAATCTACAGGGAAGATAAATTTATCCACTTTAACAAGGGCATCCTCTATAACTCCTTTATGATAAGTGATAGATCTATTAACTAACTGAAGAGTTACAGTGGTGGGAGTAATATCTCCTAAATCCAATCTTAGATAGATAGAAAATGGCATGAGATTAATACTTGCTCCAAAATCACATAAAGCTTTTCCGCAAAATTTTTCTCCTATAGCACAGGGTATAGTGAAACTTCCAGGATCTTTAAGCTTTTCAAGTAATTTCTTTTGAATTATTGCACTGCATTCTTCACTTAATGCAACATTTTCAAAAGCTTCAAATTTTTATTTTTTGCTTAAAATATCCTTCATAAATTTTGCGTAAGTTGGCATTTGTTCCAAAGCTTCAGCAAAAGGTATGTTAATAGTAAGTTTCTTAAAAATTTCAAAGAACTTAGAAAGTTGATGATCAAGTTTATGCTGTTTAAGTCTTTAAGGAAAAGGTGGTGGTGGTTTTTCAACTTCCATATTAACAGGTATAACAGTTTGATCTTGACTAGGAGAGAGAGTATCTTTAGGTTTTTCAATCTCTTCAACCTCAATCTCTTTTTCAATTGCATTCTGCAATCTTTCTTTTAATTCATTTCCACTTCTAAGTTGCACAGCTTTAACTTGTTCATGTTCTTTTCCAGTTTCCTTTGGATTAATTTCAACATTACTAGGAAGTGTTCCTACGGTGTCCGTTATTAATTAAAGTAGCAATTTGCCCCATTTGATTTTCAATATTACGAATAGCAGTATTTTGATTTTGTAATTGATTATTTATTTGCATAATTAATTCTTTTATTGACAACTTTTTTTGTTGATTATTAAATCCAGGAGGTTTATAATTTGAATTAACTTGATTATTCTAATTTCTAGTGGGATGAGATTGATTATTACCCCATTGTTGTTGTGAATTGTTTCAGTTAAAATTAGGATGATTTTTCCACCCAGGATTATAATAATTTGAATAAGGATTATTTTTACTTGCAATAGCTTGTAAAGTTTCAATAGTTTGAGGATCTTCAATATTAGCAAAGTTATTATGTGAAATATTAATTGCAAAATTATCTAATTTCTTAGATATTGCTGCAACTTGTGAAGCTAAGATAGAAAAGGCTTCATTATCTTGAATACTAGCCATCTTTTTAGGGTTAATCCTTTTGTAAGGCTATTGAAAATTGTTATTAGCCATTTCTTCAATTAAAGTGTAAGCTTCTTCAAATGATTTAGACATTAAAGAACCTCCAAGAAGACAGCATCAATAATTGATTTTAAAGATCCAATTAATCCATTATAAAATCTTTGAATAATCAACCAATCAGAGTAAAGCATGATGAGGACTTTTTCTTAATAGTTCTTTAAATCTTTCCCAAGTTTCATATATTGTCTCCCCGTTAAATTGACTAAACGAAGTAATATCATTTCTTAATTTAGCATTTTTAGAAGGAGGAAAATATTTAGCAAGGAATTTTTGTGTCATTTCAGCCCATGTTTTAATAGAACCAGTCGCTCATGAGTTTAACCACATCTTTGCTTTATCTCTTAAATAAAAAGGAAAGAGTCTAAGTCTAATAGCATCATCAGAAACATTGTTATATTTAAAGGTAGCACAAAGTTCTAAAAAACTAATAAGATGTAAATTTGGATCCTCATTTGGTGATCCACCAAATTGATTGTTTTGCACCATTTGAATAATAGACGGTTTAAGTTCGAAAGAATTAGCATCTACAGTGGGTATTTGAATACTACTATGAATTTCATCAACTGTAGGGTTAGCATAATCCCTTAATGGTTTATAAACATTTTGATCATTAAGTTCAATTGGATTTTGTAAAGTAGTCATTTCTTGAAATTTTTGAATTTGTTTTCCCTTTTTAATTTTTCTAATTGTTCTTTCCAATTTAGAATCTAAAGGTATTAATCCTTCAGAACCAAATCTTCGCATAAAACAAGCAATAAAATTTAACTATTTTATTTTTTTCTTCCTTTGATTTCTTCCCCGACAACGGCGCCAAAAACGCTAATATCGTATCGTTTCACGCTAGAGGTATTACGCAAGTATACGTATCGTTTCAAGTAATATAGGGTTTTTAAACAAAGACGCTAGTTTCGATCCCACAAGGAAGATTTATAGAAATAAATTTTCTATAAAGAGAAAGCAAAATATAATAGTAAAAATATTTTTATTTTGATTATAAATTACTATTAATTTACTAAATGCAATTTAAAGAAAACAATAATAAGAAAATGATTTTATAAACTCTATATAAAATAAACAACTTTCTTTCCTTCAATTAATCTAAGATTTTTAAGATAATTTAATATTCATTGGAGAATTTAATTTATGGTATTGTGCCAAATAGAAGCATTCCTATTCTTTACCCTTTGATCTAGGTGCAAAGAACATTGACTAATTTACAGAATAGGTCCGGATGTATTGTTAGTAGAATGGGTTAATCTAGGTTCACACTTCTAGATGTCCAAGGGTGGCTATGGTCGGCCCTACTAGTGACCCTTTCCTAGTCTATAAATCAAATCATAAGAATTTAGTCTGTCACTGTAAAAACTTATCAATTCTACTCCCTTTAAACATTATCTTCCGATTTTTTTGCACTTCACCATGAATAGCCCGCACATGGCCTTCGACTACCCAAGGATTCATGTGGCATTTACAAGTTAAGAGTTCTTCTCCTACAAGGTTTTTAAACTCTTCAAAAGGTTTTAACAATTCAAACGGCCAATTTAAAAAGTAAAGTAAGATCAAGTATTAATGTCATCACAATGTTTTGGAAATATTTTGAATTTTAATTCTCCATCGAATCGTTATATTATCTTATCTATCTCTTCATAATTGAAGTAAGAAAGTAACTAACTATTCAGAACACATTGAAAATAAATAACAAAACATGATAATTAAACTTTGAATCAAATGTAAAAATATACTTATCTCAAATATTTCTTCTACGAATCTTCGATTCCTACTCGACTCCATAGTGTAATGAACTCCGGATGCAATAACTTGAAAATAAACTCACTAAACTAAACAAAAGTGGCTCCTAAATTTCTCTCTCTAATTCTCTCTCTAAGGATGAGAGATCTTAAAGTAGATAAGAGAAAGGGGTACAATGGGAGGGGCACGTTTTCTGAAGAATTGGACTTCTATTTATAGGCTTCAAGAGTTGCATTGAGGCACCTCTTCAAAACATGTACACATTCAATGAATCTTCTAGAAGGTCGGTCTGGCACCTAGGAGCCAGAATCTGGCGCCTAGGCGCCGGACACCGCGTCCAGTTCTTCACACCTCTTCACTTTGGCTCGCACCTCTTCACAATTAAAACCGTTTTGGAGCGTCCAAATGCAATGTATCACATGTCTTATTATCAAGGAACAACTGCCAGCCTTCTAGAATGTCCAATAACCGCTCACTCCGTCAAAATAACTGATCAAACGTTGTCAAAAACTTGACAGTTTTTGTTTCGAGTCTGGCGCTTAGGTGCCAGTTTCTGGCGCCAGGCCATATTTTTTTATACTTTTGGTATTTTGCTCCATTTTTGCTCCTTTTTGCTCTTTTTTCCTTCTTAGACCTTTTTACATTACCTACATCCAAAAATACGAAAAATACCTTTCATTAAAGCATAATATCCTTAGAAATTAATAAGAATTAAAACATAAAGAAATAGGTATTTTTTTTATAGATCAGTTCCATGACTAGTCTTCTAAGTAAGTCACCAAGAGAGTCATATGGCTAGACTCTAGGCTATTCTATAGGAAGACTAGACCTCAACCATAAGTGAGGTCAACATATGTATTTAAAAAGAGAATTAAAAATATAAATGATCAGCTGATCCTCTTCCATTTTGCATAAATAGCTTTGAGAAAAATTTTCTGAGCCCTTTCATGTTAAGTTTGTCCTAATAAGGCATAAGCCTATGAAAATGCCTCCAAATAATGAAGGCCATAGATGTTGATAAGGCTTTACCCCAAATATTAGAGCACCAATCCACTTTCACAAAATGATATAGCTGAACAAAATAAGATTTAGAGATTGATATATTTTTTTGGAGAGTGAGAAGCATAGAGTCCTTATCCATGTTTATTAGGATTTTGGTGATAATATCAGCATTAATACTAACTAATTCTTTCAAAAGTAGGACATTCCAACTACCCTCATTCCTTAGATCAAAAACCAAAGCTTTCTCATGACCTTCCCAACCAGCTCGACTAATGAGTTCAAAATCAGTCCGTTGGGCCTTCCAAAAGGAGTCTTTTTCTTTACTAATATCCCAATAGACATATTTAGATGCCGAGGCTCTAGAATTTTGCAAAGCTTCCCAAAGAACCATGAAGCTTCTAGGTCACAATAGAAGGATGAGAGGAAGAGTAATATTTTTTAGTCATGATTTTGGACAACAAGTAGATGCCTTTTCCAAAATTTGAACCATAGCTTAATGAAAATATTGTCAGGTATGATTGATTTTTTAATCCATAAGCCACCAGCATCCATAGGCTTACAAACCTTTTTCCAACTGGAGCAGCATTTATTTAATGATCATCTTTCCCACAAAAATTTATTAAAGCTTTTTTCCAAAGTACTTTGAGTACTAGTTTTAAGTTTGAGGACCTAAAAAGAATAAATAGCTAAGGCATAACAACACTTATAATCAATGTGATTCTTCCTTCAAGTGAAAGGAAAGAGTTTCTCAAATCAAGGATTTGTTTCTTGACTTTTTTCACCATAGAGTCCATTTGAGACTATCTCCTCCTACTCCTTAATAGGTCAACACAAAGGTATTTTAGTGGAAGGGTTGATATATGACACCCCATATAGCTAGCAAACCACCTAGCCATCTCTCCTTTCTCTTTCTTCCCCAATATAATAGAATTTCTTCTTATTAAATTTCAAGCCAAAATCCTCTTGAAATTTAGCTAAAGTAGAGTATATTAGAGATACTACCTTTTTACTAGCATTAAAAAAAATTATAACATTATCTGCAAAAGCTAAATGACTCACCACTATATTATCCTTATGGGAAAAGAAAATTTTAGGATGTTGACTTCACATTATTTAATAATATATAAATATAATCAAAAGTCAATAAAAAGATGGTAGGGGATAGCGATTCCCCTTGCTTAATGCCTCTTTTAGCAATGAAGAGGTCAAATGAAGACTCCTTGATAAGGATACCATATAAATTGCATTCCAACCATCTCCTTATAACTAAACAAAAGCTATTGTTAAAACCTTTGGCAAGAGAATATTAATATGAATCCCACTTAATTTTATTATAATCATTTTGAATGTCAAGTTTCACAACCATATTTCCACCTCTACATTTCTTATATTATTCCTCGATTAGCTTCGGAGCTATCAAAATGTTATCAGAGATTTCCATTCTTTTGGTAAAAGTGAAATGCTGTGGAGAAATAATAAAAGAGAGATGTTGTTGTAACCCCTTCACAAGTATTTTACTAATGATTTTAGAAACAACAGAAGTTAAGTAAGTAGGTTTAAACTGATCTCAAGTGGTTTCATACTTATTTTTTAGATCAACACAATTTTTGAAGTAATGAAATAGTTACTCAATTTATCCCCCATGAAAAAGCTTTGGATTGCCTTGATCACCTCAACTCTTATTATATCCCAGAATCTTACATAAAAATTCGCTGTGAATCCATCAGCGCTAGCTGCCTTGTTGTAACTATCCTCTTTAAGATTTGAAATTAGCTCTTCCTCAAATGGGACAAAGCTTTAGTTCAAATCTCTGGTATAGATAATGTGAGCCAGATAAGTCAGCAAAAGAACTCACAACGCTATCCCAATTTCCTTCAAATCAGTATATATATGTGTGTTTGTATGTGCATGTGTATGTATAAATATACACACACGCACACAGTGTGTGCATGTGAGCGCGGAGACACATGCGTGTGTGTACGTGTGTGTATGTAATATATGTATATATATATATATATATATATATATATATATATATATTATAAAAGAAGCAGACTCGAGCTTCTCGCATGTTGAAATAAAGAAGTCGATTACGTGAAATCCATTGGGTAAGGGGTCCCCCAAAAGGCCAAAAGAAAAACATCACTGGAGGCTTATAGGATGCCATTACAAAGTATAAGCATAGAGGCAAGTGACGAGGAAACAAAAACAGTGAAACTACTCATAAGACAGGTGGCAACAGCCACGACAGGAGATGTACCGACATCTAATGAGGAGTTGTACTCAATTCGAAATGAGGGGAGTAGAGGTTATCCCCATTGATAAGAAAATTGAGGTCCCGGGAGGGGGTGTTGGAAACCGGAACTTTGGGTGAGACAAGCACCTTTTCTAGCCAGCCAGTGGGCAGGTTTGTTAGCCTCCCTGTAGTTGAAAGAGATTTTGATCTGTGGTTGCAACATTGTTTGGATGAGTTGGATCCAGTAGTTATGGTGCCAGATGGTATGAGAGCCACTGGTAAGGCTTGAGATTAGATCATTGGAATCCACCTCAATCCAAAGATCAGTCCAGCCAGCAAACCTGGCCAATCGTAAACCCCACAAGACACAGCAATGAGTTCCGCCTCAAAAGCATCTTGTACAGACCACGGGGCCATGGAAGAATAGCAAACATTGACCTTTAGTGTTCCTAAATATGCCCCCCACACCAGCACAATCCTTGAAGAAGCTACCATCTCGTGTTGATTTTAATGATATTACCGGGAGGGGGAGCCATTTGACAATTCGATGAAAGGTTTGGGAGCCCAAGATGTTTGGTATGTCCCGAGGATGTTAGGAAACTGCTTGTGTGTAATAATTTTGGAGATATAGTTTCTACGAGTTTCTAACCACGAGTAGAAGCTGTAGCTGGAATGCTGTTAAATTTAGACTTGTTTCTGGCCATCCAGGTAAACCACATGACAATAAAGTAAGTGGGATTAAAATTTTGATAGTTTCTATCCTGCCAGCATGTATGAAAAAGATCCCAATGGGTACAACAACCTTTACTCAGTAGAGGACAAAGAGCTTTCCACACATCATAAGCAAAAATACATCTGAAAAACAGGTGATCGAGGGTCTCCTCTTGTTGATGGCATAGAACACAAATGGAAGGCCCTCTCAGCCCTTTTAATTTGAGAATGTCATCAGTTGGAATAATTCTGTGCAAGGCTCTCCAAGAGAGAAAGGACATGGAGGGGGACAGAAATTTGTTCCAAATAGCCTTGCTCCAGGTTACAGGAGTGCATTGGAAAGTTTTCCTGTAGATGGCCTTGGTTAAACTTTGAGACTTTAGCTTTTCCGGAACTATGTCGTCGTGCCTCCCCTAGTAAATTTGATAGTGGAAATCTGGTTTGCGTAATGGTCTTGAAGGATAGCTTTAAGATGGGGGAGAGACCGAGTTAAAGCCATCCCAAAGATCGGCCACCAATAATTTATGATCCACTTGGGGAGAAATGGGAATCAACCAGATCCTTTGGGCACCAGGTTATCCAGCCGAAGCTAATCTCCCCATTGCCCAAATTCCATAAGAAGTAATTTTCGAGCTTCATTTCTAACTCTTAACATTCGATCCGCATTTTGGAATCCCCCGGTCTTCTCGCAGCAAGAGAGGGGTGAGTGTGCCCGCAATATTTCCCTTTCATGAATTTAGCCCACGGGGAATTCCGTGCCCCGAAATGAATCCATAGTTTGTAAAAATTAATCTGCCGAAGTTGGTCAAGCCCCTTGAACCCCAAACCACCAGCTTCGGTGGGTTTAGTTGCTCTCTCGCCGGGATGTCCAAGTGGAGTTGCTCGTCTCTGTCCGGACCATAGGAAACGATTAAAAGCTCTTTCAATTTGGATCCGAGTGCTCTTTTCGGTGGGGTAACTTGTAGTATATAGGAAGGAAAGGATGTTAGTATACTTCTTAAGAGGGTTATTCTGCCACCATTTGATAAAAAAGAGTTGGTCTAGCAATTCAATCTGGAATGAATCTTATCCAGAATCTCATCAAAGTGCACTTGTTTTACCCTTCCCATGGTGAGAAGTACACCCAAGTATTTGATAGGGAGAGCGAGTGGGAGAAAAGCCAAGTAAATTCCAGAATCCGAGTGTTTAGTTTGGGTAGGGATGTGTTTAGAGAAGACCACTTGGCACTTAGCAGTATTAAAAATCGAGGCGGAATGAGTTTGAAAAGAATCCAGTACATCGTTTTAGCTTCTTAACAACCTTCATGTGGGCCTTGGAATAGATCATAATGTCATCTGCAAACATAAGATGGGAAATAGCTATGTTAGATCTATGATGATACCTGGTGTAGTTTTGATGCAGAAAGTCTCTATCCAGTAATCTAGAGAAGTAATCCAGTGAGATGATGAAAATGGTGGGAGATAGGGGGTCTCCTTGTTTGAGCCCTCTAGTAGCTTTAAAGGAGCCCCGTGCTCGGCCATTAAGAAGGATAGAGTGTACATTGGACTCAAGCCATCTTCTTATAAGGTTGCAAAATTGAGAATTAAATCCTCTAGCGAGTAAGCACCTCCATAATGAAATCCCGGTTAATTGTGTCATAGGCCTTCCGAATATCCAATTTGTAAATGATATTGCCCCCCTCTTCAATTTATCCGGATCAAGAAGGAGCTCTCGTGCTAGTAAGATGTTGTCATTTATGGATCTTCCTTTAATAAAAGTCGATCTGGTTTGGGCTAATCAAGCCATCCGGGTGGGGTTGGAGTCTACCCACAATGATTTTGCTGATGATTTTGCTGATCACAGAAGTGAGACTAATTGGCCTATACTGATTCCAATTCTGAGGGTTATTATTCTTAGGTATCAAAACAATGTTAGAGGCACTGAAATAGCTGGGGAGGGTGTGACCCTGGAAGAAACTTTGGACAGCCTTAACCACATCACCTTTAACAAAATCCCAGGCTTTCTGGTAGAAATCAGCAGTGTATCGATCAGGACCTGCAGTTTTAGAGCTGTCCATCGAATTTAATGCTTCCCAAATTTCCCGCTCAGTGGGGATGCTCGTCAAATTTAAATTGCTAGTGTACTCGGATATCATTCCGGAAGATAGAGCTATCAATTGGAATTCGAGTACTCGTTGCTATGGGTAAGAAGATCCTCAAAATAATGGACGGCATCCGGGCAATTTCAGCGAAGATTACTTAACATAGTACCATCTGCGGACTTGATATCGTGAATGTTGTTGCATTTTCTTCTATACCCGATGTAGGCTTGGTAGTATTTGGTATTCCTCGTCTCCTAGGATGAGGTGATTGACCGTGACTTTCGTTTCGAGATAAAGCTCCTGTCTTTCGAAACTAAGAGGAGGTTGGCTTGAGCGAGAGATAAGTTGGTCTTCACTTGCAGTTCCAGGCTTGTACTTTTGTTTCTAAGAGAGCAACTTCTTCTTCGACCTTGATCACGACTTTAAAAACATCATCAATAGTATGCCGGCTCCATATATATATATATATATATATATATATATATATATATATATATATATATATATCATGTGTTTTACTATAAACAGTGGATTAAGTTCAGACAGAGGGATACCCTATGGTCACTTTATCTGTGGGATAAGTACTGTAAGAAATCTCATCCAAACATAGTCAAGGCAAAGCTAGGTGACTCCAAACATTTGAAGAGTTTACTGAAAATTAGAGAGCATGCTAACAATCTGTTTTGCTGGAAAATTGGTGCTAGAAAAGTTAGTTTTTGGCTTGACTGTTGGCTCGATGATTTTGTCATTCCCCACTTATCTTTTTCTGAATTCGATCCCAACCTCTTAGTTTCTGATTTTTGGCAAGGGCACCAATGGAAAGTCCCTACTCTCAGCATATTGGTGAATGGAGATGTGCTTAATAACATGACTTCAATTACCATTGATCCCTCAAGACCTGATAAACTGATTACCAAGAACCCTCCCAGCCAATCTTTAAATGTCTACATACAACAAATTGCCCATCCTTGGCAAAGTAATACATGGGGTAAGGTTATCTGGGGAAAGAAACTAACTCCATCCATGTCCTTTTTCAGTTGGAGACTTTTTAGAAATATTCTACCTGTTGATGACATTCTCAAACTAAAGGGTTTGAGGGGTGCTTCTAGGTATTGGTTTTGTTATTCTTATGAAGAAATATTGCAACATTTGTTCCTTGACTGTCCTATATCCAAAGTGGTGTGGATTTATACTCTAGATTTTCTACAACTTAGCACTTCACTGTTTAACTAGTGCTCCCTGGTGGACTGCTGAAAGGATTGGAAGGAGAAACAGATGTCTCATATACCATTGATTATTTCTTGGCTTATTTGGATGGCTAGGAACAAAGCCAAGTATAATAATGTTGCTAGTAATGTCAGACATATAATAGTAAATTGTTGTAGCTATCTTCACAAGTCTAAATCTGCTGCCACCCCTCATTTTAATTCTAGCTCTAAGGTGTCAATGATTCAATGGTGCACACCTCTTTTCCCATGGGTTAAAATTAACACAGATGGGAGTTATCTTCCAAATGCTGCAGGGATCGGTGGTGTATGTAGAAACCATAAGGGCCAGTGTCTATGGTGCTTCCAGTCCTTTATCTACTGCTCATCAACTATGGAATCTAAAGCTTCTGCTATCTTTTAGGCTCTTAAGACAGTCATTGCTCTGAATTATAGATTTATGGTGGTTGATTCTGATGCACTACAGCTCATCAACATTTTCAGGGGCAAATCATCTCCTCCTTGGCAACTGATTTACTGGATAAGAAGAATTCAGATTCTCACCTAGAAATCCAGGTGCAGTGAAGTCACATACATAGAGAGGGCAACCAACTGGCAAATTGGCTTGCCAAAATCATACTCTTCCACTGAACAAGTCCTTTTTTGTAAATCCCCTTTTGGTCTGTTAGAATCTTTAGTTAAGGGGGATTCTTTTGCTCTTCCCTACATTAGATGTACTTAATCTTGGTGTTTGTTGGGATTCACCTCCCCTTCTTTTGTTGTACCCTTCCTTTTATTAACATGTAAGGGCCTTTGTGCTCTTTTCCTATATATATATATAAATATATATATATATATATATATATATATATATATGTCTTGTTTAGGGTGGCGGAAGGAAGCTCTGCTTGGTTTTAGGAGATATGACAGTGGAGCAGGATGGAGAGGTCCTATGCTGAGATCAGTGTGGGAGGAGCTGATAAAGGAGGTGCGGTCACTAATACAGTTGTGTTTCCTTAGGCGTTTCAAGATTCCATAATGGGTGGGTTGCGGTGATTAAGCATTTATAACGATGACAGGGAAGAAAGGTGGGAAACCCGCTATTTTTCTACTAGAGCACGAGCTTGGCTCGTTCCCCTCTGTTGGTACTGGTGGGAAAGTTCTTCTGTGAAAACTTATGCATAAAGAATTTGATTGTCTATATTTTGCGGGATGTTGGAAAATAAAACTATTGGCTTTTTTACATATCTTTACTCAACTAACATGACGGTAGGATTATGATCGACTGTTTGAGAGGAAAAATATGAGGATTGGTAATAAGGCTATGAAGCTACTTAAATAGTCTATGAATTTTGATCTACAGAACAATCTATGATTTTCCTAGTATGGATTTGTTTCTCGAGCTTAAAACCACACTTTTTTAACTATAAATTATTATTTTATATTTCTACTATATGTAATCGTTGAAGATGTACTCTCCACTATTAATTTAACTAGGCCCTTTGTAGCGTTTGTCTTTGTGGAAAGAGTGATCACTCAAGTTGTGGCTACATAAGTTTGGATAGGCTTCACTGACAACAGATATTGTCAAAAAGTCATTATTGAGCAACATCCTTTATATTGTTCTAACTGTCATATGTTTGGCCACTTTTGTGACAATGTTACAGACTACACCCATAGCTTAAAACTGATTTTAGACATGTGTAAAAGGAGGTGGCAAAGATTAGGAGATTGTGACTTTCAAGATATTGGTGGAGACGATTTTGGTGGGTGATGGGGATTGTGTGCGGTGGGAGATTCACTTAGATGGGGTTCTTTAGAGGTTGAGGAGACAAGGTTTGGGGGACGCAGAGTATGAAGGGGGATCCTTGTTTGGATGGTGGTGGAATTTATGTTCAGGATGTTGATATTGTGGATGTTGTGCATTCTATTTTAGAACAGGAATGGAAGATACAAAATCAAGAAGAAGAAGGTAGGTAAGTATGAGTTATTACATTTAGTGGAAGGCAACATCATTAATGATTTCAATAAATACCATTATGATGGTGAACAATTGAATATCCTAACTAGAGCTGCTAGAAGGTGTAAAATGTTACATCCGGTGTAACATCCTAATATGGAACATCACAAAAATAGCAAATCCCTATTCCCTTGAAAGCCTACATATCTGTGTAGGATCCATAAAGTTTATTTTTCTGATGTCTTAAAAACTTTGGTACATTCTAATCAAGACAGGATGTTAAGGACATGGTAACTATCATTTCACTAGGAACACTAACAATAATGTTTGGATTTCTTGGAATAGGATATATGTTTAAAATTGATAACTAATGACACATGTTTCTTCATGTGCATTTTGAGAAGTAGAATTTTAATGGTTGGGCCACCTTTGTCTATGTTGACACTACCTTTGCTGCTAAATATGATTTAAGGAACAATATTTTTGTAATTGGAACTCTTTTGAAAGATAGTTGGATAGTGTGGGTGATTTTAATATTATAATGAATAGCTCTGAAAAAGTGGGCTCCAAAGGGTGGAGTATTTTCTTATGAGTAAGTTATGTGATGCAGTGGGGTGTAGCACTGTTTAATTTGGGATATTTTGGCTCCAAATTTACATAGAAGAGAAGGAAGATGTTGGTAAGATTGGTTAGATGCTTTGCAAACCAGGCTTGGTGTCCACATATAATGTCTGTAGGGTGCAACATCTGAGTTGCTCTAGTTCTAATCATAAACCTATTCTATTAATTATTGCTCGAGGTATTAAATCTAGTCTAATCATAAACCTATTCTATTAATTATTTCTCTTGGTATTAAATCTAGTGTTCACATATAATGTTTGTAGGGTGCAACATCTAGCACTTTAATGTATGATCTAAACATTATTGTTTCCTAAGGGTGGTGGAAGAGAATTGGAAGTGTTATGTTGTGGGTTGTGAATGATATAGGCTTTGGCAGCTTCATAAAAGAGTGGCCAATCCTTTGAGAGGTTAGAATTTTAATGTTTTTGGAGATGTTTATAAAAGAGTTACTCATATACAGATGCTAGAATTTCTCATCAGAGTGGAGGGGATGTTGGGGAGGATTTGATTGAGGCTCATAAGGACCTTCTTCAAGCTATTAAATTGGAGGAGGAGCTACTTCAATAAAAAGCTTGAAAACTTCTGTTTATGGAAGGTGATCGAAAATCAAATTTTTTTCTTGCTTGTATCAAATATAAAAGGAAGCTAAATACTATTTTGAGGATAAAAGACAAGAATGGAGAGTGGATTACTGATCAAAAAAGATTGGGGGAAAGTGTTGTGGATTACTTTACTAATTTTGCTATCATCAGAACGACTGGTTGCTTCAATTGACAATGATCTATTTAAGGAGGAGAGGGGCTGCATAAGTAAGCTTAGCCTTTGTGACCCTCCTGCTTGGGAGGAGATTTTGTATGCTTTAAGGAATATTGATTGTAACAATGCAGCAAGGCTAGATGGCTTTACATCTAATTTTTGTTTGAAGTGCTGGTCAATTATTAGGAATGAGGTGGTTGGGGCCATACATAGCTAGTTCACAAGGGAGGATGCAGGTTTCTATTTCACAATTGCTACTATTATCTTGGTCCAAAAAACCAGGAAAAGGCTTCATAGGATCCATCAAGACCTATTAGTTTGACTTCGATCATATCTAAATTCATTAGTAAAATTCTTATATAAGGAATCCAACCTCACCTACACCTCTTCTAATCATTCAGTATTCGTAAAGGTAGGGAAATCTAAGACAATATATTACTAGCTCATAAATTAATTGGGGATTTGGATAAAAAATGCAAAGGATGTAACATAGTTCTAAAGCTTGATATTAAAAAGGCTTATGACTCACTAATTTGGGATTTAATTACTTGCATCTTAAAGGCTAAAGGCGTGAAAGGGAAGTATTGTAGTATCATCATAAGGTGGCGATCATGAGAAAAATATAGTATTATGGAAAATGGCAATACTAATAGTTTTTTTTTCACCTACGTGGGGTATAAAACAAGGTGATCATTTATCACCCACCATTTTCGTCATTGCCATTTATTATTTTTCTAGAATGGTAAACAAACTGTGATGCTTAACCCTAATGTGCAATTTCTCATAAAGCTAAAATTTTGGTGATTGATTTAGCTTATGTGGATGATGCTATTATATTTTCTAACGTGGAGAAAGGTGCAGTTAAAAATCTTTATGCTATATTAGACAATCTCTAGGGGCTGTCATGTTTGGTGCTAAAAAACAAATGCCCCTTTATTGTAGAGAAGCATGTAAAAACTAGGCTATCATGATGGATTGCAAACTACATTGGTTTACCTTAACTGAGCTCCCCCTCAAATATCTTTGTGTAAAAATCTTTAAAAAAATCAAATACAAAATAATGGATTGGAAAAATAATTTTCTATCCTATGGGGGAAGAATTAATTATTAGTGTACTAAATTACATTCCTCTTTATGCCTTGTAGGTTTTAAAACTATAAGCCAGCACTCAGCTGACTTTGAAAAGGTGTTTTAACATGTTCTTGTGTGATGGTGGTCAATCAAAAAAAAAAAGGATGGGTTGGAGGGCTATTTGTAAGCCTATTAAGGCAAGGGGTTTGGAATTTAAGGAATTGCACCACATGGTAGAAATTAATTACGTAAAGCTATGGCTAAAATTCAGAAGGGAGGAATCCTTATGGGCTTATTTTATGCATGAGAAATCCTATAAAACACATCATCCCTCTAATGTCAATTGGAGAGTACGGGGCCCTAAAATACGCAAAGCAATGCTAAAGGTCATATCATGGGCTGAGAAATACACCTATTAGGATATTGGAGATTGGAAATTTTCTTTCTAGAAGGATAGCTGAACTTTGCAAGATTTGGAGTAGGGGATAATGGCAATATTGTGTATTTGGATGGGGCTAATTTTTTGCTTGAAAGGGTGTGGAATTTCCCTATGTTGAGCAAAAATGTGTGTGGGGGCAATGCATTGTATATCTCCAAGGTCCCAATAATAAGTGGCAAAATGGATACAATTATCCTATAGTTGCCTAGTTATACATTCGTTGCCATGGATATCTATGAGGATTTATATCATCATGATATGATTAGATCGAGAAAGCTCATTTGGAGGAAGGCATTCATTCCTTCTATGTCCTTCTTTTTGTGGAGACATTTTCATAATTTGTTGTGTTATGATGATATTTTAAAACTTATATGTTTGAGGTTTGCTTCACAATGTTTGCTTTGTAGGAGGGAGGAGGAAAATTCTATTCATATATATTTTAGCTATTTTTTTGTAGTAAATATATGGGAGAGGCTGGAAGTTATTTTTTTTATTTTTGTTCTTTCTGCTTAGGGTAAACTGAATGATTACTACTCGTCATGGAATCCTGAGGGCAAGCAGAACCATTTCCTAGCACTTTGCCATTAATTACTATGTGGTTCTTTTCTTGGCATGGAACTCAAATAAGCATATGGGTTATAATATTACAGAGCAACATGTGGTAGCAAATATCTTGGATTATGTTCATAAACTTGTTATAATCTACTATTTTATAATCTCCTTTTTTTCTGTGATATTTCCATTTTTAATGCTTAGGAAACAGTTTTAGCTGAGAGGGGGAGGAGACAACCCAAATTGATTTCATGACATAAACCATCATAAATTTTGGTAAAAGTAAAAATTGATGGTAGCTAAGGTGGGAGACTTGCTGGTGTTGAGGATATTTTCAGGATAGCAAAGAAAGTTTTTATCATATTTTTCTTCCCCATGTGTGGCCGGAAGTCCTCTGGAGGGTCAAATCTGGGCTTTATGGTTAGTTATTAAAATTGTTGTTTGTGCTAATTAGCTTATTTACATGTTCAGGTTGACTCAGCTCTATTACTAGATTATCTCCAATTGAGGAAGGCAGCCACATGGAATTTAGTTGTATGTCTTAGTAAAATAACTAAGGTTACTGCCAACCTTAATATTTTTTGGAGCTTTGTTTACAAGGAAGGGAACAAGCCTGCCCACTGATTGGCTAGAAGAGGCGCAAAGTCTAATGAGGTTTCTGTGGAGGGATGCCTTCTAAGAGAGCTATAGAGGTGGGTGCATGGAGACAACTTGGATATTCGTTATTTAAGGAAGTAGGATTTATGTATTTAATTCATTTGATTTTTTGGATATTGGGTCAAGGGTGGAGTGTGTTGTATACTGTTAGAGGTGGAACCGTAGGTTTTATCTCATGTGAGTTGTATTTTGGGTTTTAGAAGGATCTACCTCTAATTTTGTAAATTATACATGATATAAATAAAATTTCCTATGGGATTCTTATATATATATATATATATATATATATATATATATATATATATTTGTGCGTGGGTGTGTGTTTTCCTCAACTATTTGTTTGGCATCTGCAAAGTTAGTTTAAGTCCCCTAAGGTCGAGGGTTCTAATCTGCGTATGTGCGGTTAAGTCGACTGGTTAGGCACATGAGGTTAGGGGATCATATCATAGCGCAAAGCCAATGTTTTCATAAAAGAAAAAAAAAAGATGATCTATATACTAACACGCATGCATGCAAGCATGCATACATCCATCCATGTACGTATGTATGTATGTGTATGTATGTGTGTAAAATCCAAATCTATCCAAATCCTTCTAAAACCAAGTATGTATGTATGTACGTATGTATGTATGTGTATGTATGTGTGTGTGTGTAAAATCCAAATCTATCCTGCGAGGCATGCCCAAGGATCACAGTGTTAAAAAGGTAAAAAAAAACCAAAAGAGCACACGCGGACTTGCCCCATTAGGAAAAACTGAGATATTTACGGGCTATGTGAGTCATTTTATATTTGAAAATAGAGATTATATAGGAAAGAGGAGAGTGTTTCTCCCTATAAGGTAAAGGTTTACGTAGAAGAGAAAAAAAACTCTTTTACATGCACTTGACTACGTATTTATAGAAGATAGAGTGTCACAAAGTAATGAATTACATATACATCCCTATGAGTTAGTGGTGTTATAAAATATTATTTCCTTTTTGTTGTGGTTTTTCATATTTGCAACTGGTTTATGTGTTTTTGGATATTCCAGGACCCTTCAATCGGTGTTTCCTTGTGTCGATCAGCCAAGCTGTTACTATTCAACAATATTGCTTGAATGTCGGGTGGCCTTCGCCCAGGGAAGCCAATCGACTTTTTGTGTGGTACCCGTTGGCCCTAACATGGCTAGTCGGCTAGCTTGTTTCTTAGTGGTCTTTATGGGAAGTGTTGAGAGAATACAGTGATATTTATGAGGTTGTTGGGACATCAAACATTGGCTTAGGGTCTATTTGGGGTAGCTGCAGCTTATCCAGATAAACAGTTTATCTTGATAAGTTCATTAATCAATGTCGATTCGGATAGTTCGATTGACTATTTGGTTTGTGCGTTTGGAAAACAACTGATTTACAATTTTTTCTGGATAAATGACCATTGTATCTTTGATCTGAACAAACTATCAAGTTTTTTAGTTTGTGCGTTTCAAAAATAATTAATACATTTTGCTAATATAATTCTTGCTCACCAACATAAATTCTTAATATAAGAAAATATAATATGCTAACATAAATTTAATCTTGCTCCAAATTTTAATATGCTAAGATATGAAAGGTGTATTATCTCTATAATTTTGCTAAAGAGAATTTAATACATTTCTCCATAAAAAAATGAGATATTTATAAATTTATCATGTATTTTATTATTATTATTATTATTATTATTATTATTATATATATATATATATATATATATATATATATATATATATATATACAACTTAATTATATATATAACATTTTACTATTTTAATTACTTTAAATTATAAAATAGTTTATATTTTAATACGATTGAAACTGTAAAAACAAATATGAATAAAATATAGCAATGCGGCTTCTAATCCCCACCCTCTTCCTCCTCTCCATCGCCTTCCCTCCCACCGCACCCTAGCATCCATGGCCTCATCTCTCTCTCACATAAACACGTCATCCGAACTTTCATCCGCTCCATTTCCCCCACCCTTCTTCCGTCCCTCACCCTCCCGTCTCCGCTGGGAAGCGAGGGCAGTTTCGATTGTTTCTGTTCGCAGCGGAGCAGATGAGAATGATGGGTGTTTCTTCAATTGTTATGTTCGGAGCGGAGCGAATGAGAAAGATGGGAGTTTCGGTGGTTTGTAAGCCGCAAACACTTCATTACCTTCTTCAATTCTTTCTGTTCGGAGCAGAGGGGAGGAGAAAGATGCGAGTTTCGGTGGTCTGTAAGCCGCGAACCATTCGTGGCCTTCCCAGCTAGAGCCGAGGGGTAATTCTTGAACAAAAACACGAACGAAAAAGCGGACCGCAGGGTTATTGCCGCTGATGGCACCTTTAAAGAATGAAAAACAAAATTACTAAGCAAGGAGGTTAAACTCGCAATCTAAACGGTACGGCGGCATTTTGAACACGCCGCCCGCACTTATAAGTCACCTCAAACAGCCCTTAGTTGGTGGATGGTCTGCTTTTGGCCGGCTTAGATTGATCTTCAGCCGGTTGACCTTAGGATGGATGATCAGCAATGGGTTCTTCCATCGTTCGGCTCCATGCCGGCCATTTTCAGATGTATTTTATGTGTGAATAAATCTAATATATTTGTTCTGACTTATATACGTTGCTAACTACATTCCCATGTCTGGACAAATAATAGTTGAGTTCAAATGAAGAATAAAAATTATTCAGATGCGAACACTTACAAATCATAAATCTCAGATTAATTTATTCCAATTCAGAATATCTTCAATTTACTTTTCTCAAAAAAAAAAAATAATAATAATAATAATAATAATCTAAAACACCATCACCCTAACACTCCTGGGAAATCGTTTCGTACAGACAGACATCTAGACGAGCGAAACATCAAGCCAAAATACAAACTGGAAAGGATAAAGAAATAAAGGACCATTTCCTTCCTCCTCCCACCAATCAAACTGAAAATGAAACAATGGAGTGAAACAGTCACTCGAATTAGCTTCAAATCTCTCTTTCTATGCACAGAGAACTCCAACTCCAACAATCACAACCGCAGTGAGAAATAAACAAATAGCTACCAATTATTCTCTCCTCTATCTATTAACAGAGCATAAAATCCCTCCACACTAGTTTCTTACTTCACCAGATCCCAAACCCATCCAAAATCCGGCGACACCCTCCCGTCGTCCATAATCACCTCTTTCTTCCTCTCCCTCCCTTTCAACTCCGGCTCCTCTGTTTTCCCCAACTGAATATCTTGTAACCATGCAGCCATCTCATTTATCCCAGAATTTGAGCTCGGTTCCTGGTTGGACGGCAGTCGGAGCTGCTCCGGTGTGTGCGCGAAGAAGCAAACACGTCGACGGCAAGCGGTTCCGTCCTTGCACGACTGAGTTCTATACTTTGACGGATGAAGCCAACACTCAAACACCCCGTGTGCATACTCGCAGGCGTCTCCCTTCTTGCAATTTCCTCTGCGGAAATCAGGACAAGAAATACCAGAGTATTGAAATTTCCTGGGATCCCTTCGCCGGGCTTTTTCGCCAGGATGAGCGAAAGGGCAGTCAGTCCAATCATGTGACCTTCCTTTTGCACACCGCCTTATTTTGAACTCGTACATCCGAAAGGAATCACAGGAGTAAAGGTCTGATGGTGCATCAGCGATATCCACCTCTTTAGAATCTGAAACATTAGATGGAAGGTATCGATGTTTCGTGAACAGCTTCAGCTCCCTCAGGGTGTACGGCGATAGCTCTCCCTCGCCGCCTACTAAGGCGATGCCGCTTACCGGTAAGGGATAGGGGCTTAATAATACTTCTGATTCGTCCACGTTCGGCCATGGCGGAACATGGACAGTCGGATGGCACCGTCTTCTTCTGTCCAACATTCGTGTGGATGGGGCTTGTAGCACGTAGGGTGAGGGTGCTTTATAGACGGCGGTCCTAGTGCAACATGTGTACCAGCTAGGTACTTTTGTCGAAGAATTAATTCTCGAGGCTAAAAGCTGTGGGCTATTTATTTATTTATTATTATTATTATTAAAAATTTAGCTCAATATATTCAAGATATAATATACCTAGTAATAAAGTAAATATCCAAAAAAAAAAAAAAAATCAACCTTCATGTGTAGTAAACTCTCAATATGAATATCAAAGAAATCACGTGGCCAAGGATGATGGTCGAACAATCGAAGCGTCCAACTTAATGAGCATGGTTCGAGTCAATTGCAATACTAGCAAATCCAGTCGACAAGCCAGACCCGCGGTTCCAACTAACTTCATTTTCTTCAAGGAGGTCCGATCACCACTAACCTGCCGACTAGCTTCTAATAGAAATAGATCATGAATTATATTGCCTTATAAGTTACATTGTCGCACATAATTCTTCACAATAGCCAACCAAACAATGTGAGTGCACTCTAGTTGTGATATCACCGCTCTTCTAAGTCTTTGTTTTACTTACAACAAATTTTAACATAACTTATTGTCACTTAAGTTATGTGAATGAAACGAATGAGATATTACACATCACATTAAAATAAAAATAATTATATCATAAAATAAATTTTTCTACACATGTCACTACTTCATATTAAAAGACAATTGTAAATAAAATAACTTACGAAGCATGGATAAAATACAATAGAACACTTCATTTAAATAAAAAAAAAATCCACTAGAAAGTTTGTATAATAATTATAAGATAATGAAGAACACAATACTTAGTTTTTCCCTCTGAGAAAATGATGAAAAATCTCTCTAACCAGGTCTCCTGCCAATCTATTCGCCACTCGTACTTCCTTGATCATATCTCTCAAAATCCTTCACCAACCTCTCTAAAAAATGGAGAAATCAACATCTCCATAAACTCACACCAAACTTAAAATTTTTTAATGTGTGTATGAAACAGAGAAGGAACCAAAATACTATTTTGAGGATCAATGATAAGAATGGAGAATGGATTACTAATCAGAAAAGATTGGAAGAAAGTGTTGTGGATTACTTTACTAATTTGTTCTCATCAGAAGGGATGGTCACTTCAACTGACAATGATCTATTTAGAGAAGAGAGGGACAACATAAGTAAGCTTAGCCTTTGTGACCCTTCTGCTATGGAGGATATTTTGTCTGCTTTAAGGAATATTGATAGTAACATGGCAGCAAGGCTAGATGGCTTTACATATAATTTTTGTTTGAAGTACTAGTCAATTATTAGGAAGGAGGTGGATGGGCCATACAAAGCTAGTTCACAGGGGAGGACGTTGGTTTCTATTTCACTGCTGCTACAATTATGTTGGTTCTAAATATTCAGAAAAAAGCCTTCATGGGATCAGTTCAGACCTATTAGTTTAACTTCAATCATATCTAAAGTCATTAGTAAAGTTATTGAATAAGGACTCCAACCTCAGCTCAACCTGATTATCTCTTTTAATCATTCAACATTCGTAAAGGGTAGAGAAATCAAAGACAATATATTACAGGCTCAGAAAGTAACTGAGGATTTGGATAAAAAATGCAGAGGAGGTACATAGTTCTAAAGCTTGATATTAAAAATGCTTATGACTCGATAAGCTGGGATTTCACTATTAGCATATTAAAGGCTAGAGGCTATAAAGAGAAGTTTTTTAGTATCATCAAAAAGTGGCTATCTTACAACAAATATAGTGTTATGGGAAATGGTAATACTTATGGTTTCTTTTCATCGATGAGGGGTATAAAACAAGGTGATAATTTATCACCCACCATTTTCATCATTTCCTTTTAATTATTTTCTAGAACGCTAAACAAACTGCAAGTACTTAGCCCTAACGTGCAATTTCCCATAAAGCTAAAATTCTGCTGACTCATTTAACTTATTTGGATGATGCTATTATATTTTCTAATGCTGGGAAAGGTGAAGTTAAAAAGCTTTATGCTTTTTTGGAGGATTTCCAGGGGTAGTCATGCTTGGAGTTTATCATAAATAAATGTCACTTTATTGTGAGGAAGCATGTAAAAACTGGGTTGTCATGATGGATTTCGAACTGTAGTGGTTTTTTCTTAACTGAGCTCCCCCTCAAATATCTTTGTGTGAATCTCTTAAAAATAATTAAAGACAAATTAATGGATTGCAAAAATAATTTTCTATCCTTTGGGGGAAAAATTACTTTAATTAGTTATCTTTATGCCTTGTAGGTTTTAAAACTAAAAGGTAGCACTCAACATACTTTAGAAAGGTGTTTTAAAACGTTCTTTTGGGCTGGTAGGAAATAAAAAAAAATGGATGGGTTGGAAGGTTGTATGTAAGCTTATTAAGTCAAGGGGTTTGAGATTTAAGGAATTACACCACATGGTAGAAATTAATTACATAAAGTTATTGCTAAAATTCAGAAGGGAGGAATCCTTTTGGGCTTGTTTTATGCATGAGAAATACTATAAAACACACCATCCTAATGTCAATTGGAGAGTAGGGGGCTCTAAAATGTGAAAAGCAATGTTAAAGACCAGATATTGGGCTAAGAAATACATCAATTATGATATTGGAGATTGTCATATTTCTTTGGGATGAATTACTGGGCTTTGCAATATTTGGAGTATAAGGATAATGGCAATATTGTGTATTTGTGTGCGGGTGATATTTTTACTTGAAAGAGAGTGAAATTTCCCTATGTTGAGCAAAAATAGGGGTGACGGTAATACATTATATATCTCGAAGGTCCCAATAGTAAGTGGCGAAAAGGATACAGTTAGCCTGAATTTGCATACTGATACATCTGCTACCATTGCTATCTATGAGGATTAACATCATCATGATATGATTAGATGGGGAAAGCTCATTTGGGGGAAGGCAGTCACTCCTTCTATTTCTTTCTTTTTGTGGAGACATTTTCACAATTTGTTGCCTTATGATGATATTTTAGAACTTATATGTTTGAAGTTTTCTTCACAATGTTTGCATTGTAAAAGGGAGGAGGAAAATGTTATTCATGTATATTTTAGCTATCCTTTCGTAGTAAATATATGGAAGAGGCTTGGAGGCATTTTTCATATTTATGTTCCTTCTGCTTGAGGTAAACCGAATGATTGTTTCCCATCCACGAACCCTAATAGCAAGCAAAACCTTTTCTTAGCAATTTCCATTTTATCACTATGTGGTTCTTCTGGTTGGTGATTGATCCCCGATAAATATATGTCCTTACAAATATGATATGAAAATTGGCAACGGCGCCAAAAACTTGGGCCGCGAGGAATATATGTATGTGTGCCAAAAACTTGACTCCACACCAAATATATGTGATATAGATATGAAAATTATGATTTTATAATATGGGATACTACGCAAGTATATGTATCGTTTATCAAGTAATATAAGACTTTCTGATTAAGCCCCAAGATATGGAACCCACAGCGAAAATGTAAAATCTTTAAAGGAATCAGAGAAATTATCTTTTTTACTTTATTTGATTGTTTTCGAAAAAGTATGTCTTGATTTTGAAAAGTATTGAAGGTTGATATGTCTTTTGAAATTTTCTTAATAAAATGTTAAACAAAAAATTAAAATTACAATAACTAATAACACTGGATGTTAAATACTATTAACTATAATATCATTTTCTTTCCTTTCATGAAGTAGTAATAATTCTTAAAGTATTGTTGTGGAAGTATTCAAATTTTTGTTGTGACAGATAGAAGCAAATGTGTTCTTTACCCTTACTTAGTTATATAAAGAACATAGGTTAATTTGAAATTTATATTATTTTGAACATGGTTAGGCAGGGAAGATACCAGTCTCTCACTCTAGAGTTCCCTCGATTCCCACCACATGGGGCTAACTTCTCATAACAGAACTCAAAACTTCTAACCAAATTAGAGGGTTTTAGCCTGTCACTCTAAAATCCTCTAATTTTACTCCCTTTCATAAAAATATCTTCTAATATTACATTCAATTATATGGACTACAATTCTCACCCATACAATTACATGTGATTCCTACTAACTTTTATGAGACAATACCGCATTGGATCTTACGTAATCTCAAGAAATTTTACAACTTAACAGGCTAAATTAAGAAGTAAACAAAGTTTTAAGAATCAATCTTCACAACTTCTTCCACTTTTAAACACTTATACTTTCCACAAAAATTCTCTTTAAATTAATTACATCTCCATTTAAGAAAGAAAAAGATAAAGTAAAATACTTAGAATGCATTGAGAAAATATAAAAACACATTGATTTGAAATTAAAAACAACGATAAGAAAAATAATAAACGAAAACATGTATTAATAAACTAAATAAAAGTAAACACTTATCTGAAAATCCTCTCCACAAAACTAAGGAAGTTCCTCTGAAACTTTGACTCTTCGCTAAACTATTCCTCAGAGTAAGTCTCACAACTCCGATGACTCAGAATACAGACTTCAGACTTCAATAAAAAAAACTAAAAGAAAGAGAAGAAGTGGGAAGAAGAAGACTTCACTCCAACCCTTTTATTCTTTCTACTCTCTACTCCTACTCTAAAATAAAAACTCTTAAAATGCAGTGGAAGAACAAAAGAAAGAAAGAAAGAAAGAACCCTTCAAAATGCAAAGGAAGAGTCCCCTAATCTTTCCTACGACTCTTTTTAAATAGTAAACCAAAAGGTGCCTTGGTGTCTCTTCAAAATGTGTCCAGATTCAATGTATCTACCAAGGAACACACCCCTTCATTCAAACTTGCCGCCCAAAGGAACTTATAGACGTTACCACTAAGAGTTGCATCCCATCCTGTTTGAAATTGGTGCCAAATCCATTTGAAATTTGATTTTTAACTATGGCGGCTAAGAGCCGGCCCAGCGGCGCTTAGCCGCTAGTGCCAAATTTTTTATTATTCATTTTTTGCTCCAAATTTAATCCAATTTTGCTCCTTGCATCATGACCATCCATTTTCATCATACCTGCAAGAAAAACACAAAATACCTTCCATTAAAGTGTAATATCATTAAAAATAGGTATAAAAATATGCATAAAATACTATATATTTTAGGCGTATCAGTGATCCACTGAAATTTAATAATTTTTACTATTCATTTCATACCTTTTTGATGATATTGCACTTTAAAGGAATGTATTTTTGATGATTTTATGCAGGTACAATGATTTTTGGCCTTTGGAGCAAAAGGAAGCAAAAAGGAGCAAATTTGGAGCAAAAAAAGACAAAAGTGCATTTTATTGAACTAACGCCAAACGATGCTGTCACCAGCGCCAGACAACAGCAGTTTCTAGAGAGTTACAATGTTTTGGTGGAATAATGCACCGAACAGCGCTCCTACTAGCGTTGGACAACGCCTTATCCCTATTTTGAACTATGTATTTGGTCAAATTTTGAAAAGTTGCTTGAGAAAACTCTTGGGAATTCAGTTTTGGCCGAATTTAAATACTTTTGGAGCCAAATATCAAAGGGGGAAGGAAGGAAGAGAAGAGTTTAGAGTTTAGTGAGAGTTTCTTTCCATTTGGTGTAGGAAGTTAGATTTTGTGTTTTCTTTTCTAAGGAGTGTGAGAGGAGGGGGAAAGTGAGAGATTTCTTCTTCCTTACTATTCTAAAGAGAGAATTATGTGTTGTTGTGAAGAAAGAAGAGGAGTCAAAGGAATTGCTTGAGATTCACTAGGGAAAGATTTTGAGATAAGTTGTCTTTACTTTACTCTGTTTGTATGACATTGTTTTATATATAAAATCCATGTTTTGTCATATTTTCATAATGAGTCTTGATTAGATTTCTTTATCTTTCTCCTTTCATGTGATGTGTTGATGTTGTGAAATGGAAATGATGTGACGATTTATTATGGAGAATTTTTTATGACATTTTCACTTAGAACTTCATTTACTTTTTGATTTGGCCAATTTAATTGTTAAAATTTGTTGGGATACATATGTTCCGAAAGGATTATGAGTTCCACAACAAAAGTGAAGGTAACATTCAATGTCCATGAATGGGAAATGTAGTTCATGGGGATTGAGTGCAAATAAATAGGGAAATATACTTTGATGAGCGTAGACTTGGAGATTTCAGAGTGACAGGCTGAAATCCTCAATTTGGTCATAATGTTTAGAATCTGAAGCGAGAGTTAGCCTTCAGGTGAAGGGAACTGGGAGCTCTGGAGTGAGAGCCAGTATCCTCCCAGCCTAACCACGAATTTGGGACTAAACTTAGGATTAGCCAATGTTCTTTATACTATAAAATATGAGTAAAGAATAGGAATGCTCCTATTAGGCACAATACATTTGTATCACTGATCTATGTCACAATAATCATCACATTACGATTGGAAAGGAGGAAGACTCTTTCTTGCAGCTATACATTGTTATAAATTTAGTTTTGTGTTAGTTTAACTTGCTAGTGTTTAGAACATGCTTTGGTAGAAATAGTAATTGAATCTGTTTATCTTTACTTTAAGAATATAGTCACTTACAATTGTGCTATGATTCTATAAGTGATTTATGTGCTACGCCATAATGTTAAAGTCTCCCTGTGGGATCGATAACTAGGACTCCACTATAGCCCTGTATTACTTGAGTGATACGTATACTTGTGTTAATTGTGTGACTCATTATCATCTAAATCATATATATATATATATATATATATATATATATATATATATATATATATATATATAAATCTGATTTATTTAAATTTTGCAAATTAAAAATGTCACACCAAGTTTTTAGCTCCTTTGTGAGGGAGGCAAGGTAAAAGAAAAAGTAACTGTTAAAATTTAATTTTTATAGTATTTGAAATCATATATTTGAATTACAAGTCACAGTTGAGTGTTTTTGTTTATTGTTAGTGTGTTTATTGTGTTTGTATGCTAGTATCATATTTATAGGTTTAGTGTCTTACTATTCTGAATTAGAGCGTACTATTAGAAAAATTTGAAAACAACAAAAATAATCTATAAATCCTCACAAAATAGCGAACAATTTGAACAATCAAAATGAAAACAAAAATCAACATCAGATGAAATTCACTTAACTATTCAAAATCCTGATGTTGCTGCTAATTCATTTGAACTTAAACCTGCTATTATCTAAATGGTGCAGAATAATCAATTTAGAGGAACACCTAATGAAGGTCCTAATTTACATCTCACTAATTTTTTAGAACTGTGTGTTACTTTTAAGTATGACGGAGTGTCGAACGATGCTGTTAGATTTAGACTTTTTTTCCTTTTTCATTAAGGGATAAGCCTAAGACGTGGTTAAATTCGTTAGCACCTGGATCTATTAGAACTTGGGGAGAGATTTCACAAAAGTTTCTGTCGAAATATTTTTCTCCTTCCAAAACTGCTAAGTTGAGAAATGATATCACATCTTTTAGTCAGTTTGATGGAGAATCCATATATGAAGCTTGGGAAAGATTTAAAGATCTTATGAGAATATGTCCACACCATGCTTTACCTGACTGATTAATAATTCAAACCTTTTATAATGAATTAGTGGGATCTTTGAGATCGATTATCGATGCTGCTGCTGGTGGATCATTTATGTCAAAACCTTTTGATGAAGAATATTAATTGAAGAGATGGCTACTAATAATTTTCAATGGTCCTCTGAGCGGGTAAAACCTAAGAGAGTAGCCAGTATTCATGATTTTGATGCGATAACTGTGATAGTCTCTTAAATTGTTGCACTTTCTAAGAAAATAGATCAATATGAAATCAATTATTCTCCAACACCCCAAGTGTTAAAAGAAGGTTCTTCAAGACAGATGATAGACTCTCAAATGTCTTATGAAACCTTGAATACTATACATAATAAAGTCAATAATCCTTATTTGAATTATTATAATCCTAGTTGGAGGAAACATCCGAATTTTAACTGGAAAAACACCAATGTTGTTGTTAATCCGCAATGGTAAAATAATCCTATGAATCCAGTTGGAAATCAGAACAACCAAGGAAATACCAATTTTAGACCTTCTTATCCTCCTTGTTTTAATAAAAATCAACAATTTAAGGGAAAGAAGTTTTCTACTGAAGAAATGATTCTAAATATGGGTAATCAAATTCAAGCTCAAAAGTTTGCAATGAAGAACCTTAAAAATCAATTGGGACATATCTTTACTGCGCTTAATAATAGACCTTCCGAGAATCTTCCTGGCAATGTTGAGATCAACCCAAAAGATCAAAACAAAAAGCAATGTAAGGTTATTCAATTAAGGAGTGGAAAAGAGTTGGAAACAAGAGTTCAAAAAGAAGTTGAAGTTAAAAGAGAGGAAGTGAACATTGAGAAAGGTTCTAATAAGATATATTCAGACGAATATCTGCTAGAACCAATGAAGATAACTGTTAAAAATCCACCTCTTCCTTTTCCTTAAAGACTAAAGAAACAGAACAGGGATAACAGATTTGTAAAATTTTTGGAAATTCTTAAGAAATTAACAATTAATATTCCCTTTGTTGAAGCATTAGAGCAGATGCCTGATTATGTAAAGTTTATGAAGGATATACTTAAAAGGAAAAGAATGTTTAAAGACTACGAGACTGTTGCACTCAGCGGTGAGTGTAGTGCAATTATTCAAAAAAATCTTCCTGGAAAACTTAAAGACCCAGGTAGTTTCACTATCACATGCACTATAGGTGAAAATTTTTTCGGAAGAGCTTTATGTGATCTTAAAGATAGTATTAATCTTATGCCTTTATCAACTTTCAAAAGATTGGGAATATGAGAAATTTCACCTACATCTGTGACTCTTCAACTGGCTGATCGTTCTATCACTTATCCTAAAGGAGTTGAGGAAGATGTATTAGTAGAGGTGGATAAATTTATCTTTCCTGTGGACTTTATTGTATTAGTTATAGAATAAGATAATGAAATTTCAATTATTTTAGGAAGACCATTCCTTGCTACTGGGAGAGCTATGATCGATGTCTAAAAAGGAGAATTAATTATGACACTTAATGATGAAGAGGTAGCTTTCAACATTCTGAAATCTATGAAGTACACTTCAACTGAAAAAGATGATGAGTGCTATCTAATGGAAGTCTACAATTATTTGAGAGAAGATCATTTTAGAGAAGTATTTGAAGAAAATCTGGAATGTGAGGATGAAAATGAAAGTGAAAATGAAGATGATTTGGATGATATGAAGAATGAAAAGTTAGACTTTGTTCAGAAAAAATTTGAAAGATTGGATACTATGGAAAATAGAGATAAAAGTATAATTTCATCTATCATTAAACCCCCTGAACTTGAGCTAAAATTTTTTCTTAATCATTAAAGTACATGTTTTAAGGAGAATCATCTACTTTACCAGTCATTATATCTTCGGATTTAAATGAATATCAAGAACAAAAGTTATTGGAAACTTTTAAAAGATACAAATAGGCTTTTGGTTGGTCCATAGCTAATGTTAAAGGGATCAGTCCTTCGATTTGTATGCACAAAATTTTGTTGGATGAACAACACATACCAAGAATTAATTCACAAAGGAGACTGAACCCAATAATGAATGAAGTAGTTAAAAAAGAGATTTTAAAGTGGTTAGATGTTGGAATTATATATCCTATTTCTGATAGTGTTTGTATGAGCCCAATTCATTGTGTTACTAGGAAAGGAGGAGTGACTATTTACGTAAATGATCGAAATGAAATTACACCGACAAGACAAGTCACTGGTTGGTGAATATGTATTGATTATAGAAAATTAAATGTCGCCACTAGAAAATATAACTTTTCTTTACCCTTTTTATACCAATGCTAGACAGAATTGCTGTATACAAGTACAATTATTTTCTAGATGGATATATCGGTTATCACCAAATACCCATTGCTCGTGAAGATCAAGAGAAGACTACATTTATTGGCCCTTATGGAACTGTTGACCTCATTTTTGATGAGGTCTTCTCTTCTCTCTTTAGTACTTAGGATCTAGCCTTAGGCTTTTCCTTTGACTATCTTAGAGGACTAGAAGTGGGACCCACCCTTTAGAAGTTTAAACCAATTCTTGTCTCCCTGCAAACCCCACAAGCTTGATTGTAGACCCCTAATCACCTAGAGGATTGAGATCAAAAGTGAAGGTTTAAAGGATGAGTTCCCTATAGGACTCTTTGGCCTTTGGACCACCCTAGGTGGTTTGGTCTGGTGAGGGTTGACTTACACACTCACTACACTCATACTCTACACTCTCACACACACAATCCAAATCCTAGAACCATACCCATACCCAACTTGACTCCTTGACTCATGTAGGTAATTAATATGGATGGACCTTAACCCCTAAGCCCCTGGTTAAGAGGGTTAGGAACAACATAGTGAATGCCTCAAATGAGTCCTCTCATGGCTCATATAGGCTTAACATGGCTTCATGGCTCAATCAAATTGATTCCATTTCACTCATATTTGATCAATCTTCATTCTTCCAAAATTTCAATTTTTGACCCCGGGAACCCTACACCTATCAAACCTACCAAAAGCCCTTAAAACTGCCTAAATCCTCCAAAATTTCCTAATCACCCAAAATTTCCTAAAATTAACCTTGAACATTTCCTAACCAACAAAATTGATCATCCATAGCCAAAAATACCAAAAATACCAAAAATACCCCCCAATACCCTCTAAATACCTAAAATGCCCCTCTTAGCCAAAAAAATCCAAAAATTCAGAAAATTCCTAGAAAATTTCAGAAAATCCCAAATATTCCCAATTTCATTTTGTCCAACTACAATATGGGCCAATTTTGTCAATTTACCCCACTTTTACCAAAACCCCCAATTTAGCCCATTCTTAACCCAAGTGAACCCAATGTCAAACCAAACCTTACCAATTGACCCCAATTTTGGTCCAATTCAATTCTAAACTTCAATTCAATATCCAAAATATCAATCTAGATCAAATCCAGGTCCAATTTGATTGACATTTGAATCCAATTTCACTTTTGACCTTAAAGCCCAATTTGGACCCATGACCCAAACTTAGCCCAAACTAACCCAATTTAACTCCAATTGACCCCAAACCTTTTCTAAACCTTCCCTAACATCCCCATAAACAAAACACTAACATAATTTACCCAAAATTTGGACCCAAACCCCACTCAAATTCAACCCAAAACCAAAAAGCCCAATTTTTACCTAAACCCAAACCTAACCCAAATAAGCCCAAGTCCCAAAACCAAAACCCAACCAAAGTTGAAACCTCTTTGAAACACTCCCATAAACATTTCCCAACATTAATTTTACATCAATTTCAACCCTAGCCCAACATTGGCCCAAATTAGCCCAATTTGACCTACATTGACCCATGTACCAAATGAACCCAAATCCAACCCAACTCAAGCCCAAACCACCTCAAATTTATTTCAAACAACTCATGACACATCCCTAAATCAAATCCAACAATTATTTAGCCCAACCTTTTAGAAAATTCCCATCCATAAACTTATTTTAAAAACATAAAGGCCCACTCCCTTAAACCTTCCTAAAAGCCCACTTCCACCAAATTCAAAAGCCCAAAACAATCTAAAGCCCACATGACACTTTCCCTCATCACACATTCAATTTAAAATCATTCTTAAAGTCCTAATTTATCAATTAAACAATTCCAAATCAAGCCTCATAACAATTCCCATCAAAATGCCAAAATTCATAAAACCCTTTTTCATGAAGTTGACTTATTTTTTCCCAAGCCAAAGATGAGCCATGAAGCCATGCATGAGCCACATGTGAGCCATGAAAGCCTTGGAAACATCGCCATACCCAAAATGGCAAGAAGAGGGGACCCTTTATTGATCCTCTTAAGAGTGATTAACCACTCCCATGTCTCCCCTAAACCTTGCTTAAACTTAATTGTACTTGGATGGTGACCTTTCCCCACTAATCAAGCCGACCTAAACCACTTTCTCTTCGACCCAAACTAGCCATGGGGAGGTGCACCTAGCCCAATCCATGCATTTGACCAAACTTAGCCAAAATACACCCTTACCTCATTCCACTTTGATTCAAACCCTTTACACATGGCAGCAACCAATTGACTTCACAAACATCAAGCCCTGACCCACCTGAACCTGAGGGTGACCCATGCCTGCCGGCCAGCCGCCTAGATCGCCGAAAAACACCACACCCGAGAGCTCCCATGTGAGCCAACATTGAAATTCCCCCTTGCTGAGCTGCCCCAAGTCCAGTGGCCACCATGGCTGTTCTTCTCTTTCCTTGAGCAGCTGATCCCAAGCCCTAACTCCCCCTGGGAGGCCCTCCAG
The DNA here is from genome assembly GCA_022702705.1 of Papilionanthe hookeriana x Papilionanthe teres. Lineage (NCBI taxonomy): Eukaryota > Viridiplantae > Streptophyta > Magnoliopsida > Asparagales > Orchidaceae > Papilionanthe > Papilionanthe hookeriana x Papilionanthe teres. Next base: position 116,871,609 of record CM040427.1, read on the forward strand.
CCAGCTCTATTTAAACACCACCTCTCTCGGCCATGAAGAGGTACTAAAACAAACCTTAAGGAAACTCTGCCAAAATCATCCCAGACCACTCCCTACACATAGAGCATTTGATTCCCACTGGATTCCGCCCGATTCCCTCCAAGTGAGCTCAATTTTGAGTTCGAATTTCAGCATAAAAACCGGGACACTTCACCACGGTGAGCCAATCCCCAAATTGATTGACTCTACACCTTCACCGGACCAAGAGAAGAAGTTTACCAGCAAAAGCCCCCTCTCCGGACCGGCCATTGCTTCTAGCCTCCAAGCTTTGTGATCGAGCTGTGGGCACTTTGATACTGGACAATTCACCGAGCCGAGGACTTCATCTGGAGCTTGCTTGGACCCAATCGAACTTGAAACAACTCTAAGATCGAAGCTTCACTTCTCTGAGCAAAGGTATGGACTCACTCTTCTTCCCGAGCTTACAGAGATTCTCCATTTAATTTGAATCAATTTCATTGCATGTTTACCGTATGGATGTGTTCATCTCTTCAAGACGAATCCTTAGAGCATAAGAACACAAAAATCCATTGAGAATCGAGTGAGAAATTAGGGTTAGAAGGTTGATGGTCATGGGTTCACACCAGTCGTTGACGATGACCAGGAGCTGTCGGATCACGCGTGTATCGAGCGGACAGCCAGGATCGCGCCGGACGGAGCAACGGGACATGAACAGTGGGCCGCGTGGCATCCCAGTCAGATGGCGGTGCCGAATCAAGTGACGACGCGTAGAGCTTCAGAGACGCCGAGGTTGACGCGGCGCCGCGTGGATAAGTAGAAAAATAGGTTATTTTTCTATTTATTTAATTACCAGAACTTCAAAAATTCATAACTTTGTGTAGAAAAATCCTAAAAATAAAATAAAAATACCCTCTTGCTCAGTGAACAGAGGAGAATAATGTAGAAAAGAAATCAAGTAATTTCATTAAGTATTTTATTTTTAATGATTTATTTACTCTCTGCATTGTTTTAATTCTTCATGCATATAGGAAATTCACCATGGCATGAGACCATAGGGCTTTTGAAGCCTCTGAACTTGGGAACATTCCTTGAATTTTCCAAGGTCAGAGGCCATCCCTATGAAAAGTTATTGATTTTTCAAGTTCATGTTACTGTTTTGAGTATTTTAATTCCAATAATTAGCATGTTGAGAAATAAATTTTAGAAAAATTTGGTGATATTTTTTGTGATGAGAGGGACCTAGGAAAAATAAGTTTTGATTTAATTCACTTTGAACAACCCTAATTGGCCTAAATACCCAAAATTGAACTTTAATTAGTTAAGGTTAACCATCCATCAAATTAACTTAAAAACAATTCTTCACTGTCCTATAGGGATAGGAGAACACCAAATAAAAATTTGAGATCAATTGGACTTGGTTAGCCCCACCAAATGGGTTGATTAAGCCTCTTAAGTAATAATGGGTAAAATTAAACCTTAAAAATTCATAACTCACAAAATACTTTTCAAAAATTCACAAAAATGATTTTGGAGCTTCTCTGATATCAGAGGAACTTAGAAAAATTAAAATTGTAATTTTCTAAAAAAGTTGATTTTTATCATTATTTTAATATTTTTAATAATTAAAAAATAATAAAAATCATAAAAATATTAAAAATCACTAAAATGTCACATTTTGAATTCTAATCATTTAGGAACAAACCAAATATTTTTCTTAAGTCTCTAGGGTAAGATATTAAATTTTAAAGGCTTAAGGTATTTTTAAAATTTAAAAATGTATTTTCCAACCATTTCACTAAAATAATTCTAATAAATCAAAAAAAAATCCGAAAAATATAAAATTTGTTTCTCTGAACTCCTTGAGGTTATAAAGATTTAAGAAAAATATAAAATCCATTTTTCAACATTAATTTTATTTTAAAATTAATTAATGCTCCAAAACTCAAAATAATTCTAATAAATAAAATATAATTTAAAAAATCACCAAAATTGGTCCAAATGGTCCTCTAGTCATTAGGAACATCCCATAATTTTATTAAGGATAGAAACATTTTCTTGGTCATGTTATTGAATTTTCCTTGAAAACTCCTATTTTCCATTAAAAATAATTACATAAATAAATTAAATATAGAAAAATCACATTTTCTCCTCTAATGTCTTAATTGACATATAAGTGAGGTCACATAAGAATTTCAAGTTCATTTGAGGTTAATTTAGTGAGTTATAGAATTATTAAGCTTGAAGGGCAAAAGGGTAATTAAAAAATTTTCAACCCTTAATTAAAATTTTAGGATTAATCAAAAGGGGAGGGTAAAATATTTAATTTTAAATTGATTTTGGATGATTGAAACTTAAATGGTTAAGGGTAGAAACTCACCAATCATTTTAAGAATAATTAAAGTAAACCTTAATTAATTAATTATTTAAATTTGGAAGATTAATGGAAAATTGAAATTATTAAAATGGGGATATTATTTAAGAAGAAATTTATTCTTTAATTTAAAAATCCCTAAATAAATCACTTCAATAATACTTAAAAAAGAAAATTAAAAGTATAATCTAAATTAAATTAAAATTGAAATTAAATTAAAATTAAATTAAAATTAAATTAAATTAAATTAAATTAAATTAAAATTAAATTGAATTAAATTAAAATTAAATTGAATTAAATTGAAATTAAATTAAAATTAAATTAAATTAAATTAAATTAAAATAAAATAAAATAAAATTGAATTAAATTAAATTAAATTAAATTAAAATGAAGTTAAATTGAATTAAATTAAAATTAAATTGAAATTAAATTAAATTAAATTAAATTAAATTAAATTAAATTAAATTAAATTAAATCAAAAATTGAATTAAATTGAATTAAGTTAAATTAAAATCATTTAATAACGAACCTAAATCGTTAAGAATTAAACATAAAATAACTTGAACACTATTCCAAACTTAAACTAATTTTTTATAATTAAGTCAAAATTGAAATTAAATCATTAAGTTTAAATCATCAAAATATTTAATAATTTGATTTGCCCCTTTTAAGTTCTTATTATTATAACTCTTAGATGATGTATCAAGTGAAGTGTTATCTCACTTATAGGATATTCAAATGTCCTAGTTCACTGAGCAAAAGAACAAAACTTAAACTACCGGATGATTAATTCACTTGTATAATTAAATTCTCTTGGACTTGAAACAATCCTAGAAGTATTGAAAAGATGTTTAAGACTTGTCTAAGCACTTCCTCAATATGATAAGAGGTTTATAAGAACAATTGAACTTAATTGTTCTTTAATGAAGAAATCGTCCTTAAACCAAAATACAAGAACCTAAACATCATAGGAGATGACTAGCTATAGGATTAGGACTTTGATAGACAACCAAAACCTTTCCCTTAGCTTTACCTAGGTACTTGTTGGAATATTTAAATGCTTTAACATGTGTTTTAAGTGCAGCTTGGGATAACGGGAAGACCCTCCAGGTACGCTTTTATTTTATTGCAATTTACTTTATTGCAAATGCACTTTACTTTTCTTGCATGATAAACAACTGTTGCATGAAAACCAAAACCTTTAGGATAGTCCTTGAACTGAAACCAAAGCTAAATTAAAAGTCATTACAAGATAAAAATTACCGCCACAACATTTCAAAATATAAAACAACTCAAAATTTAATCACAAACAGAACACAAAACTACAATTGCAACTAAATTAAAACGTCTCGTTGAATGATCGGGAATACCTCGGATGATGTAACCCACGTGTTGCTAACGGGATTTCCCACGGTCTAAATGAAGGTATGAAACTCATTCAGTTGAGTTTAGCAAATTCATCTGGACTAAGTGAATTCGATGAAAATAATGGTGCCGGGATGACGGAACCGTGGGATCTTAATCGGTTCTGTTTAAATAACTTTAAGATTTGTTTTAATTAAAGTACTAAAAAAACACTTAGATTTTAAGATTTTCTCTAAACCAAAACACTTCTCTCATCTCCTGATTTATGACTTCTAAAACTAAACCTCTGCAACAACAAGGAGCTCGGAGCATGGTGGCGCAGGCACGGCCATCGTCATCAGCAAAACCTGAGTCTACTTCAGCAAAACTTTCTTAGAATTAAATAACCAAGCCATAGTATTTCGAGGTAGTTTGCCTAGTGCAACATAAATCCTCAACTCTTCGTTAGGCATTTGCATGATCGTGTCATGTAAATTAAGCCCTAACCGGTCTTAGGACTCTGAGGTAGTCGTTTGGTACGACACAAACCCTCACATCTTCGAGGCTATTTGTATGATTTTATCATACAAATATAAGTCCAAATTAATTAAAATTGGCAAGATTGAAATATCAGATAATATTAAGATTTTCTTAAAATCTAAGCCAAACAATAGGATAGTTTGGGAAGTTGCCAAGATTCTTCTTGGATCCTCAGCTTCTCCTACTTCTCTTCCATTGGATTCCTGAAAATAACTGTTCCAAATTTGATCCATTCCCTATTGAAATTTCTAAAATTCGATCCTTTGAAAACCTTAAACTTTGAAATTCTTGAGAGCAAAATGACTGATCATTATCGAGAGTTTTCTTAAGTGATTCCCGTCACTTAGGATGTAATTAACTATAGGGGCTTGCCCTTATAGGGAACTTTAAGAACCCAGATAATATAAACCCTGCTTAATTTCTTTATATTAAGTAGGGGAACTTGTCGGCTTATAAAATTGGTTCGTAGACCAAACGGATGTCACAAATCTTCTAGTTTATTTAACCGAGCCCATCATCAAGCAGTGTGTCTACTCTCCGGGATAGATATACAGTTTGTGGTGCGGTGCTCGTTTATATAAACTATTCGGGATGTGAGATCAGTTTGATTTCATATCTTAAAATTTTCAAATTTAAAATTATTTTCAAAATCAAATACTACGTTTCAAATTATTTATTTAAATTAAGTTAAAAATTCACCGACAATTTCTGTAGGCGACCTCTTTTCAAAAATACAACACTCAACCTAAAAATATGCCGACATACTTCTGGCGACTCCGCTGGGGAAAAGTTCCTCTCTCCATTTTGATCAGATTGGTTTGCTTTCATAAATCGGTAGTGAGCCCATGCCCCTAGTGGACCAAACTACCATTCCTCCGTTGGAATACCCCGTTCATTTCTGTCTTGAACGAGTATAGCCAACTCCTCTCGGATTTAGGAGCCACTGTTTATACACCCCTAAACGGAGAGGTTCCGAGATCTTTTTACCACTTTTCTGAGCTGGGGTGGACCCCCAACAGGTGTTAGTTTAGGAGCGGTCTTTCGAGTCGAGAAGTCTTGCATAAGACTCTCTTCCTTTCCAATTCTGAATCGGATTCCTTACCTTCTCTACACCTTTGAACATTCTGTTCCTAATAAACAAACCCTCTAATGAATTACTCTTTTAACAAATAACTCATTTTTATAAATACATGAACAAAAATGTGTTCGGACTCTTTTCGATTCTTTTCTTTTCGTCCTGATGAGAAGAAGCATAACTTGGAACTGACAATCAGAATCTACCTTGTAGAAAATGTCTGCCCCAAAGCTGATTTTTTCCTTCACCAATGGACTGGATTTCTCTTTTTACAAGGATGAGCTGCCCGACAATGTGATCATCCGTTTTGGGCAAGGATTCGAGAACACAAATGTCAAGATCACTGACGTTACCCTTTTCACACTTACAGACAAAGTGCCTGAAACTGAAAGACCTTTGATCGAGTTCAACCTTAAGTTAACTCAAGAGTTCCCTCCCCTGCAAAGGGTTCCAAGTCGAGAAGAATAATACTCGTCCATAGGAGGATCGTTATCTCTACCCCCACCTGGTCTAGTCGTCTCTGCACCTACCCCGGCTTCCGCCAAACTGAAGGGGAAGAAAGTTCAAATTTGTAACGAGCATGTTACCGTGGAGGGTACAGATTTCCGTCCAAGACCTTTTGTTTTCGAAGTTGGGTCCAGCTCAAGGTTTCCACCCATAACACGGACTCAGAGAAGAAACAGAGGTAGGAAGATTGCCAGAAAGGCCAGGGCTGCTGAAGTTGCTTTCTTAGAAGAAATCCCTGAGTACACACCACTACCTGAGTACATACCATTACCTGAGTATACACCGCTTTTGGAAGGAAGTAGATTCCATCCCCTCTCCGCCGCAGTGATCGATGAGGAGAATGTCCGCAAGATTGCTTCTGCATTACCTCGACCCACATACTATAGCGACAGCCGAAAGAAAAGGGCTAGGATTGCACCATTTGCCCGACTGCAGACTGTGATAGAGAAGTTAGCAATGAAAGAGAAATGTCCTATATCAGAGATTTTAAGAAAAATAGGGCGGGTGCCAGCCAAGTCCCGTCTTGGGCTGCGAGTAAAACCCGTTATCGCCACAGAAAAGTCGAATAAGAAGATGAAGGCTAGTCCACCTGTTATTGTTTCAGGTTTACAGATCAGGGAGGATACCACTTTCCGACGATTCGGGCGACAGACCATCCGAGTCCCAGGCCTTCGCTGCTAGAAGGATGGTATGGCATCCTACTACAGGCCAATTACGACTGAAACAACGACCCGAAAAGGAAAGTCTCGTCAGGAGACTCGAGTCCGAAGAGAGCTCCACCGCAATGAAGGGGACTCCCAAGAAGGAAATCCAACAGCCATGACATGATAACTGTGAAACCGTGCGAAAAAGACCATTGGAGGATGCTATGGAAAAGCTAAGAACTGACATTCAAAGATTAGCAAGAGAAAGAGAAGAAAAGTTTGGAGATGAAGTTGACTCGTCGGAGTTCATGGATGACGAATATGTAGAGATCAACATGGTTGAGACACGAGCATCGTCAGCTTCGCAAGGTGCCCCGGCAGCTGTTGAGAGAGATGAACCAGAAGCACAAATTCGAGAAAAAGATGATACAATCTCCCAAATGGCAAAAAGGATGGAAGAGATGGCTGCAGCCTTAGCCACTCTTCAGAGTCAGGCTCAACCCCCAAGAGAAACGCCGCCAGAAGTTATTCATATTACAGACGGAGGAAAAGAGATTACATCCGTTAACGAATACGATCAGCCGAAGAAAGACTCTACTCAGAATATGATTCCAGAGAAGGACATCAAGAACATGATAGAACAGCAGGTGCGAGAAGCCTTAGCACACTCTAAAAGCGGAGCATCTATTCAGACGGGTAAACCTTACCCCGAAGAATTTGATGCAGTACAATACCCAAAAGGCTTCGTACCACCTCTGTTCAATACTTTTGATGGTACCGAAAATCCTCGACAGCATGTTGCACATTTTCACGCTAGTTATTGCAACGCCAGTGGAAGTGGCGCCTTACTCTTCCTACAATTCATCAGCAGCCTGTCAGGGATCGCCTTCGATTGGTATGCAGAGTTACCGAAAGGTTCAGTAAAGACATTTTTAGAATTAGAAAACCTCTTCGTGAAACGGTTTGTCGGAGCTCAGCACCATATCACCATCGGTGACTTAGTGGTGGAGAAACAGAAACCGAACGAAACTTTAGTGAACTACATACTTCGATGGAGAAATCTAAGCATGAAGTGTGAGCCACAGCTACAAGAGCAGCATGCAGTCGGTATCTTGCTTAAAAGCATTCACGGCCCGATAGCACTTCTCCTTAAGGGATTTACAATTAAGACTTTCGAGAAGTTGTTAAGCAAGGCCAGAAGCTTGCAAGAGGAAGTGAAGCAACTAAGTTTCGTCAACAAAACAGACAAATAGAAGCCTTTGAAGACATTTGAAAAGAAATCCAGGATCATCGTGGTAGTCGATAAGGGCAAATAGCCAATGCAGATACAGCCGGAGCAGCTGCGACCCAGCTATCAACAACCTCAGCAGAACTACCAACAACCTCAACCCGGTTATCAGCCAACTCAACAATATGAACAACCGTCTCGCCCACAGCGCACGTTAAAAGAGCTTATAAATAGAGAATATCTATTCAAGAATGAGGCAGTGCCAAAGATGTTCCGCGAGTTTGATGAAGACATCGGATTTTCGATCGCGGAACCCAAGAAGCCGAAGAAGTTAATAAGAAAGACCATCCCAACTACCGCCCTTACCACCGGATGCTTGGACATAAGATAGAGGATTGCATCACCTTCAAAAGTTGGCTTGACAACAATCTCCGAAAATGGAACATAACGATCCCAAAGGAATACATGAAAGAACCCCAGAAAGGAGGTTCTGTCAATGTTATTTCAACGGATCCCATTGTTCCGATAAACCCTTACACGACCGATGATGGATGGAGTACCGCTTGGACAAAGTCATCGAAGAAAATTTTAGATCGCATCCAAACCGCTTCGGCGCGTGCTTCAATTCAAAGTTTGAAACCTATCAAGCCGGCGCTATCACTTGCAATTGAAGAACCGCCCCAAGAAGAAAAGATCATAGAAAAGAAGAAGATCGAAGAAGAAAAAAAGACCGAGGCTCCCAAGGCTAGGCTAGGCGTTGCTTATCCTAGGATGGTTGTTTCCGATTCGGGTGAAAAATTCCTCGAACCTCTGACTCTGTATGATTATTTACTCGCTCCGGCGGGATCTTATAATGATAAGAGTTATGGCGTTGGCTACGTTTTGACTGTTTCTAACGATTACGTAACTAACGACAACCAATTTAATCCGGATCCCGATTTCGATACCAACAACATTTCTCAAATCATACATAACCTCGACAATCACGATGACAAAGGAGACATTCACCAAGAAGGCCACGAAAGTTCAACAAGCAATGAATCTATTTGTGAATTTCAAGGAACTCCAATCACAATAGAGTTAGAGCTTTCAGATTCCGAAGAAACTCTAGAAGAACCTGTCATGCCGATTCAAAAGGAGACACCTGTAAACTCAGTACCGGATTCGAAGAAATCACGAAGTCAATTTAAGGAGCGGAAGGGTTCTACCTCCGAGAATGGGTCCAAAAGACAAAGGAAAGCAGGTGGTTGTTCAGGAAGAATCAACCCCAGCAGAAGAATTGCCAATTCGGAAAGAAACTGAGACACATGGTAACAAAGTGGACTATAACGTGCTAACCCATCTTAGGAAACTACCAGCCAAACTGAGCATCTACGACGCTCTCATCTTATCAAAAGAGATGAGAGAAGCTCTAATCAAGGCCTTACTTGATCCAGAGATTTTTTTAGCTCAGATGGCCGGAGATTCCTTAGACGAGGTTTGCTCGTTAAAGGAACAATGAGGTGTTACCTTCACGGACAGTGATCTACTACTTGGGACGGCCGATCACAACCGACCATTGTACATTTCGATTATAATCGGAAAATTTACGCTCTCCAGAGTATTGGTGGATCCAGGAGCATCGATCAACATAATGAATCTTTGGATGCTAGCATACTTGGAAATTGATGCTCGCGAGCTTGAAGTGGACAAGATGTTACTAAGAGGATTCAACCAGAAAGGAGAAAGAGCCCTTGGATCAATAACACTGTTGATGAAGACCGGTGACTTAGCAAAGACAACCGCAAAATTCCATATAATTGATTCTGAAACATCGTTCAACGCGCTACTAGGCCGACCGTGGATACATGAGAATCGGATGGTACGTCGTCTCTGCATCAATGCATAAAATACTATGAAGGAGGAGAACAGTGCATTAAAGGTGATTTTCAACCTTTCTCCATACATGAGATTAGAATCCATGAAGATGCAGCTTATTACGCACCTCCGAAGAAAACAATCTTCTCCAGAAACACTGTGCCAAATGAAGCAAAAGAAATTCGAGACAATGAAGAACCTGAAGTTCTAGTCCAACAGTCACTCACCACTCCCTTACGGCTAGATGGTGAAGGTTTCTCCAGAACTCGCATCCGAGGTCGAGGCCGGGGACGAGGTCGTGGAAGAGACATTAGGACAGTTGGACAAAAAAAGCCAATGATCAACGTTGATTGGGAGAACAGATCTAAGGTAGAAGAGGAGGTCAAGAAAGAAGCAGCTACAATAAACCGGAAGAAACCACAATTCAAGATTTCTCTCGAAGATAAGAAGAACGAAGAATACAAATCGATGTATGAGAAGATTAACCACTATGTACACACTATGACCTTGACCCCGATCAAGTCTAATAAGATCGAGGGTATGGTGGTCAAGGAAGTACATAGCAGCGGTGCAAAGCCAATCAAATTTTACCTTGGCACTTCTTCTTCCAGTACTGAAAACGATGTACAATTTGAAGATGTCACTTCTTCCGAATTAATGGAATTACCTTTTGAGTGGTACTCTCCCTGTGTTCAAAATTTAATTCAGCGTGGTGTCTTACCTCGACAATGGACAAAAGGCCGATCACAACACTTCGAAAAATTATGGAATAATGCCGGTCGGCCTCCCAATTCAAAACATGGTCTCGGATTTGGCACAGTAGGTTCAGTTGACGATACGGAATTATGTTTGGTTGTCACTTGCGAGCCTAATGAAGACTTCTTGGAAACTACAGAAGAACTTGAAGATCTGCAAATTGGAGACGCTCCACCAGAGTTCGAAGAAGAAATCAAATCTACAATAGATGAGTTAATGGAAGTTTACTTAGGTACTAGCGAAAAGCCTGGACCAACCATTGTTAGCTCCTTACTCAATAAAGAAGATTCTGAGGAAATAATCAAGCTACTAATGGAATTTAAGGACTGTTTTGTTTGGAGTTATGATGAAATGCCAGAATTAGCTCCGAAGTCGCGATTCACGAGCTAGGAGTGGATCCTACTTCTGTTCCAGTCAGACAAGCTTCCAGAAGAATGCGTTTGGAAATTGAGCAACAAGTAATAGCCGATGTTAAGAAGCTAATCAACACTAAATTTGTCCGTAAAGAACAATACCCTACTTGGTTAGCCAACGTGGTACCAGTTAGAAAGAAAAATGGTCAGATCAGAATCTGCGTAGACTTCAGGGATTTAAATAAAGCATGTCCAAAGAATGAATTTCCACTACCAATCACAGAACTGCTGATCGACATTGCTTCAACACATGAAATATTTTCATTCATGGATGGATCATCAGGATACAACCAGATAAAGATGGCACCAGAAGACGAAAAGCTCACAGCTTTCAGAACGCCAATCGGAGTGTATTGCTACACAGTAATGCCATTCTGATTAAAGAACGCGGAGCAACATATCAAAGAGCGATGGCAAAGATTTTTGATGAGCTCATTCACAACCAAGTTGAGTGCTATGTGGACGATGTGGTCTTCAAGAGCAAACTAAAAGAAGATCACTTGTATGATTTGAGAATTGTTTTCGAATGATTAAGATAATACAACCTTAAGATTAATCCCCTGAAATGGGCCTTCGGCGTCACCGCTGGGAAATTCTTAGGATTTGTTGTCCGACATCACGGGATTGAAATTGATCCGGAAAAGATTAAAGCTATCTTAGAAATGCCGCCTCCCAAAACCTTGAAACAGCTGCGATCCTTTCAAGGGAAGCTGGCATATCTTCGACGCTTTATTTTGAACTTGTAAGGTAGGTGTCAGCCTTTCTAGGCATTAGTTAAAAAGGACACCAAATTCGTTTGGGAAGAGAAATGCCAACGGGCCTTCGAGGACATTAAATAATACTTAATGACACCTCCTGTCTTAGCAGCCCCAGTCTCAGTTAGACCGTTGATACTTTATATCGCGGCTCTAGACAACTCCCATGGAGCCCTGCTAGCCCAGGTCAATGATGAGGGAAAAGAAAATACTCTCTACTACTTAAGCCTTCGTCTGATTCTGATGGAAGTAAAGTATCCTCCAATTGAGAAGCATTGTTTGGCCCTGATCTTCGCCGCACAGAAACTCAGGCATTACATGCTCTCTCATAAGGTCAACCTTATCTCGAAAGTTAATCCATTGTAATATTTGATGACCCCTCCAACACTTTCCGGCAGAATTGCTAGGTGGTCGATGATACTATTGCAATTCGACATAACTTTCGTTCCTCTTCGTGCCGTAAAGGGACAAATCTTAGCAGATTTCCTTGCAACATACCCTTTGCCGGCAGAATCGCCTCTCAACGACGACTTGCCAGACGAGCAGATAATGAGCCTAGAAGACGCTGATGATCGACGTTGGGAACTATACTTCAGAAAGACAAAGAATTGCAAACGATAGTGCCCGGTAAGGCAGGAATCGGACTAATCTTTATAACACTGGAGCGGGGGATGTTAAGATACTCCTACCACTTAACAGAGCCGTGCACAAACAACAAGGCAGAATACGAGGCCCTCATAACAAGACTAGAACTGACCATTCAAGTGGGAATAACAGATATCAACATCTATGGAGATTCTCAGTTGATCATTCAACAAGTCGCAGGACAATACAAAATCTTAAAGCCAAGACTCGAGCAATACTTTCAGTATGCCATGAAACTGTTGGAACAAATTCTGAATGTAATAATCTACAAGATCCCCCGAAGAGAAAATGCTCTCGCGGATGCGCTAGCTCGCCTTGCAAAAGAATTTGCATGTTTACAAGATGAGTCAGTTAAAGTGTCAGTTCAAGGACGTCAGGTCCTATCACAGCTCGACATGGATATGATACAAAAATCAGAAAAAGTAGAGGAATCAGTTGCAGCAGTGATGGAAAACACAGAAGTTTGGCGGCAGCCGCTAATAGACTACCCGCAAACGGGGAAATTACCGGACGATAAGTCATTAGCACATCAAATCAAGAAAAGAGCTCGTCTTACGCATTAATAAACGAGTACATTATACATAAGGTCTTTTGATCGGATGTGGTTAAGATGCTCGAGCGGGTCCGAGACTCGTGAAATTGTCAAAGAAGTGCATTCGGGACTTTGTGGCGCTCATCGATCGAGCCCGAAAATGAAAATGAAAATTAAAAGACTAGGGTACTACGGCCCTCGATGATGACCGACCGTATGAAAGTCGCCAAGAGCTGTCACCAGTGCCAAGCGCACAGAGTGGTTCTACACCAACCTCCAAATGTGCTACATCCGACAATTGTGTCATGGCCATTTGAGTGTTGGGGCACAGATATAGTGGGCCTGATAGAACCGCCTTCTTCAAGAGGACATCGCTTCACCTTTGCAGCTACAGACTACTTTTCTAAATGGGCAGAAGCAGTTCCACTCAGAGGAGTAAAGACACACCACGTGCTCCAATTTTTCAAAAATCAAGTTGTTTACCGTTTCGGAGTACCGCGCAGAATCATTTCGGATAATGGGTTCGCATTCAGAAGCACAAAAATCAACATTTTTGTCAGAAGACATGGGATCGATTGGCGATACTCAACAATCTACTACCCAAGAGCAAACGGCTTGGCCGAGGCTTTTAAACTCTCGTTCAAATTTTAAAGAAAACTTTGGACGACAACAAGAGAAATTGGCACGAGAAGTTGTTAGAAGCCTTATGGGCCTACAGGACGACTTTCAAGACTCCTACTCGACCTACGCCTTATACTTTAGTGTACGGGTGCGAGCGAGTGTTACCATTGGAAGTCCAGCTTCCATCACTCAGGATTGCAGTTGCAAATAAAATCACTATAGAAGAAAATGCCAGATTACGACTGGAAGAACTGGAAAACTTGGAAGGAAAAAGACTTGCAGCGCAACAAAATTTGGAGTTGTACTAAGCTAAGATGATCCAGGCCCATGATAAACTGGTCCGCCCAAGAACTTTCAAAGTTGGTGACTTAGTTCTTGTTCTCAGAAGAACTATTCTTGCACATCGCAAGATAAGAGGAAAATTTGAACCGACTTGGGAACGGCAGTTCGTGGTCGAGGCAGTCTACTCAGGAGGCTCCTATCAAGTTGTGAATTGCCAAGGAGAACGACAAATGCTTCCAATCAATGGACGATATTTGAAGAAGTATTACGCAACCTGATGTTTTGAAGGGTGGCCTCTAAAATAGAGTCTTATCCCTAGAAACACGGGTGAAGCAATCACTTTGTGACTGAGTCCGAACCCCAAAAAAAAAACATAAAAATGGATGAAAAAAGAAAAATCATTAAAAAAATGTATGTACTAAAAATAAAATATGTGAAATAATAATAATAAAGTTTTACCCTTCCTTTCAAATCAAATCTTTTTCCTGATCTTTCTTTATCTTTTCCCGCTTTCCTTAAAAATTAAAATTGGAATAAGTGAATAAGAATCTTCAGTGATAAATACTTTCTTAATGTTCTTGTTCTTAGTACAGCCCCTGATCCTTTCCTTGTTTTCTTCGCAGAGAAATGTCAAACGGGCGGTTGGTCCTAAACTTTAAAAATGGTGTGAGTCTCGCACTCGATGAAAAGAGGGTGAAGGATGGAGCAGTGATAGAAATTGATTCTGACTTCACACCAGCCAGCCTACAGTATGAAGAAAATGACTGGGTCCCAATGGACCGAGAGGAGCTTCATAGCCAGACTGTGATGAAGATGGGTGACCCAAGCCGCCAATCCACCAACAAGAAAAGAAAGACAAACACCGAGGAAAGCAAGAAAATCCAGTCAGTAGTTGCCACGGCAGAGGGCAGGCTCGTCAGCGCCGCGCCCGCAGAAATTCAAGGTGTAAGGAGAGCTACGCTCACTGCTACTCAAAGAAGGAATAAGAATCACCGTATCCGCAAGATGTTGACTAAACTAGCAGCGGATCAACACGAGGAAACAACCACCTTCGCAGACACACGCATTTCAAAGATACCGGTTCATCAGGAACCTGAAAAGAGAGAACAAGCTTCAAGAACAACAGAAAGGATAAGGGAAACTCTGAGAAGATCGGAGGCGGAGAGATCGCCTCGACGCCGGACGGAGATACCATATGCGAGAAACCTTGTTGCGAAAGCAAACCGGAAGGATGTCCCGACGGAGACAATCCCCGAGGAGCCAAGGTATGCGGGGAGAACGTGACGGGATTGAGCCATACATCCCGCGATACGTTACTAGGCCTCGTCACTTGCGGATCATCCCGAATATGAACTAGAAAGAATGCAAAATGTTGAGAAGAAGACTTTCAAATACTTTGAAAGGATTAGAGGCGAAGAATCAACATTTTGGAAGGCCTCGAGTTACACACAGGTGTATTCTCGGAGTACGAGCAACATCGGATTGTGGATTGCATTCTAGAACTTCGGAAGATGGGTCGAGCGAGCCGTCCGAGAGAAAAGACTTATTCGGAACCCCGGAAATGGATGCCGGGGAAAGGAAGAGTCACAATACAATGCGGATGTTGCTATAACTTCGCGAGAGGACGAAAAGGAAATCCACCGGGGATACTCCGTCACGGTGAGGTGGATCTGATGCCGAGGATAATTAAAAGAATGGTGAAAAGAATGATAACGTGGAGGGTACTTCCAGCAGACTGTATACCCATCAGTTGCATCATCAACATTTATCAGAAGGGCGACTGCATACCTCCACACATAGACCACCACGACTTTGCCAGACCTTTCTACAAATTTTTGTTCGTCAACCAATGCAACATCATGTTCGGATCTGACCTCCGGATAGCAGGCCCGGGTAAGTTCCGAGGGCCGGTGGAGATACCACTTCCAGTAGGTTCCGTCATGATATTACAAGGAAATGGAGCAGACATCGCAAAACATTGTATACCGGGAGTACCAGTGGAGCGGATCTCCGTCACTTTTAGAAGGATGGACGACAGAAAGGCACCATACCACTTCTAGCCAGATCCAGAATTGGAGAGTCTCCGACCCTATGAGCTGTGAGTTACACGGGAAATAGCACACCTCCAATGCACATCCATGCGGCATTCCTGCCAAGGATGGCTTGGAAGGTGATGTTATTGACCATGTATCTCATTATTCAGACATGGATCTAACAGATACTTTTTGGATGGATCAACAAGAATCATACATAGTCCATTTTGAGTCATGGATTGTATGAGAAATATTTCAGATCGAGTTGTATGATGTAATGAAAGTGACCATGTCACATTTTGCCTCCACCTCTTTTTGTGCAAATTGACTGGGAAATGCCATTAAAGTTAAATGAACTTCGAACAAAGAACAGAAAAGAAAAGGGAAATAAATAAGAACTCTCTTCATAAAAATCCAAACATTAAAAAGAATTTCAAATCTATATGAACACCAAATAAATAATAAAAAAATGGGATAGTTAAAGAACAAACAAAAAAAATCTAAAGCTCAAATTGAATTCCGGTTTAAAGTCCATCTTTTCAAATCCTCCAATCCTTTTTCAAATGAAAATCTATTCCAGACCTCCTTTGAAACCCTCTCTCGGGATGATTTCAGAATCACGAAGAATTTTCAATTTGATTCGGATGGTATGGGTTCGTACCCTTCGCCAAGTAATCAGACTTTGATTGATTCCCATGGGATATGGAACACTTTCATATCTCATTTCGATCTCAGCGATCTCAGCATTCGGGATAGGCTTCCGCCCTACTCCCATCTCAGCAAATCTCAGCATTCGGGATAGGCTTCCGCCCTACTCCCATCTCAGCAATCTCAGCATTCGGGATAGGCTTCCGCCCTACTCCCATCTCAGCAAATCTCAGCATTCGGGATAGGCTTCCGCCCTACTCCCTTCTCAGCAATTCTCAGCACTCGGGATAGGCTTCCATCCTACTCCCTTCTCAGCAATTCTCAGCACTCGGGATAGGCATAGTCCTACTCCTTTCTCAGCAATCTCAAAATTTGACCCTCTCAGCAAGAAATTGAAATTAAAGCACTCTGCATTTCGGATAGGCTTTGTCCTATTCTTCCTCAGCATATGGAATAGGTTCAGTCCTGCTTCCTTCTCAGCATACAAATGCATTCGGGTGGGCCTTAGCCCTACTCTTTTCTCCTCATAAAATCAAAATTGAAAGTCAAATCGAAATTCAAACTCAAGATAAAAAAAAACTTGAAATAAAAAATGAAACGAATCTAAGATCCCATCTCTTGAAATCTTGTGATCGAAAATTCACCTCCTTTTTGCCCAGCGAGAGTTCTGGAATCTTCAGTCTTGGAGATTTACCTAATACTCCCCAGTGGAAATTTCTTCTACCTCATCCTAAGTTTGTCACTTGGACATCTGTGATTGGTTTTGTCGAACTTTTCGGTCAACGCCAATACGCGCGGTGTGCTTGGTTAGCACACCACACCTATTGGGGGTCCATTTGTTGACCTCATTTTTGATGAGGTCTTCTCTTCTCTCTTTAGTTCTTAGGATCTAGCCTTAGGCTTTTCCTTTGACTATCTTAGAGGACTAGAAGTGGGACCCACCATTTAGAAGTTTAAACCACATCTTGTCTCCCTGCAAACCCCAAAAGCTTGATTATAGACCCCTAATCACCTAGAGGATTGAGATCGAAAGTGAAGGTTTAAAGGATGAGTTCCCTATAGGACTCTTTGGCCTTGGACCACCCCAGGTGGCTTGGTGCAGTGAGGGTTGACTTACACACTCACTACACTCATACTCTACACTCTCACACAAACAATCCAAATCCTAAAACCACACCCATACCCAACTTGACTCCTTGACTCATGTAGGTAATTCATATGGATGGACCTTAACCCCTAAGCCCCCGGTTAAGAGGGTTAGGAACAACATAGTGAATGCCTCAAATGAGTCCTCTCATGGCTCATATAGGCTTAACATGGCTTCATGGCTCAATCGAAGTGATTCCATTTCACTCATATTTGATCAATCTTCATTCTTCCAAAATTTCAATTTTTGACCCCGGGAACCTTACACCTATCAAACCTACCAAAAGCCCTTAAAACTGCCTAAATCCTCCAAAATTTCCAAATCACCCAAAATTCCCCAAATTGACCTTGAACATTTCCTCACCAACCAAATTGATCATCCATAGCCAAAAATACCAAAAATTCTAAAAATACCCACCAATACCCTCCAAATACCCAAAATTCCCCACTTAGCCAAAAAAAATCCAAAAATTCAGAAAATTCCAAATGTTCCTAATTTCATTTTGTTCAACTACACCATGGGCCAATTTTGTCAATTTACCCCACTTTTACCAAAACCCCCAATTTAGCCCATTCTTAACCAAAGTGAACCTAATGTCAAACCAAACCTACCCAATTGACCCCAATTTTGGTCCAATTCAATTCTAAACTTCAATTAAATATCCATAATATCAATCTAGACCAAATTCAGGTCCAATTTGATTGACATTTTAATTCAATTTCACTTTTGACCTTAAAGCCCAATTTGGACCCATGACCCAAACTTAGCCCAAACTAACCCAATTTAACTCCAATTGACCCCAAACCTTTTCTAAACCTTCCCTAACATCCCCACAAACAAAAAACTTACATAATTTACCCAAAATTTGGACCCAAACCCCACTCAAATTCAACCCAAAACCAAAAAGCCCAATTTTCACCTAAACCCAAACTAACCCGAATAAGCCCAAGTCCCAAAACCAAAACCCAACCAAAGTTGAAACCTCTTTGAAACACTCCCGTAAACATTTCCCAATATTAATTTTACATCAATTTCAACCCTAGCCCAACATTGGCCCAAATTAGCCCAATTTGACCTACATTGACCCATGTACCAAATGAACCCAAATCCAACCCAACTCAAGCCCAAACCACCTCAAATTTATTTCAAATCACTCATGACACATACCTAAATCAAATCCAACAATTATTTGGCCCAACCTTTTACAAAATTCCCATCCATAAATTTATTTTAAAAACATAAAGGCCCACTCCCTTAAACCTTCCTAAAAGCCCACTTCCACCAAATTCAAAAGCCCAAATCAATCTAAAGCCCACATGACACTTTCCCTCATCACACATTCAATTTAAAATCATTCCTAAAGTCCTAATTTATCAATTAAACAATTCCAAATCAAGCATCATAACAATTCTCATCAAAATGCCAAAATTCACAAAACCCTTTTTCATGAAGTTGACTTAACTTTTCCCAAGCCAAAGATGAGCCATGAAGCCATGCATGAGCCACATGTGAGCCATGAAAGCCTTGGAAACCTCACCATACCCAAAATGGCAAGAAGAGGGGACCCTTTAGTGATCCTCTTAAGAGTGATTAACCACTCCCATGTCTCCCCTAAACCTTGCTTAAACTTAATTGTACTTGGATGGTGACCTTTCCCCACTAATCAAGCTGAACTAAACCACTTTCTCTTCAGCCCAAACTAGCCATGAGGAGGTGCACCTAGCCCAATCCATGCATTTGACCAAACTTAGCCAAAATACACCCTTACCCCATTCCACTTTGATTCAAACCCTTTACACATGGCAACAACCAATTGACTTCACAAACATCAAGCCCTGACCCACCAATTGACTTCACAAACAAGTGTCAGATGAGAACTGGAAAAGAGTACTTTTACCTTGGAAGTCTATAGAGCCAGCAGATGCATATATTAACCAGAATGTTGGTGATATAAATGACATGAGCATTATTGGAGATTAACCATCTCAAAGGTCAGCACCCATTCCTCCTTATTTTCCTAAAAGTTCACAGATTATCTTGAAGCAAGTCAAGAAATTGGAGAAGGAAGTACATATGATGAATGCAAACAATACTCTTTCTGATTTCTTTGATCATCTGGATTGGAGAATGATGGAGCACTTTGATCATATGAACCATCCCAAGTCAAAAAGTTTGGGGTCTATCAAACCATGTTGGATAAATCATTAGACAAAAAATTCCACCCCACACCTAAGTTTACCTGTCAGGTCATCCTCATGCTCCTCCTGGAATATTAATCATGTGATCTTCTTCTTTATCTCTGTAATCTTCTATGTCAAGGGGCTATAGTGCCGAGTGATTCATGATTGAGCTATTCGAAATTATCAACTTGAGTTCATGAGGCTTCAATCTTCGTGAATTATCTTATGATACATCTCCAACAAAGCATTCTTCTTAAGAGCCTCGTCATGTGTTCCTTCCAAATCGATCACAGCTAGTTCCATAAAACGTGCACTCTGTGTCGCCATCATTTGCCATAGATCCAATTTCTAGAGAAGTTCCCAGTGGCAGAAGCCTCCCAGGATACGACTGAGCTTCTCAGATCACAACAAATTCAGCAGAGCCGAGGGAAAGCTTCTATTCTTATCCCTTTGCAAGTACCCATCTAAAGACTGATCCAGTATACCAAAATGCTTGTCAGACCCTAGCCACATCCTGATGACACCCCTATGCATGAGCTCCCACTTGAAATCCTCCTTGCTCCTTTTTAATGGTGGGGGATATGGGATATCTATTTCCTCCTCTAGATCCTTCCTCAATTAGTGAACCTTTTTTCCCTTAAGGGAAGGTAAGGCTTCACCATTAGAAGACAAAGTCAATACTCTCAACGAGGAACTAGATGAGGCAACACAAGTGGCCCGACTAGCTTTGGCTCCTTTAGACAAGGAAACAAAAGAATGATCCCTGAATTGCAAATTTGATGAAAAGACAATAATCGGTGACCTCCCAACTTTCGAGGGAGGGGCCTACAGCTACGGTTTCATCCGGAATCCCTTTAAAATTTGATGTTCTCCTATCACCTTCCCCTACATCAACAAAATTAGAAGCTTTTTTTCAAGGAAAGGAAGTAACCTTTCTTGTCACATATCTTGAATAAAATGTTTGTTTCATAAATGGAGGAAAGGTATGTCATGGCCAAACTATAAGGATGTGGGTCCTTATCTTCTACAGAATTATTTCACTCTGGATGATGCTTCTATTTTTGGTTATTGGTGTCGCGTTTCTCCTGCACTGCCCCACTTGTATTGCCTCATCAATATCCAAGAGGCACTAGTTCCTTGATCATCTCTCTCTTCAGCATACGGGTAACCATTGTCTCGGTGATGCACTGTTGGATAGACAGATGATGACCAGACAACATCACCTTGGCGATGTCCATACTCAGCTAAAAAGAGTTAGGTCTTTCCACCATCTACTCTGATGGGATGGTCCGGATCCCCCAGTCACCAGAGTAGGAACAGACCAGAAACTTCTTCTTTCAATCATTTATCATATTTTCACTCCAAGCAAGTGGAGTTCCTTGCCCTCCAAAAACATGGAAAATACCTCCTTATCAACCTTGAACTACTAAAAGTGCTTAAACAGATCAATCGACAATGAAATGCGCTCCCAACGATAGTAGAGAACGAAGGCCATTATCATGGCTCCAGAATTCAGCATCATATGTAATATCTAGTTAATAAAATAATATATTCTTTTTGATATATGTCCATGCCATGTTAGTATTTCTAGAACTCTTAATCAATTTTTAATATAATAAATTAATCTATTGACATATTTCATGCAATTAGTAATTAATATAAAGAAAAGACTCAATTATATAAATATATTAACGATGTAATGCGAATAACTCTTCCCAAACAAATGCCATCTTTTAGGTTAAACTTTTTACAATTTTATAAAACTTAATCTAATAAGTGAGGCTTTTAGCATGAATTTGATATCAATATAAAATTAAATTCTGTAATTATTAATTTAGATTATCATTTGAAGTTGTAAAAGTGATTTTGCAAGATATGTCTATACTATTGTTTGTTATTTTATATAAGAATGACATGCAATATTTTTAAAAAAACATGCATATGTAACAGATGAAATTTTTTATTAAAATGATGGAGTTTTATATAATAATGGAATTATGGCTAAAATAATGATCCATAGTTTGTTAGATCTAAAGCTTTTCTAGTTGGAGGATAAATTGATCTGATTGTCTATATGGTTGGAAGAGAACAAGTGGATGATCTCCATATGATAGAAAGAGGAATGATTAAATATACATGAGTTTAAGTAAGGTGATAAAATTTTATAATATGACTATTATACTTTTGGTTAATAAAAATATCATTCTATCCACTATAAAGAGGACCTACTATGCTATTATAACTACGAAAATAAAACAATATGATATGAAGATTAACCACAAGAATCATTAGTTAAAGTACATTATTATTACACTTTTATGTTCGATAAGGGGTGACTATTTTCACATGTCAATATGTATCTTTTAAAAGGAAAATTAATTTGCTTAAACTAGATAGGAAGCCTATAAACAAAACTATAACGTACAACAAATAAATTGAGAAACTAGTGGATGTTCCAAGATATTATGCATATTACATTTATTTGCACATTATGATATATTTACATGATGAATTCTCAGATTTTTTTTCTATTCCATAATAGATTTTATTCTAATGTTATTATACTTACTTCTATAATTCATTTTAGGCAAATAAAATAAGATAATGGGATGGTTGTAGGAGATCTACAAGTATCATAATAATAAAAAATATATTTCTTCTCTTTTGGACAATATTGATGGAATTAAATATTTAAGAACTCTAATATGTACTTTAGGGCTTGTGCAAATGAAAAACTTTAATATGTTCTTGACATTCTTTGTGAATTTCGTATCTCCAATAGTGAATAGATAAATGATGGGTTTGGAGGTACAACTCTAGTCTTTTATGAAAATAGTGAGATTAATATTTATTGTATGTTATCAGAATTATTTTATCACTCCTTCTGTTCCATTCCAACTTATATAATATATTCTTCTTAAGAATTATATGCGTTGGGCAATGATAGAAAGTTGTATCAATGAATTAAAATGCTTAAGTTTTGCTGAATATAAGGCCTTAGGCAAGCAATAATACATTTTTTAATATCTAAATATGATTACATTTATGTCATAATTCTGCTTATTTAATAAGAGTTGAATTATATGGAAAATAAAGAAAAGAGATTATATCGACGCATAAAGTCTTAGGCAAGCAATAATGCAAAATTAATAAGGTGATAAGAATATTGATGCAATTGAAGGAGTACTAGTAAAAAGGAATATAAGAGTAATATCATCTTATTTAATGAAGTAATTTGCTGAAATGGTGGCTCCATTATTAAGAGATATTCATAATAGAATTGACGATCGAAAAGATAATTATAAGTAATTAATAATTAAATTAATTTTATGGTATTATGCCACCAATATTTAAAAACGAGGTAGGAGCAACTATAATTAAAAATTAGCTACTTAAAAATTAAAAGATATTTGATAGAGTAAAATGTCCAAATCATAAAAAGACTTCCTTTTCTATAGACATGTTAGAGGTGAAACAAAAAGGTGGCAGTCGGGGCAATAAAAAAAATTAAAAGGAAGATTGAACTCTATGATTTATATGGAGTGAGTTTACAAATATTTTATATAATAGTTTTAAACACATTTAGCAAAATAAAAAATTCAAGACACATCTATTAGATTGGAATAGGGAGAAAGATTAGTAATGGAATATGAATTGAAATTTATAGCTTTAGCAATATATTCTCCAAATGTATTTGTATGCATAAAAAGATTGCTATAATTTTCTCTGAATTATGAGGTAATAAAATTGCATAAGCTTTTGTACTTATTAGAATTAAGAGATTTTGTATTAGTGGGGAGAGAAAGAATAATTGAATTTAAAATGGAAACAACACAATAGATGTGGAAATTTAATCAAAGAAGAAGGGAACTAGAAATAATTAGATAATGAAGCACTTTTGGAAAAAAAGTCAATGTTTAATCTAGCTCAATTAATGGGAAGTGTGTCCATTTTAAAAAAAAATACAATTTTTTGTAGTTTTTTGTAGTTCAATATTTTAGATAGGATCAAGAGGGGCAAAGGATTAGAGATTGTCATTTTGAGGGACTAGAAGGAAGAGTTGAATTTAAATCTAATGGACTAATATAGATTTTGAGACAAAGAAAATCTCCATTAAGTATATACAGCGAGTGATCTACTAGCAAAGGAGTTTGAACAAGAATAGCTAAGAAAATAGTGAATCAAAAATAAAAATGTAAAATAGATGTACCACCCAGGCTATGTTATATGCATAAAATTTCTAAGCTATTATAGACCAAGGGAATAATACAAAGGGCCTTATTTTAAACCCTAAGAGAGTGCTACATGAGCTATTACAGAATGTAAGTATTTCACCTCCAATGTCTCCTTTAGGGAACTAGCGACCCTTCTAGAGATCCATCTGCTGGCAAATTGTGTAATAACAAACATGGGAAGTGATCACTCACAACAAAAAGATCATAGAAATATTTAAGGGCCGAATCTCTTAGTTATGAAAGATAAATGAAATTTATAGCCTTTTTTGTGGTCAGAGGGCTTAGTTTCAAATAAGATTTGAATGATAGAATTTTTAAACTCCTCGGTGCCTTCACCTCAATAATTTCTTTGGAGAAAGAATTCCTCAGTTTATTGATATTGACTAGGGTTTTTCTTCTTTATCTTTCATGCTATAAGTTAGCTAAATCGACACTATGAGAATTGAACATATCATCCTCATATACTGAGTGATGGCCTAGATTCTTCACTTGTTAGTGATGAGTGCTATGCTCTGGTGTGCTACTGATTCTTTAAATGGATGTGCTCGCCTCCTGAAGCAACAATTGGCTTTTTTTTTTTCTAATATTTTAGTAATTTGGCCATCAATTTGTAGCCAACTCAATAATTTTATTCCACAATTTCTTACGTGTATTTCATATTTCTAGTGATTCTTCTATTATTTTATTACTTGTGTGACTTTTTATCATATATATGGCATGATCCATTCTTACAACATCTTTGATGATATTGGACCATGTTTTAGTCAAGTATTCACACCACCAAGGAAAGTGCTAAAATATGGAGGGCTACGCACTAAAAAAGAAAAGAAAATACATGTATAAATGTGAGATTCCTTTCTCCCCTTTCTTGGATCCATTTTACATTATACTAATTATTCCTTTTCATTGAAGGGTCCCTTATGCCTTACACGGCAGGTACTCAATTACACTCAAATCACGAGAGAACCACGATTAATCTCTATTATCTTTTTCAGGCAAGCACATTATATTTAATATTATTTATTCCTTTTTGTAATGATAACAATCTCTTATAAAATGTCTTTTCTCAGGAGTATGTTGCTGATGACACCTCTATTGGTCAACTCGAACATGTAACAAGTTACTCTCTTTAGGCAAATAGGTCTAATGAAGAGTTCCGTCCGCTCGGATGTGGGGCAACTTCATTGGCGGGTTACCTAGTTACTTTAGTAGCGAACATTGTGAGGAGATCATCATAAGAGAGTTATCGGTTGTTACTCCTTGTTTGAGATCATCAAACAGTCGAGTTGAATTGGAAGAACTATCTAGCCAACTCGTTGAATTATCACTCTTCATTTGTTGTACTCGCTCTGAATCGGTTTATGAACTAGTATGATATTTACTAATTAATATTTGGAAAAAGAATAGACACTGAACTATTAAAAAAAAAATACATAAATGCTGCTTTAAATATAAGTTCACAGTCAATTTATTCAGAGTTAAAAGCAAACCTCACTCCCAATTCATAGTCCTGTTATTCCTCTCATCAATTTCTATGAAATAAACGCTGCAAGTTTCTATCTCGCGTAATTTTAAAGCCACGTGAGCGCAAGCCTCGTCCTTTTTATTTTCTTAAATTATCGTTTTAAAATTTTTGGATGAAAAATATTAATAGTTAACTGAATTTCCTTAAAAAAATATATGTTAGGATAAATATAAAAGGTGGGTCCTACATAACACGTGGCTACTAAATTGGTAAAGTGGCACATCAATTTTTTCCATCTCTTGCACTTTGGAATGATTTTGAAGATCTGTCCTTGACGTTAATTATTAACCATTTTATGCTAGGGTTGGGTACAAAGGTAGCCGGTTAAACAATATGTCCTATCTCAGCTGAAAATGACTTGGGGTCATCGCTGAGTGAGATTTACCTGCTTCAAGAAACTTGCTGTTTCAGTGAGGCCAAATGGCCAATCATTTGTCTCCACCCTTCCAAAAACTTCTCCAACGGAACAACTAATAGTTTTATCAAAAAATTGAAGATGACCTTAATAATTTAAATATCGTATAAAATAAAAATATATTTTAATGCTCATTTATTTAAAAAATATGAAGTTCAAATTCTTCTACAGTAGGAAGAGGTTGGATATGTGGACGGAGGAATTGGCCTCTTATGTTGGTTGCAAAGAATTCAACATGATCTTCTATACTCTGCCATCAACAACTCGGCCTCATGAGCTCGATTGTATCTGCTAAATTTGTCCTTCCGCAAAGAAATTCAACTTCTCATACTGGCTCCAGTATCAAGGCTCACTCAATGTTTCCGACATCTTCCAAGAATCATGCCATAAGTTATTCGTCAAGAAATGTTTGAGCCATGTAATAACTAATGTCACGCAGTTTATGTAAAATAACTTGTAAAGATTCCAAATATAACCATTCATATGGTTGCGCAGTTTAAATTTTATAAGAGCCAAATAGGTAGAAAGCATATATTATCCTAGGAGCCTAATTTGTAGAATTAAGCTGGACATAGATGAATAATGTAATAAACTAATTAAAGAAAAAAAATAAGTATTTCTATCGTGCATGTAAGGTATACACTTATGAACATTTAGAGAAACTAAACCAAAGTCGTTATGGAAGTTTAATGTGTCTGCATACTATAGTAAATAATAGATAAAAGCCAAATGGGAAGTTGAGGTCTATTTTTTTATTGAACTATATGTCTTCACGGTTTTCTTTTTTGAATTGTCGTCTTCTTCATGTTGTGGACTGTTTAGGCATAATATGACATGACAAAGCTAAGTTGTCCATCCTTACTCATCATAAACCCATGGGTCCTAAACCTAGTTTAATTTCAAATTATATTAAATTTTTAACACGCTAAACTTAAATAATCTTAAAAAATAGAGGTTATTAGAAAATATCAAGCACACAAGTATAAACCCACATAGCTTAACACTAGTGAACGTTAAGCCATCTTTTTTTTTTAAACATAGAAATAACGTATATTATTCAAACAGAAGGTTACAAAATTTTGGGGCTATGATAAATTGCAATAATAGATCATCCATGTAAAGCAAAAAAGAAAGGAAACTACAAGGAAGTTTCACTTCCAAAATAGTATCATAACCAACACCAAGCTTAGCATGCCAGACAGTAGATTTGTTTCCTTCCCCGTAGATATGAGTCCACTTGATAGGTTACTCAAAGCAAAAGTTGGTAATAGTTTTAAATTTATAAATGAGGAACTAGGGAATATCAGCACATACTAGCAGTTCTTCCAGTGATTGAGTGAATACATCTAAAAAATTAAAATTTTCCAACACATGTGATCAGGAATCTTTACTGCTGCCAATAGGGTAAGTGCACCTCATCTTGGACAACTAATAAATCAACAACAAAGATGAAAAAGAAGCTATACATTTACCTTTTTGTTCTCTAAATACTCTACAAAGTTCATCCAAACCATTTGTGAAACTCCCATTTAGGTTATCTTTAATCCAACCCAAATCACTCTTCACCCACTTGACAAGCTGAAGAACATGCTTGGTGAGGTGTGAGACATCAAAGTTCTAAGTCTAAAATGAATTACGAAAAACATAGTTATTTGACCTCTTCAATTTGCTGAAATGAATAATTTTATGAACAAAAACAATAATATGAAGGTATGTAGTCTTAGTTGACTCCCTAATCATTTCATGCTTAGTGGTGTTTCTTTCCATCGAGAAAAACCACAGGTGAAGAGGGGAATGATGGGAAGGAGATTAGAATAAATTCATTGTGCTATCAATTCCTCCAAATAGACCTCAAAGTTCTTATAGCTGCAATTTTGGATATTGACATTAACAACCTTACCAACTACTTTCCTAACTTCAAGAGGATACATAAAAGAGAGAAAAGGTGAGTGATAGATTTCTCCGCACAACATTAAAGAGGACAGTAGAAGGCTGGAATTTTGATCCCTTTCACGTTCAAAATGTCATCACTAGGAAAGGTCTTATGGAAAGTTCTCCATAAGAATAAAGGTGAAATGGTTTTAGGAAATTGCTCCAGATTCTTCTGTCCCAGTAAACCTGAGGGTCCACCAGCAGTGGTCTAAGAAACACCTTTAGAACTATACATATTGGGATGTATTTTAATAACTAATTTATATTCCATATCAATCTAGAAAGGGATTCTACAAATATTTTTGTCATCTGACTCATCCAAAAATTATTATAGTTTCAACACATTCTAGCTATCACCAATTCTAAAATCATATACATTGATATTCCACTCCCAACGTCTAACATTCCAGTCAGTAAGGGGGCCATCATAATTCTTGTTATCATACCAGATACTCAATCTTGCTTTCCCAACATCCAAGAAATGAAATCTTCATTCTACAATCTCCACTTGTAAAGACTTTTTGTTGATGTTGTGCTATAGTTATTGTTGTTGAATACAAGCATTTTGAGATGAGAAATAAAAAAAGGCACCCTAAAGCATCATGACTATGCTTGGAAGTGTTGTGACCACACCTTCCTATCATCACAAGTGGTGTGACTACATTTGGAAGAGGCGTGACCAAGCCATTAAATCATCACAAGTAGCATGACCATGCCAAATATCTATAAGTTCAAGGTGCCCATGACAGGATCACCTGTGATGACACCGCATGATCTAAAAGTCTAGCATGACCATACCAATGGAGCGTGATTCTATTTTGGCAAGAATTATTCTTACCAAATTCATGAATTAAGCAATAGAACAAATCTTTAGGGCATTTGAAGGAAGAGAGATATGAGGCGACTAGAGATCAGAAAGAGAGGGTTTTGGAGTTTCTTTCTTAGGTTTCTCTTCCTCTCTGGGGTTAAGTTTCTAAGGTCTTTTCCTACCCATTATATTATATTTTCTTACAAGTATTAATAAGATTATTGTATGAGAGAGGCTTTTACATCTGTGACAAAGTGAACATATTATTTTGTATGTTTTTACCTTTCAGTTTTACTTGCAAAAATGACTTTGATGAAATGTTTTTCTGACATTCTTTCTAACATGCATAGCTAAATTTCCTTTTACACATCTGAGATTCATGATATGTGATTTCGTGGCTTTCTTGGATGATTTTTTTCCATGTATCATTTTTTGAAGGATTCAGGGTATCTCATTATTATGTTAACTGATCACTGAAAAATTTATTAAGAAATTCATACGGGTATATTCTTTATTTGATTGTAGAAATGGAGAATTTAGGTGATAAAAGCAAAAATCATAAAAAGGAGCAGATTTGGAGCAAAAAGGAAGAAAATAATGCAATTTGTGCTGAGTCGCCGACGGCGAGATCGAGCCCGCCGACGGCGAGGTTACGAGGAGACATTTCTGAAGGATTTATAACTGTCTCGTCGACGAGAGCTCAAGCCAGTCGACGACGAGCCCGAGCCCGCCGACGACGAGATAGTGCGGCTTGAAGATCTTCAGAAGCCTCGCCGACAACGAGGTAGTTCGTCGCCGACGGCGAGCTAGTTCAAATGGCACAGATACATTGAACCTGGACACTTTTTGAAGGGATGCTTACACACCTCTTGGTCCTTTGCTCACCTCTATATATAGAAGCCGAAATTCAGCATCTGTGTGTTAATTTTTTTTCTAAGTGTATTAGTTAAGTGCAGTTTTTGTGTTAAATTTGTGTTCGGAGTAAATTAGTGAATTAGTGTGTGTGTTATTTAGTGAGTTAGTGAGTTAGTGAGTCTTGTTGTACTGGAAGGAAGAGTCAAAGGAACTGCTAGGAGTCTTCTTGGAGATAAATTAAGATAAGTATTTGTATTTATTATTTTTAAATTTAAATGAAATCCATGCTTAGTTTAGTCAACATGCATTCGAGTAGTTTATTAGTCTTTCTCCTCGTTATGAAATTAAGTGACTTGATGAACTAAAAATAGAAGTATTTTTATATATATTAATAAATTGTGATAATTTTTACTTAAAACTTAATTTACTTTCAAACTGGCCATTTGATTTGTTAAAATATGTTGATTATCAACCATAGTAAAAATTACATTTGATATTCGGGGAATTCAAAAGCCTTGGAAGGAGGGTGCAAATAAATAGGGAAATAATATCACTGGGCGTAGAATTGAACATTTTAGTTTGACAGACTAAAATATTCAATTCGGTCCTATTGTTTGAGAGTCGAAGTGTAGATGTTAGCCCTCGGGCGAGGGGAACGTGGGAGCTCCGAAGTGGCGATCGGTATCCTCCCAGCTTAGCCGCGGATTCGGTAATCAAACATAGGATTAGTCTATATTCTTTACACTGGACCAAAGGGTAAAGAATAGGAATGCTCCTATTTGTCACAATACCTTAAAATTATCTATTTAAATTCATCAATCACTTAAATTTCTAAACAAGGGGAAAGATACTTTTTCCGAATAGTTAAGACTTATTTAGCAATTAGTTTAATTTCCTGCACTTTCAATTCGTATTAATTTTATACTTAGTTAATTTACCTAATTGAAATACTTAGTTTACTTTATTGCGCTTAAATTAAGAATTCCAAATTTTCGTAGTATTATTATTATTATTATTATTATTTTAAATTAGTTGTTATTTAATTTTCTCTTTCCCTGTGGGATCGATAACCAGGACTCCACTAGAGCCCTGTATTACTTGATACGATACGTATACTTGCGTAGCATCCACAACATAAACAATTACAATTCTATACATATAATATAGCGGGGTCAAGTTTTTAGCTTCGTTGCAATTAAATTAAAATATCATAATATAAAATTGTGGGTCATTAACCATAATGTTTCATTTACTCCTTATTTGGCCAATTAGGGTGCTAAAGTATTTCATGATCTTTGACGCCTGACTGTTGTGTAGAAGAAAAAAATGGTTAGCCATAAGGTAAGAACATACATATTTTATGTGGATTTTGTATCCTAAGAAAGGGACCAGAACAAACTTATAGGATGTTATAGGGATTGAGGAAGCCTCAACTTTATGGCTTATAACATTCTTTTGACTTATGCATAAGCATAAGAAGGACTTTATCTCCATGTTAACAACTAACATGTAAGTATGGGAAAACCACAAACCACTTTACTTCCAAAATCATAAGGGCACAAGCCTCACATATCTTGAAGAAACCTAAGATTTCTCCAATATTATTTTATGTATTTTCCAACCTTGTTATCTTTTGTTTTCATTTTTGAGTAGGAATTTAGAAAACTATCAATTATTTGTGATCACGCTAAACTATGTTTAAAAGTGCAATAAATTAGATAATCACCCTCTATAATAATTCTTAGAATGTTCCTCATTAGATTAATACATGTTACACCTTAACCACATTATTACTTGACACGTATACTTGTGTGATGCGCCTGAATTACTTCAACATAGTTATTTTGTGTCATCACCAAACATCTTAACTCCACTGTCATCAAGCTTTTAACGCACTTCAATTTTTTAATTTTTCATTTCGATCCCAAAGTGCATCAATGTTTTAGGTTCTCCCTATGTAGTTCGAACTTGAGGTCATGAACATTGAGTTTGTCAATGCGTCACATAACAACATTTTAAAATAAAATTCATAAGTATTGTAAATGAAAAAAATCATTTCTTATTGTACAATGTATTTGGTCTAAGAAAAAAAAATTATTGAGCTCATCTCCTCTCCACGTGCAGAGAACCTCTTTTCCGGTTTATGTATATAGTTGTACACTCCATTGGTGGCTGTTCTTTTGATAATCGATGGGTTGATCCACTTCTAGTCAAGTTTTCTGATTAGTTTCTCTTATGTTGCTCGGTCTACTTTCTTCAGGATTAGGTTGAATGGTGTGAATGTATTCTCTCACATATTCTTGTTGTAGTATCGAGTTGTCTTATTCATTACTTCTTCATGATGGAGTGTTACATTAGTATTATTTTCTTCAAGTAGGTAGAGAGTGAGTATCATCCATTCAATGTTTGTCTGTTGCTAGTCAGTTCTCCTCATCAAATATAGTGGTTGTGATGACCCTCTCGCAGTGGTGGTTATACTCTACCGAAAACATTGCTTCCATCTCATGGATAAGCATGTAAGGATTTGTCGAGTCATTCATGATGGCTTTGTTCGGATAGATCCCATAGAACCAATGGAAGCAAGTCCACCTTGTTCCCTTATGCTCCTTCAACTTTCTTTCGCAATAAATTCAAATTTATTTATGGCGGCCTCCACATGTTCATTTGTTTGATGATGTTTTATAAATATGAACTACAAGTTGATTCCTTAAATTTGAGAGAAACCCTTTATGCCCTAGTCAACGATATTTGTTCCATTGTCATGATATGCTACAGGGGTAAGCCATACAAATATATAATGTCCGACCAAATGAAGTTTTGGATGACATCTGTGGTAATCCAAGTGGGGGTATTTTCTTCAATCCACTTTGAAAAAGTAGTCCATAATGACCAAAATTACTTTGTGTTGGCCTTTTGAAAGATGAAGCAACCCTAGGATATTAAACCCCCAGATACCAAATGGCAAGGTACTAATAATTAGCTTTAGTTTATGGGTCAGCTATACTAGAGCATACTTCCGGCACTGCTCACATCTCTTGGATAACACTTTTGAATGTTTCATAAGGGTTGTCTAAGAGTAGCCTTGCCGACCTGATGTGCTAAAGTTTTACCTCTAGAATGACTCCCACATTAACTAGAGTACACATCCCAGAGGATTTATTCCACCTTATTTAACTTAACAAGTCTAAGAAATGAGGTTGTTGATCTTTAGAAAATCTTCTCTTTGATCATCAGTTGTTGTGTGATTTTGAGCTTGAATCTTCTTTGATCTTTTTATCCTTTTGAATCTTTTTTATTTATATTGGATGTAGGAATTCATCTAACTCTTTGAATTATTGATTCTACCACCATGTCCTCTAGTTTCTCAATTATTGGATAGAGATGCTTCTAGGACGTCTCTTATTCAAAGCAAATGCTCTTGGATAAATGGTGTGCCACTTGATTTTCCTATCGACTGACGTGTTCAATTTTGAAGTTCATAAACATTAATATCTTGGCCTTTACCTTGTTCGAGTATGTGGCCATCATTTCATATCTGACCTATAACTCTTCATTGACTTGATTTACCACCAATTATGAATCTGACTACACCAGCAGATGGAGGATGCCCATTTCATACACGAACGCACCATACCCCTTACAGTTGTTGGTGACTTAGAACTTGAGGACAATAAAATGATAAAGATGCTCTATGATCAAACTAGTTAATTACTATCTAAGTCATGTTCTATCCTAAATCGAGGCTCCATCAATGTGTAAGGTCCAGATCCAGTCGCTAGTGTAAATTTCATCCCCCGGTTCATCTTATTTGAAGAGGTTCACCTGAAGTTTACTACAACTAGATCATTAATCACCATTTGAACGATATAGATGATTTCATATTCACTGAGCTCCACAAACCACTTCAGTATTCAACTGGATTGTTCTGGCTAAGTGAGCGCCAACTTGAGGGGTGGTCAGTGATGAACCTAATTGGATGCATCTGGAAATATGGATGAAGCTTGCAAGTAGACAAAATGTTAGTTATTTCATGACAAAGTACCTAACCTTAGCACCTTTGACAACCTTATAGGTGTAGTAGAATAGGAATTGATTTCTTAGCTACACTCGGGCCAAGAATGAACTGATCGCTTCGGGTTCAACTCGGAGAGAATTCTTTCTTCAACTTTTGGCTTTGTAGTAGTGACCGTGGTGGCTGCAAGTACAGAGTAATAAATTTTTGCAAATTTTCACTTCAGTCACAAATTATAATCAGTTTAATAAGGTAGCAGCCAATCTATATGCAAGTATACGCATTATTCAAGTAATACAGTGCTCTAGTGGAGTCCTAGTTATCGATTCCACAAGGAGGAAGCAAACCTTAAAGTGTAGCACATAAATCCAATATTCAATTTGCAAAGCACTTAATGTATTACCACAGATGCTACAAATTAACGATGCTAGAGATTTTAAAATCACTAAATTACTTTTTAAGCTTCAAATTAAAGTAACTACTACTATTATAAGTTTTTGTAATGAAAGGTTCAAATTTAGAGAAAGCATTCTTCCCCTTACAATGATATTTTTGGTGAGTGAATAATATAGATTAGTTTAATATTTCTATTATGCTAAATAGGAGAATTACTATTTTTTACCCTCTTCCGAGTGCAATAAAGAAACTAATCCTAGGTTTAGTCCCTAAATCTGTGGTTAGGCTGGGAGGATAATGGCTCTCACTCTAGAGCTCCCACTTCTCTTCCCCTGAAGGCTAACTCTTGCTTTAGTTTCCAAACACTAGGACCAAAATGATGATTTTAGTCTGTCACCCTAAAATCTCCAATTCTACGCCCAATAAACATATTTCCCTATTTATTTGCACTCAACCCCCATGAAATTCACCATCTATGGAGTTTGAATGTAATCTCCACTTTTTTTGTAGAAAGTATAGCCCTTCAGAATGTATGTTTCACAACATATTTTAACAAATCAATTGGGCAGATCGAAAAGTAAATTAAAAAAGAAGTGGAAAACTATTACAATTTATATTCTTTCATATGGCACATCCAATCTAAACTATCACATCACCATATATCATTGCAAGGAGAAACACAAAGAAATCTACTCATAATTAATGGAGAAGATATGACAAAAAAAGGTTTTAATTATAAAAACAACGTCATACAAACAATAAGAAGTAAATATAACTTATCTAAATTTCTTCCCCAAGCAAATCCCTTGAAGTTCCCTTGGATCTCCTTATCTCTTTTCAACAACACACAATTCCCTTTTGGAATAGTAGAAAAGAAGCAATCTCTCAGTTTATTTCTCATCCTACAACTCTTTTGAGAAGAATCCCTCATAAAACAACACTAAACACCAAATCCTAGACTCTAAATTCTCTTTAAACACTTCCTCTCCACTCACGTACACTTAAGCACAAACACCACACACTACTCACTGATTCCACACACTAATTTTTTTAGTCCAAAACAAGTTAAATTCGTCTAGGAATGAATTTCCCAAGAGTTGCCTCAAGAATCCCTTCAAAAAGCGTATAAATACATTGAATCTGGCTTGAACCGATATTAGGCACCGTTGGCGCCCTATCCCGACTTTTATTTCTGAACTTTCTGGAATAACGCGATGTCGACACTGGTTTGGGCGACGTCGGCCTCAGGCCTTCATAAATTTGGTTTTTTCTTTTATTCACTCCAAATTCATTCATTTTCGCTTCTTTTTGCTCAATTTGCCTAAAATCATCATACCTACAACAAAACATGAAAAATACATTCCATTAAAGTGCAATATAAAAAAAATGAGTACTAAATATATATAAAAAAACAAACATTTTTTTGGTGCATAAAAAATCCCCCAAACTTAACCATTATTTATCCTCAAGTAATCCTTTTACTACATAAAAATATGGCTCTTAGTAGTGAACTTCACTTTGATTACTCTGATTTTTATTTAAATGAATATAGTAGCTAAATTTTAAGAAAGATTTTCAATAACTTAAGTCAAAATTATAGGTATAAGAACATTTAGTAATCAAGTATAAGAGACTGTCTCCTATTTATTTCAAGAATAATCATAATTTGTCACATTAAGGGTGTTTTGAAGTATCATATGAAAAAAAAAAGTTCTTAAAAACTCTGTTAGTAAGAATGCTAATACTTTACTATAAATTCAGAAATGAAATTGAAATCTTCCTTTAAGTTGATTCAAGTGAAGCCAGTTTTTGATTAGACATCTCCTCAAGCTTCTCCTCACATATATTTTTCTTTTTCTTGTTGGGATTGCTTTTCAATCCACTCTATTTTAACTTTTGTTTTTAAAGTGAGGATTACTATATCTGGATAACATTTAATAATTTTGAACTTCACACTCTTCTGCTTAAAGTTGGAACTTGAAATTTTTTTTTTACTTTATAGATATATTAGCTTTGTAATGATTCATCACAGAGTCATGATACACCTAAAATACATAGTAATTTTAAGCACATTTTTTACCTATTTGTGATGATATTGCACTTTAATAAAAAATTTTTTTATGTTTTTCTTATAGGTATGATGAAAATGATTGATTGTGATGAAAGGACCAAAAAAGGATCAAATATTGAGCAAAATTTATGAAGTATGCAAATTTGGTCTCAGATGCCTAAGCGCCAGATGGCTGGCACATAAGCGTCATAGTTAAAGTGACAAATTTAATTTAATTTATGCAAATTTGAAAGGGCTTTTGAAGCACTCTTTGGTTTAAACTTCATTAACTTCTCATTAGCGCCAAAATTCATTTAAAATTTGAATGGATGGATGCATCTCTTAGTTCATTCATTGAATCTAGACATAATTTGAAGAGACACCAAAGCACCTTTTGGAAAATTATTAAAATGAAGACTTAAGATCAGAAAAAGGGAAGACTTTTAAGAGAAATTTTGGCGGGAGAAGTTGGAGAAAAGCTTGAAGTGGTTTAAGGGAAAGAGGAAGAAAGATAGCCTTCTTCTCACTTTATTTTCTTTACTTTTCCACTTTACTTTATCATAGTTTGTAATAGAATTTAAGAGAGTCAATCCTTAGAGTTTGGCTCCAACCTCTAAGGAGTTATCTAGTGTAAAGAGGAACTTCCAGAGTCTTGTGGAGAGGATTTTCAGATAAGTGTTTATCTTTTTTTTACATTTGATTTTTAAGTAAGTCTTGGTATGTTTTCACTATGATTTCTACTTTTAAAAAAGTTGTGTTTGTGTTTTCTCCATAAGTTCTGAGTAGTTTTCTTTATCTTTTTCCTTTCAAATAAAGAAGTAATTAAATTATGGAAGGAAGTTGTGTGAAGTATAGGTGTGTAATGTTGGAAGAAGTTGTGATGATTCGTTTCCTTACACTTCATTTACTTCTTGATTTGATCAATTAAGATGTTAAAATTTTTCATGAAATTATGTAAGAGCCAATGCGGTATTTTCTCAATCAACAATTGGAGAGAATCACATACAATTGTATGGGTGAGAATTGTAGTCCATATAATTGAGTGCAAATAAATAGGGAGATATATTTTTAATGAGGAGTAAAATTATAGGATTTTAAAGTGACATGCTAAAGCCCCCTAATTTGGTTTGATGTTTTAAGTTTTGTTATTAGATGTTAGCCCCAGGTAGAGGGAATAGAGGGAACTCTACAATAAGAGCTCGTATCTTCCCTGCCTAACCCATCTACAATATTTCAAAACTTCAAATTAACCAATGTTCTTTATAGAACCAAGTAAGGGTAAAGAATATAATTGCTCATATGGCACAACACATTTAGATACTTCCACAATGAAATTCTATACTTATTACTGATTCATTGAAAGAGGAAAAAATATTTTATTATCATTGCTTTCATATC
The DNA here is from genome assembly GCA_022702705.1 of Papilionanthe hookeriana x Papilionanthe teres. Classification (NCBI taxonomy): domain Eukaryota; kingdom Viridiplantae; phylum Streptophyta; class Magnoliopsida; order Asparagales; family Orchidaceae; genus Papilionanthe; species Papilionanthe hookeriana x Papilionanthe teres. Next base: position 116,908,813 of record CM040427.1, read on the forward strand.
ATTTTTAAAGTCTTGATAATTTTAATTTCCTACTTTACTTTTTATTAAAAAAAATACCAAAAAAATTTTTCAAACTTTCTATCTTAAAAGATACTTTACAAAATCAATTTAAAATATAAAAAGTTATTTTTCTTATTTCTTTAAAATTTTAGACATTTCTTTGTGGGTTTGATATCTCGGGAATTAATCAGAAAGTCCTATATTAATTGATAAATGATAGGCATACTTGCGTAGAATCCTATATTATAAAACAATTAAAATAAATTTCTTATTTGCTTCAGAGTCAAGTTTTTGGCACCGTTGCAAAGAAAGAGATATTATCATTGGAAATAAATATAAAGTAAAATAGTAAGCGTAAATATTCGGGGATCAAGTTTTTGGGGCCGTTGGGGGGGGAATTAATTAAAATTTCATTTAAAGAAAATTAAGAAAAATTAAATTTTTTACTTTTTCCTTGCTTTTGTTAGTGTGTTTTATTTTGTTTTATTTTATTTTGTATGCGTAGATCAGGTTATGAAGGACTTGTGCCTTGCGATTCTGAATTAGAGAGAACTATTAGAAAAATCAAAAAAATAAAAAATACATAAAAAGATAAAATTATGCAAGAAATGACAAATCAAGAAAATCAAAATGTTAATATTCATCAAGAATTCAGTCCTTTAAGAGATTATGCTAATCCTACAATAGATGAACTTCATGGTAGTATTCAATACCCCGCTGTAGTTGCTAATTCATTTGAACTTAAACCTGCTATTATCTAAATTGTATTTAATAATCGTTTGTGGGAGCATCAAATGAAGATCCTAATTTACATCTTGCCAATTTTCTAGAATTGTGTATTACTTTTAAACATGATGGTGTTTTGGATGATGCTATTAGACTTAGACTTTTTCATTTCTCACTAAGGGATAAGGCTAAGATATGGTTAAATTCGTTAGTACCTAGATCTATCAGAACTTGGGGTGATTTAGCACAAAAATTCCTTGCTAAATATTTTCCACCATAAAAGACTGCAAAGCTTAGAAATGATATTACATCTTTTGTCAGTTTAAAGGTGAATCCATATATGAAGAATAGGAATGATTTAAAGATCTCCTAAGAAAGTGTCCACATCATTCAATACTAGATTGGTTAATAATTCAGACCTTTTACAATGGATTACTTGGATCTCTTAGATCTATTATCGATGTTACTATTGGTTGTTCATTGATGTCTAAAAAATTTGCTGATGCTTATGCTTTAATTGAAGAAATGACTAATAATAATTTTCAATGACCTTCTGAAAAGTTAAATCCTAATAAGGTAGCCAATAGTCATGAAAATGATGCTTTTGCGATGCTAGAAATTAAGTTGCTGCAATTTCAAGGAAGATAGACCAATTTGGAATAAATTTTTCTCAGCCAATTTCCATGATTGAAGAAAATTCATTAGGCCAAATGGTTGATTCTCAAACTTCACCAAAAACTTTGAATGTTATAAGTAAGCCTAATAACCCATATTCCAATTATTATAAACCAGGTTGGAAAAATCATCCAAACTTTAACTGGAATACCAATAATTAGGGTGGTAGTAATCAACAATGGGGGAACAGCCAAGTAAACCCATTGGGGAACTAGAACAATCAAGGAAAAAATAATTATAGACCAACCTATCCTCCAGGTTTTAACAATAATTTACAATTTAAGGAGAAGAAGTTGTCTATTGAAGAAGTGGTATTACAAATGGAAAATCAATTGCAAAGCCAAGAAGCTACAATAAAAAATATTGAGAATCAATTGGGACAAATTGCTAATTCATTAAGTAATAGATCCCAAGGAATGCTTCCAAGTAATATTGAAGTAAATCCAAGAGACAAGAATAAAGAACAAGTAAAAGCAATTCAACTGAGAAGTGGAAGAGAGTTGGAAGGTAGAGTTGAAAAAGAGATTGAAGTAGAGAAAGAAGAGATTGAAGAACCGAAAGAGGACGCCCCAAAAGGTTTGAAAAGACCTATTTCTCCACCTAAGATTGATTTAGAAAATCCACCACCTCCATTTCCTCAGAGAATTCGACAACAGAAGTTGGATAAACAATTTCCAAAGTTCTTGGAGATATTTAAGAAGCTTACAATCAACATTCCATTTGTTGAAGCCTTAGAAAAAATGGCAAGTTATGTGATATTTATGAAGGATATTCTCAACAGAAAAGTTTGAAGATAATGAAACTATTGCACTTAGTGAGGAGTGCTGTGCAATAATTCAAAAAAAGCTTCCTGAAAAGCTTAAAGATCCTGGTAGTTTCACAATTCCATGTGCGATCGAAGATGAATTTTATGGAAAAGCAATATGTGATTTGGGTGCAAGCATTAACCTTATGCCATTATCAATATTCAAAAGACTGGGATTAGGAGAAATAATCCCTACTGCTATAACTCTGCAATTAGCGGATCATTTGATCACCTATCCTAAAAAGGAGTTATAGAAGATGTTTTGGTGAAAGTGGATCAATTTATCTTTCATGTTAATTTTATTATGTTGGATATGGAGGAAGATAAAGAGACACCCATAGTTTTAGAGAGACATTTCCTAGCCACAGGCAGAGCGATGATAGATGTGCAAAAAGGGGAATTAATGATGCGAGTCAATGACCAAACTGTTGCATAAAGTATTTCAAAATAAATGAAATATTTTGCAAAAGTAAAGATGAAGAATGTTATAGGATAGATGTTATCAGATATTTGAGTGAATGCCATTTTAAACCAGCTTAAAAAAAGAAACATAAAAGTGAAGAAATGGAACTCGAGCAAAAAGAGGAATTATAACATTCTGAAGATTTTCATGAGGAAGATTTAAGTTATGTTTATGAAAATTTTGAATTGTTGGACATGACTGAAAAGATGAATCTTTTGGTACATCAATTAAAAAACCCCAAAACTTGATTTTTAAAGTTGCTTCCAACTCATTTAAAATATACCTTTCTAGGTGATTCCTCAACTTTGTCTATTATAATTTCCTCTCAATTGACTGAAAAAGAAGAAGAGAGTTTGCTTAAAATTTTAAAGAGATACAAGAAAGCCTTTAGATGGACAATAGCTGATGATAAAGGAATCAGTCTTTCAATTTGTATGCATAGAATCCTTATGGAAGATAACTGCAAACCTCAGGCTGATCCTCAAAGGAGATTAAATCCTATCATGAAAGAAGTTGTTAAGAAAGAAATTTTAAAGTAGTTGGATGCTGGAATTATATACCTTATTTCAGATAGTGTATGGTTTAGTCATATTCACTGTGTTCCTAAGAAAGGAGGAGTTACTGTGACTATTAATGAAAAGAATGAAATTATACCAACAAGTTAAGTTACAGGGTGGCGAATATGCATTAATTATAAAAAACTAAACCTTGCCACAAGGAAAGACCATTTTCCACTTCCCTTCTAGATCAGTGTTGGATAGACTAATTGGGCATAAATACTTTTGTTTTCTGGATGGATATACTAGTTACCACCAAATACAAATTGCTCCTAAGGATCAAGAGAAAACAACGTTTACTAATCCTTATGGCACATTTTCTTTTAGAAGAATGCCCTTTGACTTATGTAATGCCCCTGCTACATTTTAGAGATGTATGATGACAATTTTCTGTGATTTAATTGAAAAAAGAATTGAAGTTTTTATGGATGACATTTCAGTGTTCGGAATTTCATTTGAATCATATTTAGAACATCTATCTAAAGTTCTAAAATATTGTGAAGAAACTAATTTGGTCCTTAATTGGGAAAAATGCTAATTTATGATAGCAGAAGGAATTGTTTTGGGACATCGTATATCAGAAAATGGTATGGAGGTAGATCATGTAAATATTCAAGGTTTCTCTAATTTACCTTCCCCAAGAAATGTAAGGCAATTAGAGTTTTTATGGGAAATGTTGATTCTACAGGCATTATATTAAAGACTTTTTAAAAATTTCAAATTTTTATTTCGTTTACTGGAAAAAGATGAGATTTTGATTTTAATGATGAATGCCTAAAGTCTTTTAAAACATTAAAATAAAAATTAATCACTCCACCTATTATAGTATCACTAAACTGGGAAAAACATTTTGAATTAATGTGTGATGTTAGTGATTATTCTATTAGAGTTGTTTGAGGTCAGAAATATGATAAGATTTTCAAAGTAATTTACTATGCTAGTAAAACTCTTAATGAAGCTCAAGTTAATTATACTACTACTGAGAAAGAGTTATTAGCTATAGTATTTGCTTTTGATAAATTCCAATCATATTTAATTGAAACAAAATGTTTGGTGCATACTGATCATTCTATTATGAAATATTTAATGAAGAAGAAGGATGCAAAACCAAGACTGATAAGATGGATTTTTCTTTTGCAAGAATTTGATTTTAAGATAGTTGATAAGAAGGGTGCTGATAATCCGATTGTTGATCATCTGTCAAGGCTTGAAACTGAAAAATCTCTCTATGATGTTGAAGAAATCAATAAACATTTTCCTGATGAAAACTTGTTCACTATTAATGAGTGACATGTTTCGTAGTGTGACGACATTGTAAACTTTAATATTAGTGATAATTTGACATATAAGGAGAGGAAGAAATTTTTATCTGAAGCTAAGAATTATTTTCAGGATGACCCATTTTTATATAAACAAGGAAATGATCTGATCATTCGAAGATGGGTGCCTTTAGAAGAAACTTATGAAATTATTCAAAAATGTCATAATTCTGATTATGGGGGACATTTTGGAGTTGATAAAACTATATATAAAATCTTATAATATGGATTTTATTGGCCTTTAATTTATAAGGATGTTAATACTTATATTAAAATTTGTGATCGATGTCAACGTGTAGGCAATATTTCTAGAAGAAATGAGATGCCCCTCAATTTTATGTTGGATGTTGAAATGTTTGACATTTGGGGATTAGATTTCATGGGACCATTTATACCATCTTTTGAAAATACTTACATTTTGATAGCAGTAGACTATGTATCAAAATAAATAGAAGCAATCACTTTACCTTGATCTGATGCTCAAAGTGTTGCAAAGTTTTAAGAAAGAATATATTTTGTAGATTTAGAATACCAGGAGTCATCATAACTGATGGGGGAAGTCATTTTAGAAATGCGATTATGAAAACGTTAGTAAAGAAATATCATATTAATCATCACATTATTACTGCTTATCATCCGCAAACAAGTGGTTTGGTTGAATTATTCAATCATGAAATTAAAATAATATTGGAAAAGACTGTTAATCTAAACAGAAAGGATTGGTCAATCAAATTGGAATTTGCTTTGTGGGCCTATAGGACTGCCTACAGAACTCCTATAGGAATGTCTTCATATAGGCTAATTTTTGGAAAAGCTTGTCATTTACCAGTTGAACTTGAGCATAAAGCATATTGTTCTATTAAAGAGTTCAATTATAATTTGAAAGATACTGGATAAAAGAGATTATTGCAACTAAATGAGATTGAAGAGATAAGGAATGAATCTTATGAAGATGCTAAGATTTATAAAGAAAATATGAAGTTATGGCATGATCAAAAGATTCTTACTAAAAATCTTGAGCCAGGGTAAAAAGTTTTATTGTATAATGCCAGATTGAGAATATTTGCTGAAAAAATTAAGTCGAGGTGGATGGGCCCATTTATTGTGATGAAAGTTTATTCCTGTGGAGCTGTGGATATTCAAGATCCTAAGATTGGAAAAATATTTAAAGTTAATGGACATAGACTTAAACCTTATTTTTCAGTCGATCAATCTAAACATGATGATAATATGATGTTGGGTCACTCAGAATAAGCTCTGGGTATGTCAGGCTGAAGATGTTAAACCAAGCGCTTTGTAGGATGTAATCCATAATTATCAGTGTGCTTTGCTTTATGTTTGCTTTGTGTGCTTTGTTTAGTTTGTTTTTTAGATTATGTGGTAGTATTTTGGAGTTTTTAATGTTATAGTGGTGTTTATTTGACCTTATTTGATGACATAGAAGAGTCAGATTGAAGATTTGGATGTTTATCAAATCTGTGCTAAAATGAGCACGGACGGCTATGCGTCGTAGGTTGGCGCTTAGGCGCCGGAGTTACAAAAAAATGTGAAAATGGGGTTCTGGAAGCCTAAGTCGTGGGGAAGTTGATTTGGGAGTTATTTGGGAATTTTAACACGTCTAGGGTCGGTTTTAAGACTTCCTAAGTCTATAAAAAGGCCTTGATTTAAAGAAATTATTGCCTCAGTTCTTATTTTCATTCCTGAGTCTAAGGAAGAGTGTTTTGAGTGCAAAAATGTCTTCTTGGGAGAGCAAAGTTAAAAATAAAGAGGAATCCAACAAGAAGAAGTTCATTAGTGAAAGTGTGCAAGAATCATTCAACAGATTTCTGGTCGTTAGTATTTAAGGGATTGCAGAAAAGCTTGTGAAGATCGAGGCTGGTGACCCAACCCGCAATGACGCAGTAATATTTGCTTCCAAAAGATGGCAAAAAACTTGACCCAATTTATAAATAGTGGCTAGGGTATAAAATCAAAATGTTGTAAAATTTTTTAAAATATTTTACACACTAGGGGTACTACACAAGTATACGTATCGTTTCAAGTAATATAAGATTTTCTTTTATAACCCCAATATCGATCCCACAAAGACGCAAGGTAAGCAATCCTTTAGGCTAATTCCAGTCTATTTATATAAGGCCTAAACTTGGAATGTCGATTAAAATGGGTTTTCTAATAACTAATACTAAATAAAGATCTTAAATAAAAAGATAACTTATATGGATAAATTGGTTTGGAGAATTTTTAGATATTAAAAACTAACCTTCTCTTGCAATTACATAGATAATGATTAGGAAAGAAATGGTTAGAATTTTATATAGTAGTGCCAAATAGAAGCATTCATATTCTTTACCCTTTGGTCCAGGCATAAAGAACATTGGCTAATCTATAGATCGGTTCAGGATGTATTATTAGTAGAATGGGTTAATCTAGGCTCACACTTCTAGATGTCCAAGGGTGGCTATGGTCGACCCTACTAGTGACCCGTTCCCTTTCTATAAACCAAATTATTAGAATTTAGTCTGTCACTCTAAAAGCCAATCAATTTTGTGCCCAATAAATAATATCTCCCTACTTATTTGCAGTTCACCATGAATAACCCGCATATAGCCTTCGATTACCCAAGGATTCATATGATATCTACTAGTTAAGAACTCATCTTCGGATATGTTTCAGAATTTTTCAACAGATTTTAACAACACAAGTGATCAATTTGTAAAGTAAATGAAAATTCGGTATGAATATTATCACCATAATTTAATAAGAGACTATCTAAGCAAATCTTAATTCCTAATACATTCATCTATTTCATTACAAAACAAAAGTAAATGCAAATAAAGGCATAAGGAGTAAAAGAATTGATAGAATTATGAAATAAAGATAATTCTATCATAAAAATTATTTTCCTACACATGCCACTACTTCATATTAAAAGAAAGAGTAAAGAAAATCACTTACGAAGCATAGATAAATCACGACAGAAAACTTGGTTTAAAACAAAGCAAATCCAGTAAAAAGTGTTTACAGCATATACAAGAGAATGAAGAACACAATACTTAACTTTTTCCCTTTGAAGCAAAGAAGAAGATGTCTCCACCAAAGTCTCACACTGATCCATGCACCGCTCGTACATCCCTTACATAAATATCTCAAAATCCCTCACCAATCTCTCCGTAAGATGTAGAAATCTACATCTTCATACTTAAACCTATCTCTAAAATGGCTCACCTTAAAGAAAATGACTTGAGACGGTGGTGAGAGAGAGACCCTTGTTGTATAATTAGTCCATATTTATAGAGCTTCAATAATGACCAGGGGTTGCTTAAGGCACTTCTTCAAAATTCGTCCACATTCATTAAATCTTCTAGAAGCCAACTATGGCGCCTAGGCGCCGGGATCTGGCGCCTAGGCGCCAGAGTCTGTGACCAGGTATTCGCACCCCTTCACTTTGGATCTCACCTCTTCATGATTAAAACCATTTCAATGAGTCTAAATTCATTGTATCACATGTCCTATATATTAGGAGTAACTTCGAGTTCTCTGGAAGGTCTGAAAACTACTTAACACCATCAAAATAACTGTCTAAAGTCATCCATAACCATCCATAATCATCCCTAGATGGGTTCTGGCACCTAGGCCTTGATTCTGGCTCCTAGGCCCCGTTTGCTCGTCATCACTGGCGCCTAGGCGCTGGGTTTGGCAGCTAGGCGCCACCTTGTGTGCAACTCCACTGTTTTGCTTTGTTTGGCTCCGTTTTAACTCCGTTTTGCCCCATTTCAATTGTGTTGCGTTCCTAACATCTTCACCTAGAAGATAGATATAAAAACAACCTTTCTCAAAAGTAAAATTTCATTCAAAAACATGTGAGAAATATAAAAGATATTAAGCATAGAAAGATATATCGATATGTGCCAAGTCCAAATTTTCTTCCTTGCTCATTTTGGCTCAAAATTGCATAGTTTTTGCTTTATTTTCTCTAAAATCATATTTTTATACTTGAAGACAAAAATATGTAAAATATCTTCCTTTAAAGTGTAATATCATTAAAAATATGCATAAATGAGTTTGAAATTTACACTAAAAAATAGATAATTTTTAAGTGGATCAACTGGCGTGGCATCAATTGAAGCAAAGGTTGCGTACATGGGATGACAACTCAAAATGCAATTCAGTCATACATATCATGTAGAAGAAGCTGATAAGGAGATTTTTCTAAAAGACAAATGGTTAAAAGATGTGAGAGTTTTTAATCATTGCCCGTTTTATCAGATTTATATTCCAGATGGTTCAAATGGAAATAATGGTGATTCTGGATATATTTCGCCTACTGGAGATTGGAATTAAATTAAGTGTACTCTTGTGATTTGGTTTTTTATGTTTAGTGTTTTGTGTTCGTGATTTATGTTTATGTTTTGTTGCGCTTTAATTTGATGTTTGTTCCATCTTAATGATGTAAATTTGTGTTTAATGATTTGAGTCATGAACTTATGTATTGGGCAATTTCATCCAAGGTGTTTGGATAGAATTTTTTAGTTTGTATTGAGTGTGGTTTGTTATTAATGAAATATAAGTTTTTGTTTGTGTGAAATTTTTTTGGAATCGATGGAAATTTTAGTGTAATTTTGGAGTATTAGAAGAGTTTATAGGGGAAAATAATTATTTGAAGTGATTAAGGGGGATTAACTAAGTGTTTTAGAGCAATTAAATTAATTATCAAAATCTGGGCACTGGCGGCTAAGCACCAGACCATCGGCGCTTAAGCGCTAGATCTCGTGGCTATTCACCGAATGCTCCGCGCATAGGCGCCGGTTTGCAAAAATCAGTCATCTGCAATTAAAAACTTGAGCTGCTACTACTACAGGTATGGGAATTCCTTCTCTAATTCACTTGATTTGTGAGCAGTCTTGTGTTAAGTTTAAAACATGGGAAGAGATTCTTCAACCACTTAGACCTATCACCATTGTAATTGTGAACACTTACACTAAGTATTCACAGTTTGGCTGGAGAGGAGGATCTATTAGAGCTTCTAGTACTTTTGCTTCTACTGCTTCTACTTCTCATGCTTCCACTTCACATCCATCATCCTCTAGAGATTCACAGGCTGGATTATTAAGGAAGATGTTAAAGAAGGTGAGTCTTACCTGAGAGCATGTTAGAGATATGGTTGGAAAGGTGGAGAATATTGAGAGGTATATACATAAACATGAAGAATATGAGAAGAATTATTAGCAATATATGAATAGATTGATTAGAGGTGATTACAGTGCTGAGATGCCTCCTCATCCTTATTTTATACCTTATGTGCCATCCAGAGATTGGAATGAGGGAGATGATGATGATGAGGATGATGAGTAGGATTTATTTTTATATGTTGTTGAGTTTGTGATGTTTGTATTTGTGTTGTATGATGTCTGGAGTTTTCTTTATTGTTGTATTTTGCTGTGAACTCTGATATTGTGTAGAACTGTAGTTGGACTATTTTTGTTATGCACATTTAGATGTTTCTGTGATGAATTGATATTTTATGTTGCAGTTTGTGATATGTTTGTGGTAGTAAATGTTTTAATGTGTATCTGGTGTTTAAGTTTTTAATATTGTATAATTTAATTCCAAAACTGTTAGGAAAATTTAGAACACTATTAGAAACCACTATTTAAATTACATGTTTAAACTTTTCGAAATCTGCTAGCATATATTATCTAGTATTGTTGTGATTTTAGTTATGTTAAGTTGGTGTGTATTTGCTTTGAAAACCTCCACTACTGTAGAAGCCCTTTGAAATTTTTATAAAAAACTAAAAACTGAATTTGATTTCTTTTTCTCATGTTTTAAAATTGTTATACTTGCATATTTAGGATATGAAAATTCCTGCAAGCATGTTATTCTAGTTTTTAATTCTTACCCATGTATCATTTCTTATGCTTAAATGTTTAATCCTAACTAAAAATTTAAATTTTGGGGGGAATTTTTTTCAAAAACTAAAATTTTATTTGTTCTCAAGAATACTATAAATAAAATTGGATTTTTGATTGAAAACAATTATGTATATGAAGTTATATTATGGAAGTAAAATTTTGAATATAGAAATGAGTAAGAGAATTTAGTTAAAATTTATAGTAATGATGAAATATTTAAAGTTAAAATTTTCTTAATAAAGCAATAATAAATATAGTTAAACTATCTTTAGTAAGAAATATTTTATTTTTTTGAAAAATTGAAGATTTGACTTTTATTTTTCAAAGCATAAATTTCTTTTATTGAAAAATAATTTTTAACACTATTATTATGAATTTTAAGTGAAAGATATATATCAGACATTTATTTTAAATGGAATGGTAGAATTCAAAATCATTAAAGGCCTACCATTGTAATCCTTGCCTTATAAAAAAAAAAGAAAAAGAAAAAAACAGAAAAGGGAGGAGAAGCTTGAGGATTTAAGGGCATAATCAAAAATTGGTTCCATACCTAAAGTTTAAAATATAAGTTTTAAGAAAATATAAAGCTTAAGATTATAATATAGTGAGAAAAATTATTTTCAAGTAAGATTTTTATGTGAGGAAAATAAAATTTTTGAATCCTATATTTTGAAAACTACAAGTATTTTTGAATTAGATATAAACTTATATTTTTCATTATTCTTTACTTAAGAACTATCTAAACTTTAAGTTGATCTCATTTACTTTTTTTTTTTTTTGAAATTGGACTATTTGATTTCTAGAACAAAATTTTGAAATCTTCCTAAAGAAACTCATATACATAATTTGAATGCTTGATTTTTATATGATTATAGTGTCACTTGAGGACAAGTAACATTTTAAGTTTGGGGGATTTTGATACACTTAAAATATATAGTATTTTTAAGCACATTTTATACATATTTTTGATGATATTGCACTTTAATGGAAGGAATTTTTATGTTTTATTGCAGGTATGATGAAGATGATTGATTGTGATGAAAGGAGCAAAAAAGGATCAAATTTGAAGCAAAAATTGAGAAGTGTGCAAATTTGGCCTTTGGGGCTTAAGCGCCAAATGGCTGGCGCATAAGCGCTACTGTTAAATTGATGAATTTAAATTAATTTTGGCATAAATTTAAAGGGGTTTTTAATGTACACTTTATTTTAAACTTCATTAACTTCCCGTTAGCGCCAAAATTCATTTAAAATTTGAATGGGTGGATGCACCTCTTAGTAGATTTATTGAATCTGGATATAATTTGAAGAGACACCAAAGCACCTTTTGGATAATTATTAAAATGAAGACTTAAGATCAGAAAAAGGGAAGAGTTTTGAAGAGAAATTTTAGCGGGAGAAGTTGGAGAAAAGTTTGAAGTGGTATAAGGGCAAGCGGAAGAAAGAGAGCCTTCTTCTCGCCATATTTTCTTTAATTTTCCACTTTACTTTATAATAGTTTTTATTAGAATTTAGGAGAGTCAATCCTTAGAGCTGGGCGCCAACCTCTAAGGAGTTATCTAGTGCAAAGCAAAAGTTTCAGAGGAACTCCAAGAGTCTTGTGGAGAGGATTTTTAGATAAGTTTTTCTTTTGTTTTTACATTTGGTTTTTACGTAAGACTTGGTGTGTTTCCACTATGATTTCTACTTTCAAATCAAGTTGTGTTTGTGTTTTCTACATGAGTTTTGAGTAGTTTTCTTTATCTTTTTTCCTTTCAAATGAAGAAGTAATTAAATTATGGAAGAAAGTTGTGTGAAGTATAAGTGTTTAATATTGGAAGAAGTTATGATGATTCATTTTCTTGCACTTCATTTACTTCTCAATTTAGCCAATTAAGATGTTAAAATTTGTTGTGAGATTATGTAAGAACAAATGCGATACTGTCTCAGTCAATAATTGAAGATAATCACATGGAATTGTATGGGTGAGAATTGTAGTCCATATAATTGAGTGTAAATAAATAGGGAGATATGTTTTTAATGGGGAGTAAAATTAGAGGATTTTAGAGTGACAGGCTAAAGCCCACTAATTTGGTTTGATGTTTTAAATTTTGTTAAGAGATGTTAGCCCCCAGATGAAGGGAAAAGAGGAAACTCTAGAGTGAGAGCTGGTATCGTTTCTGCCTAACCCATCTACAAAATTTCAAAACATTAAATTAACCAATGTTCTTTATAGAACCAAGTAAGGGTAAAGAATATAATTGCTCCTATTTGGCACAACACATTTAGATACTTCCACAATGAAATTCCATAATTATTACTGATTCATTGAAAGAGGAAAAAGATATTTTATTCTCATTGCTTTCATATCGTTTTTAGAGTCTTGATAATTTTAATTGCCTGCTTTAATTTTTATTTAAAAAAATATCAAAAATAATTTTTAAACTTTCTATCCTAAAACCTACTTTTCAAAATCAATTTAAAAAGTAAAAAGTTATTTTTCTTATTTCTTTCAAATTTTAGACATTTCCCTGGGGGTTCGATATCTCGGGGCTTAATTAGAAAGTTCTATATTACTTGATAAATGATATGTATACTTGCGTAGAATCCCATATTATTAAACAATTAAAAAATAATTCTTATTTGCTTCAGAGTTGAGTTTTTGGCGTCGTTGCAAAGAAAGATATATTATCATTGAAAAGAAATATAAAGTGAAAAACATAAGTGTAAATATTCGGGGATGAAGTCACAATCATTTATCCTCACATAAACCTATAAGACTCTTAACATTTTAAAAGTACAATTTTTCTTTACTTTAAATAGTAATCTTAACCCATAAAGTTAACCTTCATTACTAAAAAAATTTATCCAATTCTACTATGATATTTAAATAAAATAAGAAATATAATGATCTAAAGTTAAGCTCAACTATTTCAAGTCATTTTAAAATAATTTTGAAAATATATTTTGTTTGAGAACAATTAAAATTTAAATTTTCCTCCCTAAAACTTAAATTTTTCAGTGTATAACAAATTACCAAATGAGAGAGAAACAAAAAGTAAACTAAACTTTTTGAGTCGGGCTTCTGATTCTTCTGAAGTATGCAGATATTAATTAAAAATTTAACTATAGGCATAAAAAGGTTAGAAGCTTTGTTCACATATATATTAGAGATTTGCAGGGTAAAGAAAATCTAAAAAACTACATAAAACACTTTAAACAACATTTATTACATTTTCACTATAACAATAACAAACTATAGAAGCTTTAGTACAACATAACCAAATTAAAAGTACAATCACTACACATAACTGCTACACTAAAGCAAATAACAAACACAAAAATCACATAACAATAATAAAATAAAAAATACTAAACTACCAATCATCATCGCTTCCTTCTTCTGCTTCTTCTTCTTCCTCAGGCTGGTATGGATAGTAGCGGTGACAAGTAGGAAATATCACACCTATTTCTCCCCTCATAAATCTCATCTGAGCATCACAATAAGCAATATCATTTTTCACTCTTTTCCTCTGATAATCATCATTGATATTGATGATATTTCTTGCTTCCAAACCATCAATCCAACAATGAAGCCTCATAATATCATCTTGCTGAATCATCAGCTGCTACATAACATCAGAATTATTAGGAGTCCCAGAGGTAGAAGGTATGTCATGAACAGCAGAGGGAATCTCACCACTCTTACCTCCAGATCTCCATCCTACATGAGACTCATAAGTGTGAATGTTGGTCTTGCTAATAGGCTTCAAAGGATGGACCAACTCTTCACTACCATTAACCTCAACTTCTGGTTATATACACAAGGTATAAATCAGGGCAGGATGTCCCAATCCTCTAGTAGTTTCTCCCTTAGCTATGATCTTATTTCTATTGTAAACAACTCTTCAAATATCAATTATTCTCATATTTTGGATACAGAAATTCAAAATTGCTCTATTCCTAGAAACTTCACTATGATGATAAGTAGGTGGTAGTCTTGCAGAAATAAAGTAATGCCAGTCTTTAGATGCAACATTAAGAGTGGAAGTAGGAAAATTTGTCTTTTCTCTTTGCTTAGTTTTCCACTCCCCTTTTCCATCAGTAAGAAAAGTAATTACCTCTTTTAAGTTAGCATCCATAGTACCAAAATATTTGTACTCACACAATAGATTATCTCGTAATTGGTAGAAAGCATTGATCCACTCAGGAGTGAATTCTACCATTTGCCCTCGAACTAGCACATATTCATCTTTAGTATACCACAAATTGACATAAAACTCACTGACAACATCAGCAACAACATCTGCAGAAAAATAACAAAAATTTTCTCAATAACTTTCAGTAATCACCTGCTCTATAACTCCGCCCAGATTTTTAAATCCTCGATCTTGAATACACTAATAAGATTTAAAGGATGGACCATGACCATATTAGAGACTCAAGTTGGGTACAAACCTCTTTAGTGTAGCCCACCTTTTGATCTTTTGCACCACTTCACTAATTAATCTAACCAACATCATGGCGAATGTTCTCAAATCTACTTCACCGATCAGGCAGCTGAAATAACATTCAAGCAGTGGCATGCTACAATCGAGAAGCATGACATATCATTGGCCTACTTGGAAAAAAATGTCTCCATGCCTCTAGATAGTTTAGATTGGCAAGTCTTTAAAACATGCACCAAAATTTTCACAAATTAAAGAAAAAAAATTACTCAGCTCTTCATCAACATTAAGAATCTCTACATTGTTTTCATTAGTCTCAAGGCTTCCTTTTCACTGGTTCTAAATGTCGAATGACTCTTATTCTATATTGTAGGCCATATAGAGGTAGCATTTCTAAGGCTAGTCCAAACTTTCCGAAACAAACTAGTCCTTTATCACATGAAAACTTTACTGCAATGTGGTATGTGTAGATCACAACTTGAATGTTGTTGAGAAGTTGAGCGACTGAATGCAACATTATAAATGGGTGGCACGTCAACCACTAGAAAGTTTTCCATGTTGGTATATTGGCTGTACCTTCTACTCATGTGACTAATTTCTTGATTATTCTTAGATCAACCCTTCACTCTCCAGGAAAAGCCATAGAGGGGGTCGATTGATGCTACAACTCAGCTAAACAAAAGATGTATCATATCAAAGATTGACTTGAATAGGATATTCCTTAGAATATTGATTTCAACCAAAATAGTACCCATCTTGTTATTATTAATCATTATTGTAACCACGGCGATGTCACTCTATGGATTTCCCTTCTGGGGCAAATCCACTTCACTAAACATAATCAGGGGATGGTGCTTCTGCTTCAGAGCAAAAGTAATGGCATAGAGTTAGCCATCTAGAGCCTCTGTGATTGGCTTTCTGACCAAATCTTCTACTATGATGGCTGACACTATCTCTATGATGTGGATAGCATTGGTTTTGACGGACTCGTTAAAGTCTTCTTCTGTTGACATTTTTTCCTGCCTTTGGTAATGATGTTGGGTCCATATATGCTTTGAGTCTCCAAGCTAGAATCAACTCTTCGACCAAGTTTCATAGGTTTTCACAATCCTCCCAATCATGACCATATTCTTCGTGGTATTTAATAAACTTGTTGGTCTTCCAGAGAAAAGCTTCAATTTTTGTCGATGGATCATTATTGAACTACTTTTTGACCTGAATAGCCTCCTCCAATTATGCCATCAAAACCCTTATATGATTAGCTATTGAAACAACTCAACCATCCAATAATTGGTCATTTGAGTAGCTTTATCCTCCTCTTCGATAGTTTATAGCAGTCCTTCTATTGTTAAGAGGCAGTTGAGTGTCTTCACGTTTGAGATGTTGGCTGTCCTTCAGACTCCACTCATCATCTCATGAGACCCTCTTTTGTGAGCCACGATCGCATTGCTTGACTTTCTAGTAGGATGGGTGAACATACTCTTCTAACATAATATCATGATTGGCTAACTCTAAGAGTTTATCTAGTCTATTAGGTTGGTGTAAACCTAAAAAATATTTAAAATGCTTGATCCATTACGCTAGGACATCTTGTGCTACTGTGGGTTCTAGATTCTGCACTTCCAACATTACATTTTGGAAAAAAAGCAACATATGGTAAATGTTCTCGTTGACCCTTGCCTTAAGTGCCATATGGCTCATGAGTTCTTTCAGACCTTTTGAGCACTGACAAACTATTCCATGAACATTTTCTTGAATTATGTAAAGGGAGTCTTACCCCCTTTGGGAGGCCAATAAACCACCTAAGAGCCGAGTCACTCAGCATGGTGTAAAAGAACCAATACTTTAGTGCATCAGAGTTTGGAGAAGGAAGACAACTGACTAAAAATAAGCGATATGGTCAGCTGGATCACTCTGACCCTTGTAAGACTCCAAAGATGAAAGTTTGAACTACTTAGGTGCTCGACACCATAGATCTGCTGAGAGAGTGCATTCATAGACCTCCATTCATCCAAATCATGGTCTCACCAATGGTGTATACCCACACTATCCTAGAACTAGGAGTCTTCCATCATATATATCGCTTGAGCCGCTCGGTGTCCTTGGGGTTCTAGTTCATCTCGAGGTATTTGCCTGTGAGGAGCTTCTGCTCTTCCTTTGAATAGCAAAAACCATTTAATTCTACAATTCGTCGCACCATTCGATCTACAAGTTCCTAAATTTATTGTTGAACAAATTCATATTGTTGAACAAATTCCCTCACATACTTTGTGTTTGTGGCGTCTGCCAGATAAGTCTCTTTTCTGCGGCGTTCTACTCTTCTTTTTAATGGCATGATTTTTTACTCACTGCATCTTTTATGATGTAGAATCCAAATATTTCCTGTGGATAACATTCGAAGTATAGAGCGTTGCACAGACAAGAGAAATAGAGAGAAAAAGTGCACATTAACATAAGAGTATTGAAGGAGTAAATTTAGAAATCCTTTTTTATAGAGATGAACCCCAATTTAGGAATTTTGAAGCAATCTAGTGTTAGGTTACATGTTTGTCTTTATTTTAATTGGGACGTCATAAGTTATTATTATACCATTTCATATTTATATCATGCTTTGGTTCCCTTTAATATTTGTAATCAGCTTTGGCACCCTTCATATTCATGGCTATCATAAGTACCCTTTCATATTCATATTTTGTATTCATAACTGCTTTAAGAGGGGCATTTAATGAGTCGATACTTTTTTCATTCGATAGTTTGATAGCCTTTGGTCATTTGGCAGATGTTCGATCGACCGAAAGTTCTTCTGTCAGGCCATTCTAGGGAATCCTGAGTAGAGGTCCTCCTGTCTTTAGGCTAAACCTATATCATTAGGCAAGGGTATATAACTAAAATTGGATGGGCAACTTTCCTTTTATAAGGGTTCTTCTCAGTGGATGACAAAGGCATTCTATGGGTCCCTTTTGTCCATCTTTGTGAGGAGTTCCAAAATTGTTGGAGTAATTTGGTCTTGAACGACTCTTACTCATAATGGGCACTTTATAAATCATCATTCGGCTATCCTTTCATTTTGTTTGCTCAGAAATTAAAACAAAGGAATCGATGCTTGGTGTTTTCATCTTTTGACCATCTCGGTACACTGTCTTTTAGTGTTCAAAATGTAGACCCATTAGATTTCATCAATACACATGCAAACATACTTCTTGTGGACGGAAAACATATCTTGATTATCTATTTATATAATTGGAGAAAAAAAATGTCATCAGTTAGAAATCATCAAGCCAACAATCTTCATCAAACTATTGTTGATAACTATCATTGCATAAAACACACTACCTAATATCAATTGAGTATAATAGTTTCAATGAAATTTTGAAAGAAAATCACTTGAACACCATGATCTATCAAAATTATTAACATTGATAAATTAATAATAAACTTTAGAGTCCTTTTTAGTCTATAATGTCTCTTTAATACTTTTTAGTATATATAGAAGTGTCAAAATTGAAAATTCAAATCATGTAAACTAGCCATCTATCATGTAGTGGTAGTGACTTCTAAAATCTTTATTTATAAGTTTGATTATTACAACAAAGTGTAGACTCACATTATTTCTCATCTTGACATCATAACATATAAAATGTTTCTATCTTATGTGAAATTCATTGATATTTGCACAAAATTCATTTTGTTATACTCGGTTGTGAAATATTTTGTATCACTGCATGTGTTTTAATACAAAACACTTAAAATTTTATTTACTTTGAATGTTATAAAATAGTATATATTCATTTTAGGGATTATTAAATTATTTTTAATTTTTTTAAGCACTAGTTCTTAAAAGAACTTACTACAAATGAAATTAAGACAAAATTTACATAAATGAACATTTGAAATAATTACATGCACTGCAATGCACATGAATTGATGTGTTCTATCTTTTTAAATGTTGTCTAGCACACGAGCAACTTAAATTTAGGGGTAATTTCATTTCAATCTCTTATCATTTACATGGAAACTTAAAATTCTTCTATCACATGATATGCAAAAGAAATTTATAATTCATCACTTACTCATTACCAATCCAAACCATTTATTACTACTTTCTAGTAATCATAAAGCACTTTTCTAGCTTTCTGATCTGGTAGCTTTATTCAAACTCTATTTAAGGAAATTTAAAGAACTTTCACTCTATTATATCCATCACTAATATAAGAGATTACCAACCTCTAACTCATGTAAAAGGTTAGTGATTTGCTTTGAGACAAGATACATACTACAAGGAGTATGAAACTATTAGAGAATGAGAATAAAACATTGATCCATGACAAAATTAACAACTATTAATTAGTGAAATCTCAACCCAGTTTTTTTTTCTTTTATTTCTGCGGTATGTCTATTATGTTTTCAACTTTTGGATTACTTCAAGGGTACCTTCATTGAACTTCATTATGTTGGTACAACCTCAGTATGATTCCTTACATCATCAATAGCCTACTTAGTCATACAGACTTCAATCCTTATTCTTTTCATAACAGTGAAGTTGTTGGGTGGAGCTCTATTAGCCCCTAGTATCCCATCAATGTAAATTCAAATCCATATGTGGAATCTATCCACATCCTTACCTCTTTATATTTTCTTCTAATTTTGTCATGAAAAATGGATGCTAGAAGACTCTCAAAAATCTTTAGATCTGTAATAGACATAAGCACATATAGAACCAAATTTGAGGTATACATGATTTCCAAATCAGATATAGCAAGAGCTTCACAAAGAACAACTAACCATATATATAGACAAATACCCTTAGGCTAGTCTACAACATCATATTCAACATTCAATTAATTTATAAATACAATCTTCCAGGACAACTTCCATGTGACCCAATTCATAATGTATTTTTGAGCTTCCTTTTATTATGTATTTCACAACAACCAAAAGTAAAATAAGATTTTAGATTTTGGTGCATACTAATATTTTCTTGGGTCAAATTAACCAAACCATAATAAAATCTTGAATTGTCCATAACAACTTGCCTACTGTGAACTAATATAACCCAACTTCAACTTGAATGTCTCCAATATCCTGAATTCACTCGAGCTGGATAAGATTACTCCATTGGCTTTTCAGTACAAAACATTTTGTTTCTCATAAGAATTAATAAGGTGCTCATGTCCAAGACTATTCAGAATGAACTTCAATACTTGCCCTATGTAAGCACTTTCCAACTAAAGGTTTGCTAAAATAAATTGGCAGTCAATCTTAAATTCATCTGAAGTTCTTCGGTCCACTACATGCCAGATTTTGTTTTCTTCATAGCATGCTACATCTAATCAAGCCATTTATATTTTTTGTAAACTATCACACTATGTACCCACTAAATATCACCTAACTCTCTATGGTTTTGCTTTGAACCTCTTTAGCATCCTTTTATTATTATTTATTTATTTATTTTAGACTCATTCTTCTCTATGTGAGTACAATCTAACCCTGAGACGGTTTCCTTCTTTCTCTCTCTCTGTCTCACTCGTTATATTTTGAAATAAAACATATTCGTGGATAAAGCTATCACATACTGAAGATTTTATATTAAATGCTTGATCACTATCAAATATTCCGAACATATAAGGATAACTTTGTTATTTCCTTGATGGTGTAGATCAGTATGGAGCCGCTTAAAGCAGCACAGTGAACCATACAGAAAAAATTTGCATAAAATTCAACATTGCGTTGCAATGCTTAATTTTTCTCTGCTAATTATTACAATAATTCAAGAACCAATCTTAAATCTCAACAAGAAACTAATACATCTTCAAAGATGAGCTGAAAACTCCACCAACCATTGAACCGAAGAGGTTTGTTGTGTGAGGCACGTAAGTTATTATAAGCGCAATGATCATAAGCATGTATGCAACTCCCTGGTCAATTGTCTTGCCTGTATGTAAATGAGAAAAAAAGAACTTTAACTTGTTATATATGTACAATTATAGAAACAAAATAAACAATTTCTATCATATAATTTTTTTTGTGTTAAAATTAAAAATTCTACTCAAGTAATAAATCTGTAAAAGTACTTGATCTTACCATTGATTTTTCTTGTGTTAGAAACGTGTTGATCGTTCATGCCTTGGCAAAGGCATGGACTAAAGAGAGCTGCAATCATAATATATGCAAAGAAGAGAGCGCTAACTGATTTCACAAACTCCATATCTCTTCAAGTATTGAAGAAAAGAATGAAAGATGAATGAAAGGGCAATATATTCGTAGTTATGTTAGATTGAACATCTCATTGGTGCCAATTTATAGGAAAGTCACCAACCAGAAACCGCAGTCATTAATAAAAACTACTCGTTTTTTTTCCTTTTCTGCAGACGATTTTGACTTCAGAACTCATTATATATTTATCTTAAAAAATGTGCTGCACTTTCATTAATATAAATCATAAATCTGTCTACGTGAGATAACAATTTGATTTATTTTGCCAAGTTTTTTTAATAAATTTTCATTGTTATCTTATATATTTATTGATTGATATCTATTATTTCCGCTAAATAAAAATATCTTATATATATTATATTAGAATTGTCATATATATTAATCTACCTACCTTGCTCTTAAAAGGTATACATTTTTTAACTTTTGACTTGTTATTTTAGTGTACTTTTTTTGACCTGGCAATAATTTATGACCATTGCATGATCCCAAATGATCTTGTGGTTTTGTCTGCATAAAATCTGAACTTATTCAATTGCTTCGAAGTCAAATGTGTGAAAAGTGTGCATCCGCAATCTTAAACAAGATTATAATATTTGCAGTCTATAATTTGACAATGTTAACGGGTTCTGACATAATAAAATCCTAGAAATATTTATTAAGATCCTTCTCATGTAATTAAATATTCTCAAAATTTATCTCAGTATTTTTGGAAATATTTTAGAATTTTTAATAATTTTTATTTTTTCTTTTTAGTTATTTTTTTAAATAATTTAATTTATCTTGATAATTTCAAAATCCCACTAAAATTTTAGTGATGTTTCTTATGTTAATTAACCTTGACATCCATAAAATTTTTTCAAATAACTTGGAGAAAAGCTTACAAAATGAATTCATTATTTACTTCAATATCTGGAAGAGAAATACGCTTAAAGGCCAAAAAAAAAAATAAAATAAAATAAAAATTACAATTTCACGGCCTCCCAAAATAAAAATAAAAATAATAAAATTAATAATTAAAATTCTTTTATGAATTCATCCATATCTTAACCTAACTTTTGAAGCTCTTACATTATTTATTTTTTTCATTTGTACGAACTTATCAATTGTTTCAGTTGTAATCCACCGTATGTTAATTTAACATTTTGCTCATGATTAAAATATTAAAATTTTAATTATTAATTAATAAAAATGCTAAAAAAATTTGGGTTTCTTAAATGCAATATTTTATGTTAATTATAGGAATAATATGATGTTCAAAATAAAATTCAACAATACATTTATAATTTGAATAATTCTTTCTTCCAAAATTTAGAATATGATAAAAATTAAAATTTATTCAAAATTTTTATTTTACAAGTCAATTTCAATGACTTCGTACATTTCTTAAATTATTTGTATAATTTTCAATTTTATAATTTTCATATTTAATGTCATTTGAGTAATAACTGTTACAACAATTGAATAATTTAAGCAAAGATAGGTTTATTTTGTGATGTTCATACACTGTCTTGGTTCTCTCTCTTTTTTGCACATATATCATGGCATGTCTGGTGGCAAGGAAAGATCTCCCCAAAATGATAGAAATTTTTTTATCTTCTTTTATATCTAACACAATAAAATCAACATGGAAGATATCCACTTTAACTAATACATCTTCTATAATCATCTTAAGATATGTGATAGATCGATCAACTAATTGTAAGATTACAGTAGTAGGAGATATCTCTCCTAAACCCAACATTCTAAATATAGATAATGGCATGAGATTAATATTTGCTACTAGATCACATAAAGCTTTTCCAAAATAATAAATTCTCCAATTGCACAAGGTATGGTGAAGCTACCAAGATCTTTAAGTTTTTAAGGAAGCTTTTTCTGAATTATTGAGCTACATTCTTCACTAAGTGCAACAGTTTCATAATCTTCAAAATTTCTTTTGTTATTTAAAATTTCTTTCATAAATTTCGCATAAATTGTCATCTATTCCAAAGCTTCTACTAAAAGAATATTAATTGTAAGCTTCTTAAATATCTCAAAAAATTTCGAAAATTGTTGATCCAACTTTTGTTGTCTGAGTTTTTTAGGAAAAGGAGATGGTAGTATTTCTAAATTAATGTTAGTTGGAGGACAGGTTTTTCTACTTCTTTAAAAATAGTTTATTCAGGTTTTTTATTTCTTTATTTTCTCTCTCAACTTCAATTTCTTTTAGAACTCCAACACTTCATTTCTTTTCACTCCTAAATTGGACAGCTTTAACTTGCTCTTTTTCTTTATTTTTCTGTTTTGGATTGATCTCAACAATGCAATGAAGTGTTCCCTGAGTCATTTTGCTAAGTGTGTGTTGACCTCGTTTTTGATGAGGTCTTCTCTTCTTCTCTTTAGTACTTAGGATCTAGCCTTAGGCTTTTCCTTTGACTGTCTTAGAGGACTAGAATTGGGACCCACCTTTTAGAAATTCAAACCACTTCTTAACTCCCTGCAAACTCTACAAACTTGACTATAGACCCCTAATCACCTAGAGGGTTGAAATCAAATGTGGAAGTTTAAATGGTGAGTTCCTATAGGACTCTTTGGCCTTAGGACTGCCCTGGGTGGCCTGTGCCAGTGAAAGGGCCGACTTACACACACACTACACTTATACACTACACCTATACACTACACTTTCACACACCCATACCTAACTTGACCTCCCGACTCATGTGGGTGATTCGGATGGATGGTCCTTAACCCCTAAGCCCTTGGCTAAGAGGGTTAGGAACAACATAGTGAATGCCTCAAATGGGTCCCTTCATGGCTCATATGGGCTTGATATGGCTTCATGGCTCAACCAAAATGATTTCATTCCACTTACATCCACTCAATCTTCAATTTCCCAAATTTTCAATTTTTGACCCCCGGGACCCTACACCCGCTTACTCTACCCAAAACCCCGTAATTACCCAAATTTCTCAAAAATTTCCAAATTACCCAAAATTCTCCAAAATCAATCCCAAACATTTCCACATCACTTAAACTGATCATCCATACCCAAAAATACCAAAAATTCCAAAAATACCTCCCAATACCCTCCAAATACCCAAAATACCCCTCTTGGCCAAAAAATCCAAAAATTCAGAAAATTCCCAGAAAATTCCAGAAAATCCCAAATATTCCCAATTTCATTTTGTCCAACTACACCATGGGCCAATTTTGTCAATTTACCCTACTTTTGTCAAAACCCCCAATTTGACCCATTTTAACCCAAAGTGAACCCAATGTCAAACCAAACCTACCCAATTGACCCCAATTTTGGTCCAATTCAATTCTAAACTTCAATTCAACATTCCCAATACCAATCTAGACCAAATCCAAGTCCAATTTGATTGACATTTGGATCCAATCTCACTTTTGGCCTTAAAGACCAATTTGGACCCATGACCCAAACCTAACCCAAACTCACCCAATTCAATTCCAATTAACCCCAAATCTTTTATAAATCTTCCTTAGCATTCCCACAAACAAAACACTAACATGATTTTCCCAAAATTTGGACCCAAATCCCACTCAAATTCAACCCAAAGCTAAAAGGCCCATTTTTGACCTAAACCCAAACCTAACCCAAATGAGCCCAAATCCCAAAATCAAAGCCCAATCAAAGTCAAAACCTCTTTGAAACACTCCCATAAACATTTCTCAACATTGATTTTACATCAATTTCAACCCTAGCCCAACATTGGCCCAACTTGGCCCACTTGGACCTACATAGGCCCACTTACCAAATAAATCCAAATTCAAACCAATTCCACCCCAAATCACAATAAATTGACTCCAAGCCCTTCATAGAACATCCCTAAACCAATTATGACATTTATTTGACAAAGTCCTTCACAAAATCTTCACCCAAATGCCCATCCTAAAATCAAAAAGCCCATTCCCCTTAAACTTTCATAAAAGCCCACTTCACCACATCCAAAGGCCCAAAATCTACCCTAAAGCCCACATGACATCTCCATTTTGTCATCCACTTAATTAAATCCATTACCTAAGTCCTAAATTCACCATAAAATTATTCCAAATCAAGTTTCATACAAATTTCCATCAAATTACCAAAAATTCTTAAAACCCATTTTCATGAAATTGACCAAACCTTTTCCCAAGCCAAAGGTGAGCCATGCAAGCCATGGACAAGCCACATGAAGCCATGGAAGGCTTGACATGTGATCAAGCCATTAATGGCAAAAGGAGGGGCCCCTTTCCTAATCCTCCTTAACCCCTTTTTTACCTTAAGCATGTCACACACTAAACCATGCTTAGCCACCTCATCATGGATGGAGACCACACCATTCTCTCTGGCTAACCCAAGTGATCTTTTCAGCCCAAGACCAGGCCTTGGGTGGTGAACCTAGCCCAAAACCATGGGTTGACTCATTTGAACCCAAAATGGTCTTCCCCCATTCCATTTCAATCCAAGCTCTTTACACATGGCAATTGCCAATTGCTTCGCACCAAGTTCCGCCCCGACCCACCCGACCTCGAGGGTGACCCATGCTCGGCCGGCCGGCCACCGTGCCGCCGGAAAACACCATGGCCGAGAGCTCACATGTGAGCCCAACTTGGAATTCTCACTCGCTGAGCCGCCCCATCCCCAGGTGGCCATCGGAGCCGTTCTTCTCTTGCAAGAGCAGCTGATCCCAAGCCGTAACTCTCCCCGGGAGGCCCTCCACCCTCTCCTATTTAAACTCCACCCCTCTCGGCCATGAGAGGTGCTGAAAACAAACCTTAAGGAAACTCGCCAAAATTGTTCCGGACTCCTCCCCATAGACGAGCACTTGATCCCCAGGTGAGATCCCCCTGTCATTTCTTCTCTCGCGAGCTCGATTTCGTAGTCGAAATTCCACCCAAAACCGGGACACTTCTCCACAGTGAGCCAATCCCCAAATTGATTGGTTCTACACCTTCACCGGACCAAGGGAAGGTGTCCACCAACAAAAGCCCCATCTCCGAGGCCACCCGGCTTCTCCAGCCTCCAAGCTTTGTGATCGGGCTTGGTCGAAATCACATCTAGACAATTCACTGGACCGGGAGACTTCATCCGGAGCTTGCTAGGATCCAATCGAAGGTGCAACAACTCTCAGATCGAAGCCACACTTCTCTGAGCAAAGGTATGAGCTGATTCTTCATCCCGAGCTTCTGGAGATTCTCCATTTCAAATGCCTTAATTTCAATGCATGATAACCGTATGGATGTGTTCGTCTCTTCAAGACGAATCCATAGAGCATAAGAGCATGAAAATCCATTGAGTATCGAGTGAGATCTTAGGGATTTAGTGTGGACGGCTCTCAGGTGAGGACGCTCGGGGACGATGAACGGATGCCGTCCATTCAATACACGCGCGGACGGACGGCTCAGATGGCGTCGGACTAGGTGATGGTACAAGAACCGCGGGGCCAGGGCTGCTGACTCAGATGGCGGCGTCGAATGGGAGCTCGACACGCGGCGTTTCGGAGATGCCGAGGATGAGTTGGTGCCGCGTGGATAAATAGAAAATTAGGGTATTTTCTTATTTATTTAATTCCCTAAACTTCAAAAATTCATAACTCTGTGTAGAAAAATCAGAAAAATAAAATAAAAATACCCTCTTGCTCAGTGAACAGAGGAGAATAATGTGGAAAAGAAATCATTTAATTTCATCAAGTATTTTATTTTTTATAATTTATTTACTCTCTGCATACTTTTAATTCTCCATGCATGTATACAATTCACCATGGCATGAGACCATAGTGGCTTTTGAAGCCTCCGAATTCAGGAACATTCCCTGAATTTTCCAAAGTCGAGGCCATCCCTATGAAGAGTTATTGATTTTTCAAGTTCATGTTACTGTTTTGAGTATTTTAATTCCAATAAATAGCATGTTGTGAAATAAATTCTAGGAAAATTTGGTGATGTTCCTTATGACCAGAGAACCCTAGGAAAAATAGGTTTTGAGTTAGTTCATTTAAAACAACCCTAATTGGCTTAAACACCCAAAATAGATCTCTAATTAATTGGAGTTAACCATGCATCAAATTGACTTGAAATCAATTCTCCACTGACCTTTAGGATCAGAGGAATCCACCATAAAAGTTTGAGGTCAATTGGACTTGGTTAGCCCCACTAATTGGGTTGATTAAGCCACTAAGTCATTTTAAACTTTAAAAATTCATAACTTTTAAAATACCTTTCAAAAATTCACCAAATTGGTTTTAGAGCCTCTCTGATATCAGGGGAACCTAAGAAAATTAAAATTTCAATTTTCTAAAAAAGTTAATTTTTAATAATATTTTAATATTTTTAATAATTAAAAAATAATAAAAATCACAAAAATAATAAAATTCACCAAAATGTCACATTTTGAATTTTAATCACTTAGGAACAAACCCCATATTTTTCTTAGGTCTATTTAGTAAGATATTAAATTTTAAAGCTCTAGGGTAATTTTAAAATTAAAAAATGTATTTTCTAGCATTTTCACTAAAATAATTATAATAAATCATAGAAAAATCAGAAAATTGTAAAATTTGATTCTTTGATTTCCTTGATATCAGAGAGATTTTTGAAAAATATAAAATTCATTTTTCAACATTTATTTTATTTTTAAATTAATTAACACTCCAAAACTTAAAATAATTATAATTAAAATAATATAATTCAAAAAATCACCAAAATTGGTCCAAGTGGTCCTCTGGTCATTAGGAATGTCCCCTAATTTTCTCAAGGACAGAAACATTCCGTTGGTCATGTTATTAAATTTTCCTTGGAAATCTCTATTTTTTTACCAAAAATAATTACATAAATAAATTAAATACAGAAAAATCACATTTTCTCCTCTCATGTCTTTATTGACATATGAGTAAAGTCACATAAAAATTTCAAGTTCATTTGAGTTCAATTTAGTGAGTTATGAAATTATTAAGCTTAAAGGGTAAAGTGGTAATTAAAATTTTTAATCCTTAATTAAAACTTTAGGTTTAATAAAAAATTAATAAGTAAAATATTTGATCCTAATCTGATTTGGATGATTGAAATTTAAATAATTAAAGGGTAGAAACCCATTAAGCAATTTAAAATGATTAAACTTTAATTAAATGATTGATTAAATTTGGAAGAATAATAAAATTGGAATTATTAAAATAGGGATATTATTAGGAAGAGATTTATTCTTTAATTTAAAAATCCCTAAATTAATTATCTCATTAATATTCAATTCTTAATTAAAATGATAACTCAAATTCAAAACATTAAAAGACTTAATCATTAAACTAAAATTAAATTATTAAACTCTTTTAAAAATTTCAATTAAAATTTTAAAAATAAAATTAAATTAAAAATTAAATTAAATTAAGTAAATTAAATTGGATTAAATTAAATTAAATTAGATTAAAATTAAAAGTTGAATTAAATTAAATTAAATTAAATTAAATTAAATAAACAAATTAAATTAAAATTAAATCAATTAAATTAAATTAAATTAAATAAATAAAACCAAATTAAATTAAGTTAAACCAAATTAAAAATTAAATTAAATGAATTAAAATTAAATTAAATTAAATTAAATTAAATTAAGTCAAATTAAATTAAATTAAATCAAATCAAATTAAATTAATTTAACATCAAATCAAACTAAATTGAATTAAATTAAATTAAAATTAAAACTCAATTAAATTAAATTAAATTAAACTAAATTAAATTAAATAACAACACTTAAAACAGAAAGAAATTAAATATAAAGCAACTTGAACACTATTCCAAATTTAAACCCTTTAACTTAAATCAAATCATTTGAATACCAACTTACCCTCGAAAGCTTTGGTTATTATAACTCCTAAACGAACATTAAATGAAATGTTACTTCACTTATAGGATATTCAAATGTCCTAGTTCACCGAGCAAGATAACAATAAAACTTGAATTCTCTGGACGATTAATTCATTTGTATAATTAAACCCATTTGGACTTAAAATAATCCTAGAAATATTGAAAAGATGTTTAAGATCCTTCTTAAGCACTTCCTCGATATGATAGGACATTTATAAGAACAATCGAATTTAATTATTCTTTGATGAAGAAAATCGTCTTCAAACAAAAACACTGAGAACCTAGACGTCATAGGAGATGACTAAGTCTATAGGATTAGGAATTTGGTAGAAAACCATAACCCTTACTTTAGTTTTACCTGGGAACATGCTTAAATATTCTAATTGTATTTTAAGTGCAGCTTGGGATGACGGGAAGACCCTCCAGTGTACGCTTTTATTTTATTGCAATCTACTTTATTGCAATTTACTTTCTTGCAATTTCATTAATCGCATCGCACTTACTTTTCTTGCATGATAAACAACTCGTTGCATGAAAACTCACACCTTTAGGATAGACCCTAAAACTGAAACCAAAACTAAGTTAAAAGTCATTGCAAGATAAAATTCACCGCCACAACATTTCAAAATATAAAACAACTCAAAATTTAATCACAAACAGAACACAAAACTACAATTACAACTAAATTAAAACGTCTTGTTGGATGATCGGGAATACCTCGGATGATGTAACCTACGTGTTGCTAACGGGATTTCCCACGTGTCTAAATGAAAGTGTGGAACTCATTCGAGTTGAGTTTAGCAAATTTATCTGGACTAAGTGAATCTGATAAAAATAATGATGCCGGAAGGATGGAACCGTGGGATCTTAACCGGTGTCGTTATAATCAACTTTAAGATTTATTTTAATTAAAACATAAAAAATACTTGGAAATTAAGATCTGCTCTAAACCAAAACACTTTTCCCATCCCCTGATTTATGATTTCTAAAACTAAACCTCTGCAACAACAAGGAGCTCGGAGCATGGTGGGCAAAGACGGCCATCGTCATCAGCAAAACTCGAATCTACATCGACAAAACTTTCCTAGAATTAAATAACAAAACCATAGGACTTTTAGGTAGTTTGCCTAGTGCAACATAAATCCTCAACCTTTTGTTGAGGCATTTGCGACCGCAAATTAAGCCCTAACCAGCTTTAGGATTCCGAGGTAGTCGTCCGATACGACATAAACCCTCACATCTTCGAGGCTATTTGTATGATTCCGTCATATAAATATAAACCCTAATTAATTAAAATTGGCGGGATCAAAACATTTAAATAAATATTAGGACTTCCCTAAATCCAAGCCAAATAATAGGATAGTCGGAAATTACCGAAGTTCGCTTCGAGTCCGCGATTTCTCCTACCTTTCTTCCTTTGGATTCCCAAAACAAAATGTTCCAAATTTGATCCATTCCCTATTGAAATTCCAAATTTCAATCCTTGAAAATCTTAAACCTCGAAATTCTTGAGAGCAGAATTATTGATTATTATCGAGAGTTTTCTTAGGTGATTCCCATCACTTAAGATGTAATTAACTATAGGGGCTTGCCCTTATAGGGAATTTTAAAGAACCCGGGTAATATAAACCCCGTTTAATGTTTTCATATTAAGCAGGGGAATTTTGTCGGCTTATAAAATTGGTTCGCGGACCAAACGGATGTCATAAATCTTCTAGTTTATTTAATCGAGCCCCACCATCAGCAGGTGTGTCTATCCATAGGGATAGATACACGGTTTAGTGGTGCGGTGCTCGTTTATATAAACTATTTGGGATGTGAGATCGGTTTAATCTCATATCTTAAAACCTTCAAATTTAAAATTATTTTCAAAATCAAATACTACTTTTCAAATTATTTATTTAAACTAAATTAAAAATTCGCCAACAATTTCTGTTAGGCGACCCCTTTTCAAAATAAAACACAACCTAAAAATATGCCGACAGTGTGTTAGCAATTTATCCAGTTGATACTCAATTTTTCAAATAACAACACTTTGACATTATAATTTATTTTCCTTTTGTAACGCCACTTCTTCTATAGAAATCTTCTTCTCCTTAATTTGTTGTTTATTATCAAATCTAAGAGGATAAGTAGGCCTATAGTTAGAACTAACCTGTTTGTTCCAGTTTCCTAATGGGTTTTCTTGATTATTCCCCCATTGTTGACTTTCACCACTAGAACTTTTGTTCCAGTTAAAATTTAGATGGGTTATCCAACATGTGTTGTAATAGTTTGAATGTGGGTTATTGGGTCTATTATTAATTGCATTTAAAGTTTCTAATTAGGGTTGGAATCAATCATTTGTCCTAATCAATATTGTTCAATCACATGAGGTGTTGGAGAAAAATTCATTTCAATTTGATCTGTTTCCCTAGATAATATAGTAACTTGAGATGCAATAATCGAAATACCGTCATTATCATGAATAAGGCTACTCTTTGGATTTACCCTTTCAAAGGGCCATTGAAATTATTTATAGCCATTTCTATAATTAATGAATAAGCTACATCAAATGGTTTTAACATTAATGAACCTCTAGCAACAACATCTATTATTGATCTAAGGGATTTTACTAACCCATTACAAAAGTTTGAATGATTAACCAGTCTGGTAAAACATGATGTGGACACTTTCTAAGGAGTTCTTTAAATCTTTCCCAAGCTTTGTATATTAATCTTCCTTCATACAGAGTAAAAGAAGTAATATCATTTCTAAGCTTAGCAGTTTTTGAAGGAGGAAAGTACTTAGCCAAGAATTTTTATGCTAAATTTCCTGTATTTCTTGATCCAGGTGCTAACAAATTTAACCATATCTTAGATTTTTTCCTTTAATGAAAAAGGAAAAAATCTAAGTCTGAAAACATCGTTTGATACACCATCATATTTAAATGTAACGCATAATTCTAAAATACTTGCTAAATGTAAATTTGGATCTTCAAATGGTGTTTCCCCAAACTATTTATTTTGTACCATATTTATAATTGCAAGTCTAAGTTCAAATGGGTTAGTTGCTATAGCAGGGTTTGAATGCATTAGTAAATTTCATCTGTTGTAGGGTTCGCATAATTTCTCAAAGGACTTTGTAAATTACAATGTTCATTTTCAATATTTTAAATATCAATGTTATTTTTAGATGAGTTTGCCATTTTTTTGAAAACTTTTAAGCCCTCTTGATTTTCTAAATTTTCTTATATTTCATTCTAATTATGAATTGTAAGGCACTACACCTTGGGATCCTGAACTACACATACACAGTAAAAATTTGAAAAATAAAATTAAAAATACTTAAAAGAAAATATTTTTATTTTCATTTATTATTATTTTTTTATAATTTTTTGTTTTCAATTTTTTTTAGTTTTCCAAGTTTTTTATTGTTTTTATATTTTTCAAATTTAAAAATGTATAATAATTTAAAATTCAATTCTCCTAAAAATAAGCCTACAGTTTAAATATTACTAGGTCAAAATGTTTCATCGCTTCCATGACAATGGTGTCAAATACTTGACCCGACCCACAATTACACAATTTTTTGTGTTCCAAAAGATTGTAAAAAACTTCATCCGAATTATATTTAATGGCTCGTGTACAAAATTAAAATGTTATTAAATTTAGAAAATAGTTTTCACACTAAGGGTATTATACAAGTATACGTATCGTTTCAATTAATATAGGATTTTCTTTAGAAACCCTGGTATCGATCCCACGGGGAAACTTATATCCTCTTAATAATGACTTAGAAATATTTCTATCTAAATTGCAGATAAATATGGTTGGAGTAGTGTCAAAATGCTTGCAGTGGATTAAAACTAAATTTAAGCAGAAAGTAAAAACAAAGTTTAAGATATTATTTAAGTTTAAAAGACTAAAAAAATTTAAAAGAAGTTTGAATGTTATGAAAACAACTTTCCCCTAACAACGAGATATCAATCAGTGTAGAATTTTAATGATTAAAAATATAAAATAAAGTATTTTGACAAATACCCATCCTTTACCTCCTCTCAATGCTAGTAAATAACATTAGCTAATCCAAAGTTTATTCCAACTTGTGTAGTAGTACTAAGTAGATTTTGGTCTTTCACTTCTAGATTACTCACTATGCCCCCTCTATAGGACCTACTAAGGACCCTTAGATCCAAAATCTAAACAGAACTGATAAAAGAATCTAGCATGTAACCCAAGAAACATCAATACTATGCCCATCAAAACTTATTTACATATTTATTTACACTCTCCTTAGATTGCAGTCGCCCTCATTATAAGGTGAGTGTTGCATTAACATGTTGGGTGAAATCATAGCTCTCCCGGATCATTATGTTTCTCAACCGATTTTAATCTCACAAGTGGCCAAGTTGCAAAGTCAATGAAAAACCAGTAAAAATGTCATCGCAATTTTAAAAATAATAAAATAATTTTAAGTCATTCTCATCCCACATGATTAATTCCCATTTGCAAGTAGAAAAAAAGAAAATAACTCAAAATTCATAGAGATAAAAAAAAACACATGATTTGTATTGAACGCGAGACTAAAAAATAAAAACTCAAACACAATTACGCGATACTTATCTTATGTCTTCTCCCTAAGCAATTGCTTAAGTTTCATTCAAGCAATCTCCAAACTCTTCTTACAAAAATAAGAACTCACACTCTTACACATAATATCTCACTCACACACTATTTTTACTCTCATACACCCTACAAACAATCCATTTTTTGTTCAGTCATTGGCCCTTTTAATAGATGTCTAAAATTAACTAAGGGTTGCTTTAAGCAGCCCTTAAAAATTCAACAAAAATTCGATGCACCATCTAGAAAATCCGTTACTGGCACTATAGAGCCACTTCGGAGAGCTACGACACTCATCTCGTTGGTAGGTTGGCACTATGGTGTCGCTATGGCATGATATAAAGTTTTTTCATTTTGCTTCCTTTTGTCCTCATTTTCTCCAAATATCCATTTATTGTACCTGAAACTTAAGCATGCAAAATAACTTCATTTAAAGTCTAACATCTCAAATAATATGCATAAAATGAGTATTAAATGTATATTAAAAGTAAGTATTTTTTAGGTGTATCGAGAACCTGCTCAAAGTTTATGATTATCTTCCATTAGGATCATATTCATACAAATAAATAGAATAATTTCTCTAATATCAGCTAAGGTCAATCCAAAAGCTTCTTATAATTCCTCAGAATTTCCATTAATTTTTCTTCTTGAAATTGGGTCAAATCTAAGGGCATGATGACTGGTAATGTAGATTACTTCCCAAAATAATCTTACTTTAAATGTGTAGGAGCATCTTCATCTCAAGATCAAGGGGTTCTTTAGTAGAAGGAATACGAGGTTTACTAATTCAGTTGTTTCTAAAATTTGAAACCTCTACTAAACAAATTTTGAGTTTTTAGTAGGCAAGAGCTCCAGCTCATCTTTGAAATCCTTATCTTTCTCGTCATCTAACTTTTATTTTTCTGATTTAACTTCACAACTTTTTTGGAAATGAATATTACACAAATAATCATTTAAGTCCTTCTGAAAAATTCATCTTCTTTCCCCTTAGCAGGATACTTCAAAGATTTTAAACATTAAACATAACTACCTGATCACTTTTTCTCATGGTTAATTCATATTTTTTCACATCCATCATAGCATGTCCAATAACTAGGAATGTTCTCCCTAAAATAATTAGAATTTCTTTATCTTCCTCCACTTCTAACACTATGAAGTCAACAGAGAAGATAAATTTGTCCACTTTAGCTAAAACATCTTCTATGACTCTCATTGGATAAGTGATCAATCGATCATCTAACTAAAAGGTTATATTAATCGGAGAAACATTTCCTAATCCTAACCTTCTAAAAATAGATAAAGGCATAAGATTTATACTAGCTCCAAGATCGTATAAAGCTTTTCCAAAAAATCTTTATCCAATCATGTAGGGAATAATAAAGCTCCCTGGATCCTCCAATTTCTGAGGAAGCTTTTCTGAGTTATAGAGTTGCACCCTTCACTAAGTGCAACTGTCCCATAATCTCCAAACTTGATTTTCTTATTAAGAACATCCTTCATGAACTTTACATAATTGAGGAATTTCTCCAGAACTTCAGTGAACAAAATATTAATAGTTAACTTCTTAAGGACTTTCAAAAAATTTTGAAAATTGTTGATCCAACTTCTATTGTCTATGTCTCTAAGGAAATGGAGGTGGTGATTCTCTATTTTATTCTTAGTTAGAGAGACTGGTTTTTCTAAATCCTTAGAAACATGTTCCTCAAGTTTTCAGTCTCCACAGCATCTTATTCAACTTCATTATTTTTTCTAACTACATCCTTCAATTCTCTTCCACTTCATAATTAGATTCTTATTCTTATGGTTTATCTCAATGTTGCTAGGA
Source organism: Papilionanthe hookeriana x Papilionanthe teres (assembly GCA_022702705.1). Classification (NCBI taxonomy): domain Eukaryota; kingdom Viridiplantae; phylum Streptophyta; class Magnoliopsida; order Asparagales; family Orchidaceae; genus Papilionanthe; species Papilionanthe hookeriana x Papilionanthe teres. Next base: position 116,944,169 of record CM040427.1, read on the forward strand.
AGACTTCATTGGGATTGATTGCTAATTGAGTTAGTGACCCAAGCTAAATATATGTGTACTAAAAATTCAATCCCCGACAACGGCGTCAAAAACTTGACCCGCAATCCGCTGATGACAAATATAATAATTAATGCTTTCAAATATATATAATAGATAATAATAGAGGCTAGTGTATATAAATATAATTTCATCGAAAATATTTTACACACTGAGGGTACTACGCAAGTATACGTATCGTATCAAGTACTATAGGACTTTGAAACAAAGACCCCAGTATCGATCACACGAGGAGTGAGTTATGGATTTTTAAATATTTTAATTTTATTTTTAAGTATTTCTTTTATAGTTATAAATTTGGTATTTTTAATTTACTAGATGCAATAATAAAGCAGTAATGAAATGATTGATGTAAATAGCAAAACGAAAACAACTTTCTTCCTTTCAATTAATCCAAGATTTTCTAAGATAATGATAATATTCGTGGAGAATATAAATTTATGGTATTGTGCCAAATAGAAGCATTCATATTCTTTACCCTTTGATCTAGGTGTAAAGAACATTGGCTAGCCTATAGATCAGGTTCGGATGTATTGTTAGTAGAATGGGTTAATCTAGGCTCACACTACTAGATGTCCAAGGGTGGCTATGGTCGGCCCTACTAGTGACCCTTTCCTTCTCTATAAATCAAATCACAAGAATTTAGTCTGTCACTCTAAAAACTTATCAATTCTACGCCCATTATATAATATTTTCTTATTTATTTGCACTTCACCTTGAATAACCCGCACAAGACGTTCGACTACCCAAGGATTCATGTGATATCTACTAGTTAAGAATTCATCTCCTTCTAGGTATCAAAACTCTTTAACAGATTTTAACAATATAAATGGCCAATTTAAATAGTAAATTAAGATTCGGTATTAATATCATCCCAATATTTTAAAATATAAATAGTTTCTAATTCTCCAACTAATTTTATATTATCTTATTTATCTTTTCATAATTGAAAGGAGAAAGTAAACTAACTACTCAGAACACATTGAATTTAAACAACAAAACATGATAATGAAACATTGAATAAAATTACAAATACTTATCTCAAGTGTTTCTCCTTCTGAAACTCTGAATTCTTCTGACTCCAAAGCAAATAAACATCAAAAGCACCAACTCTTTAAAATCTCAATACAAACTCTAAATAAAATAACTAACTAATTTATGAAGGATAGTAAAATGTGGCCCTAAAGTATCTCTCTAATTCTCTCTCGTAGATGGGACTCTGCAGATAGGGGGCTAAGTTGGGCGTTGGGCATCGAAGGAGTAGCCTCCTATTTATAGGCTTCAAGGGTTGCCTCAAGGCAGCTCTTCAAAATGTGTCAACATTCAATGAATCTTCTAGAAGGTGTGTCGGGCGACTAGGCGCCGGACTCTGCGTCTAGTTCTTCGCACCTCTTCACTTTGGATCGCACCTCTTGGCGATTAAAACTGTTTCCAAGCGTTCAAATACATTGTATCACATGTCCTATAAACCAGGAACAACTGTCAGTCTTCTAGAAGGTCCAATAACCGCTAACATCATCAAAATAACCGTCCAAAAGTAGTCAAAAATCTTGACAGATCCCGTATCGACCTGGCTCTTAAGTGCCGGATTCTAGTGCCTAGGCGCCAGACCAATAATTTTGACAATTTTGCATTTTGGCACCATTTTTGCTCCTTTTTGCTCCTTTTTCACTCTTTTTCCTTCTTGAACATTTTTCCATCACCTATATCCAAAAACACAAAAATACCTTTCATTAATGCATAATATCCTTAAAAATTTGATAAAAATCAAGGCATAAAAATGGGTATTTTTTCATGGATCAAAATCCCAAAACTTAAACGTTACTTGTCCTCAAGTAACCCTTTTTACTATATAAAATGTATAACATTTGGAATGAAAGATAAATATTTAAGAGTCCTTGTAATTTTGATCTTATAAAGGCTTCAGTAAATCATTAACCAGATTTCACTAACTAAGTTTAATTTTTAGAATTTAAAGAATATTCAACTACCAAATCATAAGTGTTCAAAAATTTTTCATTCATTTCAAAAATAATAGAGGTTTATCATATTAAGATCACATAGATTATTTACAAGAAAAAGATTTTCATGAAAAAGTCCTTCCTAAATAAAGATTCATGCATAAAAATTAAGTAAAGTATGTAACTAGCTTTCTTCATATAAGATAATTCAAATGAAGCCAATTTTTGATTAGGTGTATCCTCAAGCTTCTCCTCTTTCTTTCTTTTTTTTTCACATTGAGGATTACTGTATCTGGATAGCCTGTTAATGATTTTGAACTTTACTATCCTTAACTTATATTTTCAAACTTTTACATTTTCACTTAATTATTATAACATGAATAGAATTTCAAAAAGACATTCAAACTTTTCTTTTTTAAGTTATAATTTTTGATTTCTTAATACTTCTAAAATTCAATTATTTCTATTATGAATAGAAAAATTTCTTAATCTTATTCTTCTTTAAGTTAAATAATTCTATTCTTAAAATCAATCAAAGTTATTAAAATTTTGGTTAAGTCCACTAAATTATTTATAATTTCAAAAATTTAAGTGATCTTAAATAGATTCTTCATTCCTTATGTTATGTTAATATTTTTTTAGAAAATATTAGTTTATTAAGGACAAATAAAATTTAAATTTGCATGTATTTTCCCTTCGCCCAAACTTAAGTTTTGGTATATCATAAAAAAAAAAAATGAGAGAAAGAAAAGTATAATTTAAAAAGGAATTTTATGAGCATGTAAAAAAAATTCTAGAAAGAAATATAATTTACTTCTACACATGCTTTTTATGAATATTACAGAAATAATGAAGCATATAAAAGTAAGCAGGCTCAAAAATTTATAGCAGTAGTTGAATTAAATAACTATATTACTAACAAAAATAGAATAACATTACTAACTATTCTAGAATACTAAGCAGCAGGCCGAAACAAAAATAAAGACAAATTCATTCAAATTTCAGTCTGCAACTAAATATCTAAAACAGTCTCAACATCAAACAATTCATACAAAGTCTCATAAACAAATCTAAACTAGCAAACAACAAACAACAATCAGTACTAGCAAACAAAAACTAAACTAACAACAGACTCAGCATATCTCAGAGGAAAATTAGGCTACTAATCACTGTCTGTAGCCTCTTCATTGTCATCACCAAAAGAAAACTCCTCATCCTTAGGATCAACATATGGTGAAAATCTAGGACAGGTTAGAAACTGAATATCATGCTCACCCTTCAAGAATCTAACTAAAGACTCTGAATACTCAACATCATACTCACTCTTCCTCTGGGTGTAATCAGATAGGTGATCAATTTTCTTATCCATAGTATCAACTCTGCAGTGAGTGAGAAATAACTCATTCTGCTACTTCAGAAATTGATCATTCATCGATTCCCAAAAACTAGACGGTGGCTCAGCAGTAGAAGTAGAAGGTTTGGAAGTGGAAGCTCTACCTGGTGTAGGTACAGAAGTAGAAGGGGTTGTAGATCTCTTCCCATGAAGACGATCATAGATACTAACACTCTCCTGCCTAATTGGCTTGGTAAACTTCAGCTTCTCCTTAGAAATATCAGCAGTGACTCCATTGTTCACACATAAAGTATAAATCGGAGATGGGAATCCTAGTCCTACAGAAGTACTGGATCTAGCAGTAGACTCCACAGAATCATAAATAATACTGCCGACATCTATCGGCTTCCTCTCTTGAATGCAGTAGTTTAAGATAGCTCGATCTCTAGTCACTTCGCTCAGGTGGTTGGAAGGTATAAGTCTTGCAGAAATAAAATAATGCCATGCCTTCGAAATACCATTTAACTTAGAAGATTTGAAATTTACTCGTTTATCGTTCTGGATCTTCCAAGCTCCAGTGTCGTCAGTCAAATAAGCAATAATCATCTCAAGATCTCCCTCAAATGGAGATAATCCAGAATAGTGGCACTCGATGGTTGGTGGCAGTCCATAAAAAAAAAATTGATCCTTTCCGGTGTAAATCCTACTCCAATACCTCTGACGAAGACTTCGTAGTCTCCCGCATCCAAAAAGTTAACATAAAATTCGCGCACGACTGGAATAACAACAACAGCGGTGAAATAACTGAATCGTTCCCAGTTGTGCGCAACGATCGTGTTCTTGATCATTCACCGAGATTGTAAAAGCTTCGCTCTGAGATAAATTTTCTGGACCTCGCAAATTCGTGATATCGAAAATGCGCTGCCGCAGTCGCGAACTTGCTACTGTCAAAATTTTCTCGTGCCTTTCCTCGCTTAGATTTCGGTCCCATCTAAACTTGAAAGAAAACACAAATAAATTAAGGAATGAAAGATTTAAACTCTTTTTAAGCTTAAGAAACCTAAAATGAGTTTAGAAATTCATGGAGAAACATTAAAAATCAAAATTTTTCTCAAAATTTCAGTTCTTAGCCAAAAATAGGAAAAACTATGGTGAAAATAAAAAATAAATGAATTAGAGTGTTGATCTGACCTTGAGATGAAGAAATCAAGTGATTTTGGGCTCAAAATCATGATGTTTTGACCTCAAAATGGATTTAGAATGTGGGTTTTCGCGAAAAAGAGGAAGGGGATGAAGCTTAGGCGTCAAAAATGGCTAATGGGGGTTTAAATGGTGATTTTCAGGTAAGCAGGCCGAACCGGCGCCTAGGCGCTAAATTCTGGCGCCTAGGTGCCAGACTCGCCTTTCAAAAAAATTCACTTAAAGTTTTTATTTTCTACCAAAACTCATAATTTAAACTTCTAATTACTCATATAAGAGTTTTGCTTCAGTTTCCATCTTCCAAAATTTTTTCCAAAAATTTTAAAATTAAAAATTAGATCCACCAATTAAACACAAGTTTAAATCAAACTCTTCTAATTCCATTCATGATTTTCAATTTCGGGCTCAATACAATTCAGATAAGTATCATAACATGATTAAAGTCTAACAGCGATCAAACAACACAGATTTGAAAGCAAATACAACACACATTGAACATGAAACCAAACACACAAACAAACACAATCGATTCACTAAATCGATACAACGACACACTGGATAAATCACAATCTTACCACTTCACTATCTAATTCCCATTATATTGGCAAGGAAAACTATTTAGCCCACTTGGAAATCATGCTAACGCCCTCAGAAAATCCTTAGCCTTTTTCTCATTGATCCAATTGTTGTTTGCATACATCTCCACTTGAGCATCTTGATAAGCCGCTAGATGATCAAATTGAAGTTTCTCCTGCGATTCCAGATGTTCAATTTGATGATACATCTCATGAAGGTGATCTCCAATGCTTTTAAATTCTGCTTCAAACTTACCTAGACTCCACAGAATCATAAATAATACTGTCGACATCTATCGGCTTCCTCTCTTGAATGCAGTAGTTTAAGATAGCTCGATTTCTAGTCACTTCGCTCAGGTGGTTGGAAGGTATAAGTCTTGCAGAAATAAAGTAATGCCATGCCTTCGAAATGCCATTTAACTTAGAAGATTTGAAATTTACTCTTTTATCGTTTCGGATCTTCCAAGCTCCAGTGTCGTCAGTCAAATAAGCAATAATCATCTCAAGATCTCCCTCAGATGGAGATAATCCAGAATAGTGGCACTCAATGGTAGGTGGCAGTCCATAAATAAAAACATTTATCCTTTCCGGTGTAAATCCTACTCCAACACCTCTGACGAAGACTTCGTAGTCTTCCGTATCCAAAAAGTTAGCATAAAATTCGCGCAAGATTGGAATAACAACAACAGCGGTGAAATAACAGAATCGTTGTCAGTTGTGCACAACGATCCTGTTCTTGATCATTTCACCGGGATTGTAAAAGCTTCGCTCTGAGATAAATTTTCTGGACGTCGCCAATTCGTGATATCGAAAATGCGCTGCCACAGTCGCAAACTTGCTACTGTCAAATTTTTCTCGTGCCTTTCCTCGCTTAGATTTCGGTCCCACCTAAACTTGAAAGAAAACACAAATAAATTAAGGAATGAAAGATTTAAACTCTTTTTAAGCTCAAGAAACTTAAAATGAGTTTAGAAATTCATGGAGAAACATTAAAAATCAAAATTTTTCTCAAAATTTTGGTTTTTAGCCAAAAATAGGAAAAACTATGGTGAAAATCAAAAATAAATGAATTTGAGTGTAGATCAGACCTTGAGATGAAGAAATCAAGTGATTTTGGGCTCAAAATCATGATGTTTAGACCTCAAAATGGATTTAGAACGTGGGTTTTCATGAAAAAGAGGAAGGGGATGAAGCTTAGGCGTCAAAAATGGCTAATGGGGGTTTAAATGGTGATTTTCAGGTAAGCAGGTCGAACCGGCGCCTAGGCGCTGAATTTTGGCGCCTAGGTGCCAGACTCGCCTTTCAAAAAAAATCAATTAAAAATTTTATTTTCCACCAAAACTCATAATTTAAACTTCTAATTACTCATATAAGAGTTTTGCTTCAGTTTCCATCTTCCAAAATTTTTTCCAAAAATTTTAAAAATTAAAATTAGATCCACCAATTAAACACAAGTTTAAATCAAACTCTTCTAATTCCATTCATGATTTTCAATTTCGGGCTCAATACAATATAGATAAGTATCATAACATGATTAAAGTCTAACACGATCAAACAACACAGATTTGAAAGCAAATACAACACACATTGAACATGAAAGCAAACACACAAACAAATACAATCGATTCACTAAATCTTTACAATGACACACTAGATAAATCACAATCTTACCACTTCACTATCTAATTCCCATTATCTTGGCAAGGAAAACTATTTAGCCCACTTGGAAAGCATGCTAACGCCCTCGGAAAATCCTTAGCCATTTTCTCATCGATCCAATTGTTCTTTGCATACATCTCCACTTGAGCATCTTGATAAGCCGCTAGATGATCAAATTGAAGCTTCGCTTGCCATTCCAGATGTTCAATTTGATGATACATCTCACGAAGGTGATCTCCAATGCTTTTAAATTCTGCTTCAAACTTATCTAGACGACTAGAAATTTTCTCTTAATTTACAGCGATGAAACCATTGATGTAGGTTAGAGGATCCTTTGAGACCTTGTCTCTAGCCTCTTCTCCAAGATTTATCCTCTCCATTTCTTCAAAAATTCTCTCTAATCTCTCAAGAATGGAGTGTATGGGTTGAAATAATGATTGCATAGGGATTGGGGAGGAAGATAGGGTAATTTATAAGAGAAAATTGTGTGAAAAACTGAAGATTTTCGGTTTTGACACAATCCAGTAACTGTGGCGCTTAAGCACCAAATCTGGCGCCTAGGCGTCGGACCCATCGACACATAGTTTACTCTGGCGCCTAGGCACCAAATCTGGCGCCTAGGCGCCGAAACCATGTTCGACTCTGTTTCGCCTGACGTCAAATTTCAAAGTTTTGTTCTTCAAAATAGGTAATTTAGAATGGTAAGATCAATATAGACTCAGTAACACAAATTATAAGCAATCATAATGAAGGTTAACTTGATCTCCTTTTTACTCATATATGAAATAGAGTGATCCAATGTCTAAGCTTTATATATTTTGAGATAATTTTCAGCTTAAGTCAATATAGACTTGTTAGCATCAAATTTTCTAAAGTAATATAAAATTAAACAAGACCGAGACATAACCTTACATTAAAAATGTAAAAACACACAAAACAACGAATAACTATGGGTTGCCTCCCACAAAGGGCTTGGTTTAACGTCGTCAGCCCGACCTGATTAAGTTTTTCATCAGGTAGACTCAACTCATAAGCCTCTTTATAAATCTTTTTAATATCTCTCAAATAAGGCTTCAGTCTTAATCCATTAACTTTAAAATTTTTTCCCATTTTGGTATCTTTAATATCCACAGCTCCATAATGGTATACTTTTTTAATTATATATGGTCCTATCCATTTTGATCTTAATTTTCCAGGAAAAAGTCTTAAACGAGAATTAAACAGTAATACTTTTTGTCCAGGCTCAAAAATTTTTCCTGAAATTTTCTTTTCATGCAACATCTTCATTTTCTCTTTATAAATTCTCAAATTTTTATACGATTCATATTTCATCCATCTCATTTAATTACAATAATCATTTTTCTCCTGCAGTATTCAAATCAAAATTAAACTCCTTTATTGCCCAATAAGATTTATGTTCAAGTTCAACAGGTAAGTGACAATGTTTACCATAAACTAACCGGTAAGGTGACATTCTGATTGGTGTCTTATAAGCTGTTCTATAAGCCCATAATGCAGAATCAAGTCTATCAACCCAATCAGCTTCTTTTAGGATTAACAATCTTCTCTAAAATTCTTTTAATTTCTTTGTTTGATACTTCGACCATTCCACTTGTTTGTGGGTGATATGCTCGTTGCAATTCGTGTTTGATTCCAAATTTTTCCAATAATGATTGAATTCTTATATTTCTAAAATGACTTCCACCATCCGTGATAATTACCTTAGTGCATTCCAAATCTTAAAAAAATCATCTTCTTTAAAAATTTTGAAACACTTTTGGAATCACAGCTAGGTAAAGCTACGACTTCAATCCACTTTGAAACGTAATCAACCGCTAATAAAATATAAATCTTTCCAGATGATGGTACAAATGGTCCCATAAAGTCTAAACCCCATATATAAAAAATTTCAACTTCCAATATATAGTTTAAAGGCATTTCGTCTTTCTTGGATATATTTCCCATCCTTTGACATCAATCACATGTTTTCACATAATGTCTCACATCTTTAAATAATGTAGGCCAATAAAATCCTGAATTTAAAATTTTAAATGGAGTTTTATCTACTCCAAAGTATGCTCCAAATTGGTTATCATGACATTTTTGAATAATAGCATAAGTTACTTCATAAGGTACGCATCTACAAATTACAAAATCTCTTCCTAATTTAAATAAATGAGGATCTTCCCAAATATAAGATTTAGCATCATTTTTAAATTTCTTAATAAATTTGTTATTCAATCCATAAGGTAAAATATTGCTAACTAAATAGTTAACTATATCTGCATACCAAGGTGTTTGGCATCCTTGAATAACATACAAATGTTCATTAGGAAATTTCTCATTTATATTTTCCTCAGTAATAACATCATTCTTAATTCTAGATAAATGATCAGTGTTGACATATTTTTAGGTTGAGTGTTGTATTTTGAAAAGCAGGTCGCCTACAGAAGTTGTCGGCGAATTTTCATATTTTAAATTTAATTTAAATATATATATAATTTAGAAAGTAGCATTTGATTTTGAAAATAATTTTTAAATTTAAAAATTTTAAGATATGAAATCAAACCGATTTCATATCTCGAATAGTTTATATAAACAAGCACCGCACCACAAACCGTGTATTTATCCCGAAGAATAGACACACTGCTTGATGATGGGGCACGATTAAATAAACTAAAAAAATTGTGACATCCGTTTGGTCTGCGAACCAATTTTATAAGCCGACAAATTCCCCTGCTTAATATAAATGAATTAAGCAGGGTTTATATTACCTGGGTTCTTAAATTTCCCTATAAGGGCAAGCCCCTATAGTTAATTACATCTTAAATGACGTGAATCATTTAAGAAAACTCTTGATAATGATTAGTGGTTTTACTCTCAAGAATTTCAAAGTTTAAGGTTTTCAAAGGATTGAATTTTAGGAATTTCAATAGGGATTAGCTCAAATTTGGGACAATTAATTTCAGGAGTCCAAAGGAAGAAAAGTAGGAGAAGCTGAGGATCCAAGAAGAATCTTGGCAACTTCCAAAACTATCCTATTGTTCGGCTTCAATTTAGAAATTTATTTAATATTGCAATACTGCCAATTTTAATTAATTAGGATTTACATTTGTATGACATTATCATACAAACAGCCTTGAAGATGTGAGGGTTTATGTCGTACCGAACGATTACCTCGGAGTCCTAAGATAGGTTAGGGCTTATTTTACATGACATGATCATGCAAATGCCTAACAAAGAGTTGAGGATTTATGTTGCACTAGGCAAACTACCTCGAAGTCCTATGGCTTGGTTATTTAATTCTAAGAAAGTTTTCATTGAAGTAGATCCGAATTTTACTGATGACGATAGCTAAGCTGCCCACCATGCTCCGAGCTCCTTGTTGTTGCAGAGGTTTAGTTTTAGATTTCATAAATCAGGAGATGAGAGAAGTGTTTTGGTTTAGATAAAATCTTAAAATCCAAGTATTCTTAATATTTTAATTAAAATAAATCTTAAAGTTGTTTAAACAGAATCGATTAAGATCCCATGGTTCTGTCATCCCGGCACCATTATTTTCATCGAATTCACTTAGTCCAGATGAATTTGCTAAACTCAACTGAATGAGTTCCACACTTTCATTTAGACCGTGTGAAATCTCGTTAGCAACATGTGGGTTACATCATCCGAGGTTTTCTCGATCATTCAACGAGACGTTTTAATTTAGTTGCAATTGTAGTTTTGTTGTTCTGTTTGTGATTAAATTTTGAGTTGTTTTATATTTTGGAATGTTGTGGCGATGAATTTTATCTTGCAATGACTTTTAATTTAGTTTTGGTTTCAGTTCAGGGACTATCCTAAAGGTTTTGGATTTCATGCAACAGTCTTATTTATCATGCAAGAAAAAGTAAAGCGCAATGCATGTAAGTAAATTGCAATAAAATAAAAGCGTACCTGGAGGGTCTTCCCGTCATCCCAAGCTGCACTTAAAACACATGTTAGAGCATTTAAACATATTTTGCAAGAAATACCTAGGTAAAGCTAAGGGAAAGAGTTTTGGTTGTCTACCAAATTCCTAATCCTATAACTAGTCATCTCCTATGACGTCTAGGTTCTTGGTTTGGTTTAAGGATGATTTTCTTAATCAAAGAACGATTAAATTCAATTATTCTTCTAAAACATCCCGTCATATTGAGAAAGTGTTTAGGACGAGTCCTAAACATCTTTTCAAGACTTTTGGGATCATTTTGAGTCCAAGTAAATTTAGTTGCACATATGAATTAATCATCCAGGAGTTCAGTTAAACTTTGTCTCTTGCTCAGTGAACTTGGGTATTTGATTACCTGATGAATGAAGTGACATTTCACTTAATACTCTATTTAAGAGTTATAATAATTAAAGCTTTTAAGGGCAAGTAGGTTTATCGAGAATTTTATTCATTCTTAATTAAAAGTTTGAGTTAATAGTTTAAAGTGTTTTAATTTAATTATGAGGTTTTAATTAATAATTTTAAGTTTGAAATAGTGTTCAAATTATTTTAGATTTAATTTAAATCTTTACATTTTCAATTATCTTGGTATTTCAAGTTGATGTTCATGTTTTAAATTTACTTAGATAGAAAGAGGTTTTGAAATTATTGATATATTTTGATTTAACTCTTAATGATTTCATTTAAGTTTGTTGTTAAATGGTTTTTTAATTTAAATTAATTTAATTTCATTTTAATTTAATTTAATTTAATTTTATTTTAATTCAATTAAAATGTAATTTAATTTAATTTTATTTTATTTTAATTTAATTTTAACTTAATTTAATTTAATTTAATTTTAATTTAAATTTAATTTAATTTTAAATTAATTTTAGTTTTAATTGTTAATTTGGATTATTATTTTAATTTTTAATTAAGAATTAAATATTATTAAAGTGACTTATTTAGGGATTTTCAAATTAAACAATAAATATCCTCTTAATAATATCTCTATTTTAAAAATGCAAGTTTTAAATATACTCTTTCCAAAATTTAAATTATTTAATTAATTAAAGTTTCATTTTGATATTTTCAAAGTGTTTAATGGGTTTCTACCTCTTAATTTCCCTAAGTTTCAATCATCCAAGATAAAGTTAAAATCAAATATTTTATCCCCCATTTTGATTAAACTTAAAGTTTTAATTAAGGGTTAAAATTTTTAATTACCTTTATGCCCTTTTAAGCTTATTTATTTCATAACTCACTAAATTGAGCTCAAATGAATTTGAAATTTTTATGTCAGCTCATTCACATATCAATTAAGATATTAGAGGAGAAAATGTGATTTTTCTGAATTTAATTTATTTATATAATTATTTTTAGTAGCAAATAAGGGTTTTCAAAGAAAATTCAACAACATGACCAAGGAAAGGTTTCTATTTTTAAGAAAATTATGGGATTTTCCTAATGACCAGAAGACCACTTGTACCAAATTTTGTGATTTTTTGAATTATATTTTATTTATTATAATTATTTTGAATTTTAGAGTATTAATTAATTTTAAAATAAAATAAAAGTTAAAAAATAGATTTTATATTTTTCTTAAATTTCTCTAACCTCAAAGAGTCCAGAGAAATAAATTTTATAATTTTCTGATTTTTCTTTGATTTATTAGAATTATTTTAGTGAAAAAGGTTAAAAATTCATTTTTTTAATATTAAAAATTACATTAAGCCTTTAAAATTCAATATCTTATCCTAGGGACTTAGGAAAAATATTTGGTTTGTTCCTAAGTGATTAGGAGTCAAAATGTGACATTTTTATGATTTCTAATACTTTTATGATTTTTATTATTTTTAATTTTTAAAATATTAAAATATTGTGAAAAATCAACTTTTTTAGAAAACTCCAATTTAATTTTCCTGATCTCCCCTGATATCAGATAAGCTCCAAAACCATTTTTGTGAATTTTTCAAAAGTATTTTTGGAGTTATGAATTTTTAAAGTTCCATTTTGCTTATGAGGCTTAATCAATCCATTTGGTTGGGTTAATCAAGTCCAATTGATTTTAAAATTTTATGTAAGGTTCCTCTGACCCTAAAGTGTAATGGAGAATTGTTTTCAAGTCAATTTGATGTGTCGTTAACCTTAATTAATTCAAATTTAATTTTAGAGGTTTAGGCCAATTAAGGTTATTATGAATGAATTAACTCAAAATATATTTTTCATAGGGTCCCCTGGTCCTAAGAAACATCACCAAATTTTCCTAGAATTTATTTTACAACATGCTAAGTATTGGAATTAAAATACCTAAAAGCTGTGATATGAACTTGAAAAATCAATAACTTTTCACAGAGATGGCCTCTGACCTTGAAAAATTCAGGGAATGTTTCCAAGATCAGAGGCTTCAAAAGCTTTATGGTCTCATGCCATGGTGAATTGTCTATGCAAATGGAGAATCAAAACATTGAAAACAGTAAATAAATTATTAAAAATAAAATACTCATCCAATTAATTTGATTTCCTTTCCACATTATTCTCCTCTGTTCACTGAGCAAGAGGATTTTTTTTTCTATACAAAGACATGAATTTTTGAAGTTCAGGGCATTTAAATAATTCAAAAATACCTTAATTTCCTACTTATCCACGCGGCGCCGCGTCAACCTTGACAGCTCCGAAAGCCCACGCGTTGCGCTATGATTTGGCGTCGCCATCTGACTCAGCTCTCCAAGGGCCCTCGGTTCACGTACCATTGCGCTGTCCGGCTTGATCTCGACCGTCCGTTTGATACAAGCGCGATCCAACGGCTCCTGGTCATCGTCTACGACTGGTGTGCACCCGTGACCGTCCACACTCAAACCCTAATATCTCTCTCAATTCTCAATGGATTTTCTAGTTCATATACTCTATCGATTCATCTTGAAGAGACGAACACATCCATACAGTTTATAGGCTATGAAATCAACCCAAACAAAATGGCTTTGCTCAGAAAAGTGAAGCTTCGATCTAAGAGTTGTGTCACCTTCGATCGAGTCCAAGAAAGCTCCAGATGAAGTCTCTGGCTCTAGGGAATTGTTTAGGTATGAAAGTGACCAAGGCCGATCATAAAGCTTGGAGGCTGGAAGCAATGGTTGGCCTGGTGAGGGGGCTTTTGCTGAGGAACTTCTCCTCTTAGTCTGGTGAAGGTGTAGGATCAATCAATTTGGAGATTGGCTCACTGTGGTGAAGTGTCCTGTTTTTTTGGTAGATTTTCAACTCAGAAATTGAGCTCACAGAGAGGGTTTTAGGGCTAGATTTCAATGGGGATCAAGTTCTCTATATCTGTAGAGGGGTCTGGAGTGATTTTGGCAGAGTTTTGGTAAGGTTTGGTTCAACACCTCCTTTTGGCTGAGAGGTGGTGGTGTTTAAATAGAGGTGGCAGGAGGGCTTCCCAGGGGCAATTGGAGGCTGGGATCAACTGCTCAGGGGAGGAGAAGAACAGCTGCAATGGCCATTGGGCATGGGACAGCTCAGCCAGTGGGTTTGAATGTTTTGAAGCCAAATAAGGCTCTCGGCCTGGTGGTTTCCGGCGGCTGTGGTGGCTGGCCGGCCAGACATGGGTCACCCTCAGGGTTAGGGAGGCCAGTGCTTGAGTTTGATGCCAACAATTGGCTTTGAACATGTGTAAAGGATTTGGATTGAAATAGCATATGGGGAAGCTCATTTTGGGATTATTTTGGTCAACTCATGCAACTGGGTTTGGTTCACCCTCCCATGACCTGGTTTGAGCTGAGGGAAAGTCATTTGGTTCACCTTGATTAGTGGGGTCAAGTCACAATCCAAGTACAATTAGGCTTAAGCATGGGTTAAGGGAGACATGGGAGTGTTTAATCACTTTAAGGGAATCAAGAAAGAGGTCCCTCCTTTTGCCCAAGATGGCATTATGACATGGGGCACAACTCACATGGCTTACATGTGGCTTAAGAAATGGCTTCATGGCTTCATGTGGCTTGGGAATGGCTTAGCCAAGTTTCATGAAAATGGGTTTTAGGGATTTTTAGCATTTAGGGGTGATTTGGCATGAGGCTTGATTTGGATTCATTTGATCATGGATTTAAAACTTAGGGGTTGATTTTGGTTAAAAGGATGACAAATGAAAATGTCATGTGGGCTTTAGGATAGATTTTGGGCTTTTGAAATGGTTTTGGATGGGCTTTTAAAGTGGTTTAAGGAAGTGAGCTTTTGGATTTAAAGTAAATTTAGGATGAAAATTTTGTAAAGGATCATGCCAAATAAATGTTGGGTTTAGTTTAGTGATGTGTCATGAGTGATTTGGAACAAATTTGAAGTGATTTTGAATTGAATTGGGTTTAATGTCGGTCTTTTATTAAAGGGGCCAAAGTGGTTCAAATTGGGCTAGTTTTGTTTAAGGTAAGGCTAAAGTTGGATTTGATGTACAATTAATGTTGATAAATGTTTATGGAAGTGTCACAAAGAGTTTTTAACTTTGATTAGGCTTTGATTTTGGGATTTGGGCCCATTTGGGTTAGGTTTGGGCTTAGCTGAATTTAAGGGATTTTGGTTTTGGGTTAGGTTAGGGTGGAGTTTAGGTTCAAATTTTGGGCAAATCAAGTTAGTGTTTTGTTTATGGGGGTGTTAGGAATGCTTTAGAAAAGATTTGGGGCCAATTGGAGTTGAATTGGGTTGGTTTGAGCTAGGTTTAGGTCGTGGGCCAAAATTGGGCCTTAGGCTTCAAATTGAAATTGGGCTCAAATTTCAATCAAATTGGACTTGGATTTGGTCTAAATTGATGTTGATGATATTGAATTGAAGTTTAGGATTGAATACGACCAGAATTGAAGTCAATTGGGGTGGTTTGGTTTGACATTGGGTTCACTTGGGTTAAAAATGGGTCAAATTGGGGGTTTTGGTAAAAGTGGAGTAAATTTGAAAAATTGGCCCATGGTGTAGTTGAACAAAAAGAAATTTGGAATATTTGGGATTTTCTAGAATTTTTTGGGAATTTTCTGAATTTTTGGATTTGTGGGGCAAAAGGGTATTTTGGTAATTTTGGGGGGTTTAGGGGTATTTTTGGAATTTTTGGTATTTTTGGCCAAAGACGATCAATTTGAATGGTGGTAAGTGTTTAGGATTGATTTTGAGGGACCTTGGGTAATTTAGGCAATTTTGCAAATTTTGGGTCATTTCAAGGACATTTGGTAGGTTTGGTGGGTCCGGGGACCCGGGGGTCAAAAATTGAAATTTTGAAAAAAAAAGATTGATCAAATGTGAGTGAAATGGAATCATTTTGGTTGAGCCATGAAGCCATATTAAGCCCATATGAGCCATGAGAGGACTCATTTGGGGCATTCACTATGTTGTTCCTAACCCTCTTAGCTAGGGGCTTAGGGGTTAAGGACCATCCATATGAATTACCTACATGAGTAGGAGGTCAAGTTGGGTGAGAGTGTGGTTTTAGGACTTGGAATTTATGTGAGAGTGTAGTGTATGTGCAAGTCAACCCTCACCAGACCAGGCCATCCAGGGTATTCCTAAGGCCAAAAAGTCCTATAGAGAACTCATCCTTTAAACCTCCACATTTAATTTCAACCCTTTAGGTGATTAGGGGTCTACAATCAAGCTTGTGGGGTTTGCAGGGAGTTAAGAGGTGTTTGAATTTCTAAGTGGTGGGTTCCATTTCTAGTCCTCTAAGATTAGTCAAAGGAAAAGCCTAAGGCTAGATCCTAAGTACTAAAGAGAGAAGCAAAAGACCTCATCAAAAATGAGGTCAACAATCAGCAATTTGGTTGTCCGTTCCTTTTCTATCCTCTATTTGAAAATCAAATTCTTGTATAAGTAAAACCCATCTTATCAGTCTAGGTTTTGCATCTTTTTTCAACATTAAATATTTAATAGTGGAATGATCAGTATGAACTATGCATTTGGTACCAAGAAGATAAGGTCTAAATTTATCAAAGGCTTATACTATAGCTAAAAGCTATTTCTCCGTAGTAGTGTAATTTATTTGAGTTTCAGTAAGATTTTTACTAGCATAATATATAACTTTGAAAATTTTCTCATATTTTTGTCCCAATACAGCTCCAATTGCAAAATCACTTGCATCGCACATTAATTTAAAAGGTTTATTCCAATTAGGTGCAATAATTATAGGTGCAGTTATTAATTTTTCTTTTAAAATATTGAAAGCATTAACACCGTCTTCATTAAATTCAAATTTAGCTTCTTTTTCCAATATATGACAAAGAGGTTTAGCAATTTTAGAAAAATCCTTTATATATCTTCTATAAAATCCAGCATGACCCAGAAAACTTCTCACATCAGTACCAGTAGTAAGGGGTTGCAGTTCAGAATAATTTTCACTTTTTCTTGATCAACTTCCATCCCTTTTTGTGAAACTTTATGACCAAGTACAATGCCTTCTGTGACCATAAATTGACATTTTTCCCAGTTAAGAACTAAATTTGTTTCTTCGCATCTTTTCAGATCTTTGGAAATATTTTCCAAACAAGACTCAAAAGAAGTTCCAAAAACTGAAAAATCTTCCATTAATACTTCAATTCCTTTATCAATCAAATCACAAAATATTGACATCATACATCTTTGAAAATTTGCAGGTGCATTACATAAACCAAAAGACATTCTTCTAAAGGCAAATGTTCCATAAGGACTTGTAAATGTTGTTTTCTCTTGGTCCTCAGGAGTGATAAGTAATTGATGATAACCAGAATATCCATCCGGAAAATAGAAATATGAGTATCCAGCTAAATTGTCAAGCATTTGATCCAAGAAAGGTAACGGAAAATGATCCTTTCTAGTGGCGTCTTGTAACTTCTGATAATCAATGCAAATTCGACATCCAGTAACTTGTCTTGTAGGAATTAGGTCATTTTTATCATTGACAGTGACAGTTACTCCTCCTTTCTTCGGAATACAATGAATAGGACTTACCCATTGGCTATTCGAAATAGGATAAATAATTCCAGCATCTAACCACTTTAAAATTTCTTTTTTAACAACCTCTTTCATGATAGGATTTAATCTTCTTTGCGGTTCAATAGTAGATTTAAAATTTTCTTCCATTAAAATTCTATGCATACAAATAGAAGGGCTTATTCCTCTTATATCAGCAATAGTCCAACCAAAAGCTTTCTTATAATTCTTTAACACTCCTGTTAATTTTTCTTCTTGATCAAAACATAGCTCAGAAGAAATAATAACAGGTAAAATTAAAGAATTTCCAAGAAATGCATACTTTAAATGTGAAGGTAACATTTTTAATTCCAGTTCAGGGGCTTTTTTAATTGAGGGTAAAAGTATATCATTTTGAGTTATGTCTAAAGTTTCCCAGTTATCTTTAATATAATGAGTTTCTTTAAGTAATTCTTCTTCTTTTAGTTCTTCATTTTCATCAGTTAAAAATTCAATTTCTTCTTCAGGAATGATTTTACATTTTTCTTGATAGTGTTTTTCAATTATAATATCAAAAATATCCATTCGATAGCATTTTTCTTTGTCAGGGTACTTCATCGATTTAAGAACATTGAATTTAATCTCTTGATCATTAACTCTCATAGTTAATTCTCCTTCTTGCACATCAATCATAGCTCGTCCGGTAGCTAGAAAAGGTCTCCCTAAAATAATTGGCATTTCTTTATCTTCTTCCATATCAAGTACAATGAAATCCACAGGGAAGATAAATTTATCTACTTTAATAAGTACATCCTCTATAACTCCTTTAAGGTAAGTGATAGATCTATCAGCTAACTGAAGGGTTATAGTGGTGGGAGTAATCTCTCCTTAATTCAACCTTCGATAAATAGAAAATGGCATGAGATTAATACTTGCTCCTAAATCACATAAATATTTCCCACAAAATTTTTCTCCAATAGCACAAGGTATAGTAAAACTTCCAGGATCTTTAAGTTTCTGAGGTAATTTCTTTTGAATTATTGCACTACATTCTTCACTTAATGCAACGATTTCAAAAGCTTCAAATTTTCGTTTATTACTTAATATATCCTTCATAAATTTTGCATAAGTTGGCATCTGTTCCAAAGCTTCAACAAAATGTATGTTTATAGTAAGTTTCTTAAAAATTTCAAAGAACTTAGAAAATTGATGATCAAGCTTCTGCTATTTTAATCTTTGAGGAAAAGGTGGTGGTGGTTTTTCAACTTCCACATTAATAGAAATATTAGTTTGATCTTGATTAGGAGAAGGAGTTTCTTTAGGTTTTTCAATCTCTTCAACCTCAATCTCATTTTCAATTTCATTCTGCATTCTTTCTTTTAATTCCTTTCAACTTCCACATTAACTTTTTCTGTTGATTATTAAATCCAGGTGGTTTATAATTTGAATTTAATTGATTATTCCAATTTCCAGTTTGATGGGATATATTATTACCCCATTGTTGTTGTTGATTATTCCAGTTAAAATTAGGGTGATTTTTCCATCCAGGATTATTATAATAATTTGAATACGGATTATTTTTACTAGCAATAGCTTGTAAAGTTTCAATAGTTTGAGAATCTTCAATATTAGTTGAGTTGTTATGTGATATGTTGATGGCAAAATTATCTAATTTCTTAGATATTGCAGCTACTTGTAAAGCTAAGATAGAAAAGACTTTGTTATCTTTAATACTTGACATTCTTTTAGGATTAATCCTTTCAGAAAGCCATTGAAAATTATTGTTAGTCATTTCTTCAATTAAAGTATAAGCTTCTTCAAATGATTTAGACATTAAAGAACATCCAACAACAGCATCAATAATTGATTTTAGTGATCCAATTAAACCATTATAAAATGTTTGAATAATTAACTAATCAGGTAAAGCATGATGAGGACATTTTCTTAATAGTTCTTTAAATATTTCCTAAGTTTCATAATTTGTCTCCCTGTCAATGACTAAATGAAGTAATATAATTTCTTAATTTAGCAGTTTAAGAAGGAGGAAAATATTTAGCAAGGAATTTTTGTGCTATTTCAGCCCATGTTTTAATAGAACCTATTGCTAATGAGTTCAACCACATCTTTGCTTTATCTCTTAAAGAAAAAGAAAAGAGTCTAAGTCTAATAGCATCATCAGAAACATTGTTATATTGAAAGGTAGCACAAAGTTCTAAAAAACTAGCAAGGTGTAAATTTGGATCCTCATTTGGTGTTCCTCCAAATTGATTATTTTGAACCATTTGAATGATGGATGATTTAAGCTCAAAAGAATTAGCATCTACAGTAGGTATTTGAATACTAATATGAAGTTCATCAACTGTAGGGTTAGCATAATCCCTTAATAGTTTGTAAACATTTTGTTCATTAATTTCAATTGGATTTTGTAAATTTTTATGTAAATTAGCCATCTCTTGGATTTTTTGAGTTTTTTTTCTTTTTTTAATTCTTTTAACAGTTCTTTTTAATTCAGAATCTAAAGGTAATAACCATTCAGATCCAGCACTTCGCATAAAAAGTAAATTAACAAGAAATAAAATCTCTACTTATTAGTAAAAAAAAATTATTATTATATATTTTTTTTTGGTATTTTATATTTTTGACAATAAAAGAAAATGAATAAAAATAAAATAAAAATATTTAAAATCTAAAAATTTGCCTCCGCTCCTCCCAGGCAACGGCGCCAAAAACTTGACCCACGCTAAATATATGCGTACTAAAAATTCAATCCCCGACAACGGCGCCAAAAACTTGACCCGCAATCCGCTGATGACAAATATAATAATTAATGCTTTCAAATATATGTAATAGATAATAATAGTAGCTAGTTTATATAAATATAATTTTTTCGAAAATACTTTGCACACTAGGGGTACTACGCAAGTATACGTATCGTATCAAGTAATATAGGGCTTTGAAACAAAGACCCCAGTATCGATCCCACGAGAAGTGAGTTATGGATTTGTAAATATTATAATTTTATTTTTAAGTATTTCTTTTATAGTTATAAATTTGGTATTTTTAATTTACTAGATGCAATAATAAAGCAGTAATGTAATGATTGATGTAAATAACAATAAGAAAAAAACTTTCTTCCTTTCAATTAATCCAAGATTTTCTAAGATAATGATAATATTCGTGGAGAATATAAATTTATGGTATTGTGCCAAATAGAAGCATTCATATTCTTTACCCTTTCGATCCAGTGTAAAGAACATTGGCTAGCCTATAGATCAGGTCCGGATGTATTGTTAGTAGAATGGGTTAATCTAGGCTCACACTACTAGATGTCCAA
Source organism: Papilionanthe hookeriana x Papilionanthe teres (assembly GCA_022702705.1). Taxonomy (NCBI): domain Eukaryota; kingdom Viridiplantae; phylum Streptophyta; class Magnoliopsida; order Asparagales; family Orchidaceae; genus Papilionanthe; species Papilionanthe hookeriana x Papilionanthe teres. The sequence goes on from CM040427.1 coordinate 116,965,146, forward strand.
GGGTGGCTATGGTCGGCCCTACTAGTGACCATTTCCTTCTATATAAACCAAATCACAAGAATTTTGTCTGTCACTCTAAAAACTTATCAATTCTACGCCCATTATATAATATTTTCCTATTTATTTGCACTTCACCTTGAATTAACCAGCACAAGGCCTTCGACTACCCAAGGATTCATGTGATATCTACTAGTTAAGAATTCATCTCCTTCTAGGTATCAAAACTCTTCAACAAATTTTAACAATTTAAATGGCCAATTTAAATAGTAAATTAAGATCCGGTATTAATATCATCACAATGTTTTAAAATATAAATAGTTTCCAATTCTTCAACGAATTTTATATTATCTTATTTATCTTTTCATAATTGAAAGGAGAAAGTAAACTAACTATCCAGAACACATTGAATTTAAACAACAAAATATGATAATAAAACTTTGAATAAAATTACAAATACTTATCTCAAGTGTTTCTCCTACTGAACCTCTGAATTCTTCTGACTCCAAAGCAAATAAACTTCAAAAGCACCAACTCTTTAAACTCTCAATACAAACTCTAAATAAAATAACTAACTAATTTATGAAGGATAATAAAATGTGGCCCTAAAGTATCTCTCTAATTCTCTCTCTAGATGGGACTCTAGATAGGGGGCTAAGTTGGGCGTTGGGCACTGAAGGAGTAGCCTCCTATTTATAGGCTTCAAGGATTGCCTTAAGGCACCTCTTCAAAATGTGTCCACATTCAACGAATCTTTTAGAAGGTGTGTCTGGCGCCTAGGCCCCGGAATCTGGCGCCTATGTGTCGGACTCTGCGTCCACTTCTTCGTACCTCTTCACTTTGGATTTCACCTCTTCACTTTTGGATGGTTATTTTGACGGTGTTAGCGGTTATTGGACCTTCTAGAAGGCTCGCAGTTGTTCCTGGTTTATTGTAATTTGATAGTAGAGTGAAAGAGGAACAACCAATAATTTTGACAATTTTACATTTTTGGCTCCATTTTTTCTCCTTTTTGCTCCATTTTGCTCCTTTTTCACTCTTTTTCCTTCTTGAACATTTTCCCATCACCTATATCCAAAAACATAAAAATAACTTTCATTAAAGCATAATATCCTTAAAATTTTGATAAAAATCAAGGCAAAAAAATGGGTATTTTTTTCATGGATCAGTTAGCAAATTGTCCCAGTTGTTTCTCTATATTCCTTATTGCTCCACCTTGACTTTGCAGTTGATTCCCCATTCACAACACAACCTCTTATAAGGACAACTTCTTATACTTTAATTGTGGATTATTGTTGAATCTTGGTGGATAAGAAGATCAATAGTTTGTACTACCCTGATTATTATAATATCCTAAAGGATTTACTTATTTATTTCCCCATTGTTGGTTTCCACCACCAGAATTATTATTCTGGTTTAAGTTAGATGGCTCTTCCAATCAGGGTTATAAGAGTTAAGATAAGGGTTATTAGGTCTATTGATAATTGCATTTAAGGTCTCAAATGATCAAGTTCTGGAATCAACCATTTTTTCTAATTTATTTTCCTCAATTACTGGAGGTGTTTAAGTTTGGTTCATTCCAAATTAATTTAGCTTCCTGGATATTGGTACAACCTGACAAGTAAGAATTGACAACACATATGTATCATTCACACTAGCTACCTTCCTAGGATTCACCCATTCTGCAGGCAATTAGAAATTATTTGTCGCCATCTTTTCAATCAAAGAGTAAGCCACATCAAATGGCTTCGACATGAGTGAACCACCAGAGGCACTGTCAATGATAGATTTATGGGATCCTACTCATTCATTATAAAACCTTCTAATTATTAACCAATCTGGCAGAGCGTGATGCAGACAATTCCTAAGAAACTCCTTAAATCTCTCCCACGCTTCGTATATTGACTCATCTTCTTACTTACAAAATGAACTCATATCATTTCTAAGTTCAGTAGTTTTTGAAGGAGGGAAGTACTTTGCTAAGAATTTTTGGGCTATGTCACACCAAGTTCTAATAGATCCTACTGCTAATGTGTTTGACCACATTTTTTCTTTATCCCTTAAGCAAAAGGGAAAAATCCTAAGTGTAAAAACATCATTAGATGTTCTCTTATAATGAAATGTAGGACGAAGTTCTAAACTACATGCTAAGTGTAAATTTGGATCCTTAGATAGGGTTCCCCAAGCTAGTTTCTCTAAACCATTTGGATAATAATAGGTTTCAATTTAAGTGTATTAGTTTCTAGGACATGAGTTTGAATACTTAAATGAATTTCACTTATCGTAGGTTTAGAGTAATACCTTACGGTCTATGCACGTAATTATGTTCATTATCAGGTATTTAATGATCTAAATTGTTCTGTTGAATATTCACTATTTCTTCTACAAGTTGGTGAAGTATTCCTATTTTCTAATCTTCTTAATATTCCTCTCTAGTTCTGAATCATAAGGTACAAGTATTGTAGGTCCTGCACTACACATACATAACTAAAGACTTAAATATTTTTTTTATTAAAGGAGCATTACACGGCTCCCTACATGTTAGTAAGCAAAAAATAGGTACAACAGTTTAGATAGGAGAGGATCTACAACCAAAGAAAGAAAATACATTGAAAACATACTCGAAATGAGGGTCCTCATTCACTTACAACTCCACCCAAAGCCAAGAAAAGAGAAAATCAGTGTACCCAAACAAAATGAATACCCAAACATGTACAAGTATGCCAAAACCAATAAGTATACCCACCAACGTAAAAAAAGTATAAAACCAAAGTTAACCAAATAAAGAAACAAAAGGTGAGTGATGCAGTTCTTCCATTATAAAAATAATCCAGAGAAAAGTAAAGTGAGGTAGTGCCATTAATCCATAATGTTTCTAATTAAGCTTGTTGGAATCCGGGACAGTATTACTGAATAGAAGGTGATATAGTCTAGCAATTGAGTCTCTGATCAGCAGTCCTCCAAAAGGGAGCAGTAACACAGCAAAAGACTTTATCATTGGTGAAAGAAACCAGAAGCATAGAGAAACCTAATAATATAAAGAAAATTGTAGCATGTTTGAGAGACAAAACCCATCAATATAGAAAATGGAGCAACAAAATTAAAGTGAGCATACGAGGTGGTAGATGAGACAACGACGAAGAACATCCAGCCAGGAGACCCATTAGCTAGACTCTGATGTAAGAAACCTCCAGTATATCACTATGTATAAGAGTGTAAAGAAAAAAAGGAGGTATATCATTTCCTTCCCTATGAATGAAACTATACTGTATATTAAGATGATGAGAATCTATAATAATCATTATACACTTTAGCAGAATAATGAGATACCAAACATGTTTCATCCTTCCTGTTAAAATGTTAGACAAGCATTGTAAATCAGTTTCAACAACCATCATAGCTAGGTGAAAAGAAACAGTAACTTGCAAGCTTCAAGAGCTGATGAGGTAAAGCACGGGGAGGCAAAGTAAACAAGGCACCTCCCACTACTATCACGAATCAAACCACTCACCCCAGCAACATTAGGAGTGAAAATACAATCAATATTAGCTTTAAACCAACCTTGAGAGGGTTGTATCCAACTAATTAAAGTTTGTCTCCTACCTCTCCCAAACACAAGAGAAATCTCTGATTCATTCACAGCTCTCGTAGCTTTATGATAGTTTTCCAAAATTAGTGAGACAGTGGTAGTGGGAGTGGGGAGACAAGCTTCATATTTATAAATATTTCTAGCTAACCAAATGAACCACATAACTATTAAAGGGAGATAAAGCAATTTGTTTTAAAAATAGCATGTTTCCTTCCAAGTATCAAGTATATTATCCAAGTTCAAAAGTGGGGGCCAAGCAATACGAAAAGAGTTCCCAATTTTATCAAGCACTTCTCTAGCAAAGTGACATGCATAAAAAAGATGATTAGGAGACTCAACATTTCTATTACAAATATAACAATAAGAGGCAAGTCTCAAGCCTTTCATCTTAAGAATATCATTAAGAGGCAAAATATCATGGAAAAATCTACACAAAAGGAAAGAGATGCATGGAGAGATATATTGATGCCAAATATATGAGCTCCATTTCCAGTGTGAAAACTTATGTATATGGGAGTAAAGCGATTTAGTATTAGAATTTGGAGTGAAATTTCCACATAGGAAGATCCTTTGTTTGCACATTCAATGTAATTTTAGCAATAGAATGGGCTTCCTCCCCAACTATAGATAAAAGTTTAGTTAGATTCCAGCTGCCAACTGACACATAGTCTAGTTGACCTCATTTTGGTGAGGTCCTCTCATTTCTTTTTAGTGCTTAGGATCTAGCCATAGGACTTTTCCTTGACTATCCTAGAGGACTAGAGATGGAACCCATCTTTTAGAAATTCAAACCAAGCCTTGATTCTCTTTAGAATCCTACATAGATGATCATCAACCTCCAAATCACTTGGAAGGTTTGGACCAATGTGTAAGAAGACAAAGATGAATTCCTATAGGATGTTTAAACCTTAGGACAGCCCTGGGTGGCCTGGTCATAGTGAGGGCTAGTTGGCACACACACTGTACACCCACACTCATCCTAAACCCTAAACCATCTTTACCCAATCCTGACTCCTGGTTCATTAGAGCACTCAGGTGGCTAAGTCCAAACCCCTAGCCCTTGGCTAAGAGGGTTAGGAACAACATATGAGATGTTAAAAATGAACACCTTCTTGGTCCATGGCTCACTCTAAGCTTTTCTACACTTCCCAACCATAATCAAATACCATTTTTGCCTAAATTCCTGGTTTTGACATTGGGTCCTCAAATCTACCCAAATTTACCTAAAATACCCCAACAACCACCAAACCCTTCACAATTTTCCCAAAATTCCCAAAAGTCCTAAAAATCATTTTGAAACAATTCCCACCTCTTAAATCCACCAAAATATCCCAATACCCTCCAAATAACCTCTTAATACCCTAAATACCCTTTTAGCCCAAAATTCTAAAAGTTCCAAAAATTCGTAGAAAATTCCAGAAAATCCAAAATATTTCCACTTTTATTTTGTCTAACTACACTATAGGCCAATTTTGCCAATTTAACTCACTTTTATCAAAATCCCCAATTTAACCCATTTTTAACCTAAATGGACCCAATGTCAAATCAAACCAACCCATTTGACCTCAATTTTGCCCAATTTTAATTCTAAACTTTAATTCAACATCCCCACTATCAATCTAAACTAAATCTAAATCCAAATTGATTCACATTTGAGTTCAAATCCATTTGAAATCCATAATCCCCAATTTTGCCTAATTAATCCAAAACCCCCAATTAACCTAATACCAACTTTTTTTCCCCAAATTTCAATCCTAAACTTTCCATACCATGCCCATGAAACCTATGCAACCTTCAATTGCCCCAATTTTATCCTATGCTTAACCTAAATCTATTTAAAAACCAAAAATACCCCATTTTAGCCTAAAGTGAATCCATGCCCTAAACCTACCAAATTGATTAGCCAAACCTTAAAATTTCTTCCCAATTGATTTTGGGAACTCTTCAATACATTACCCTAAACCATTTGGAGCTTCCAATTTGGTCTAAACCCCACTTTAAATCAACTTGGGCCCGCCCAAAATAACCAAAATCCCAAAATCCACCAAATTGACATTCCAATTGAACTCAAAACCATTCCATGTCTTCATGAAAGTTCTTCATGGCAATAATTTCTACAATGTTGCTCAAGACACTTGGACCTAAATCAAACCCAAAACCAAGTTAGGCTAACCTAAACCCAAGTGAGCCAATTTGAACCAATGGCCTAATCAAACCAAATTAAACCAAGTGTGGCTAAACCAACCTTTCCACAGCCACCAGGTGAACCCTAGGAACCAGCCTAGATCCACCTAGCCTAAGCTAAGTGAGCCATGGACCAAGAGTCCCACATTTTAAGGGATCTCTTCCCTTAATTGGTTAAATCCTCCTTTTGCCTCACCCCAAATCCCCCTTGCCTGGTTTATCACCATTAATCCCTACTCCCTTGTTAACCTGACCCATGGCTAGCTCTCCTATCCTTGTCGGCCTGCCTAGTCGTCGAAGGGGGTCAAAACTGAGAGCCACCACTAGCCTATACACACCCAAACCCACCCAATTGGCCACCTCAGCCAAATTAAACTTTGGAGCTCCACTGCCCTCCACCTAAGAAACTGAATCCATCCCTCAATTGACCCCTAGCTCAGCCCCATGGCCCTAGCCATTTAAACACCACCTTTCAGCCATGAGCAGGTGTTGAAAATTTTCTCAACAGAACCTCCCCAAATCACTCCCAGAGCTTCTCCCAGCCTAGAGAAGAAGAACCCCACTGCTTTCCTGCCTTCATCCCGACGAGTCGAGCTCGATTTTGAGCTCAATCTCAGGCCAAAAAACAGGACTTCCCTGAAACCTCCATAGAAACTAAATTAAACTCACCCACACCTTCACCAGACCAGGAGAAGAAGTTCCCTAGTGGAAGCCCCTTCACCAGGCCACCCAATCTCTCCAGCCATCAAAGCTTGAAATCGGCCTTGGTCACTTTCATACCTAGACAATTCCTCAGAGCCAAAGACTTCATCTGGAGCTTCCTTGGGATCAATTGAATGTTCCACAACTCTATGATTGAAACTTCACTTCTTAGAGCAAAGCTATTGACCTCTTCTTCCTCCCGAGCTTCTATGAATTCTCCATTTTGTTTGGCTTAGTTTTAATGCATCATAGCCATATAGATGTATTCATCTTGTCGAGATGAATTCATAGAGCCCAAGAACATGTAATTTGGTTGAGTATCGAGCGAGATCATAGGGTTAGAAGGCGAACGGCTCACGGGACGCACCAGTTGTAGACGATGACCAGGGACCGTCAGATGGTTTGTGTATCGGTTGAATGGCTAGGATCGCACAGGACTGATCAACGGGACATGAACCGCGGACCGCGTGGCGCTGAAGTCAGATGGCGTCGATGAATCAGAAAGTGCCGCGTGGGCCTTCGGAGCTACCGAGGATGAGTTGCCATTGACTGGTTTAAGTAGGAAAATTCAGATTTTCTTATTTATTTAAATACCAGAAACTTTAAAAATTCATATCTTTGCATAGAAAAATCACAAAAATAAAACAAAAATACCCTCTTGCTCAGTGAACTGAGGAGAATAATGTCAAAAAAAATTAAATTATTTTGTTGAATATTTAATTTTTAATTATGTAAACATTAATTTGAGTATTTTAATTGTCCATTCACACACACATTTCACCATGGCATGAGACTATAGGCCTTTTGTAGCCTCTGTTCTTGGGAACAATCCTTGAATTTTCCAAGGCCAGAGGCCATCTCTAAGGCATGTTATTTATTTTTCAAGTTTATGTGTCTATTTTGGTATTTTAATTCCTATAATTAGCATGTTGATTAATAAAATCTGGGAAAATTAGGGGAGGTATCTTATGATCAGAGGGCCCTAGGAAAATTATGGTTCAACTTAATTCTTTAAAAATAATCCTAATTAGCTTTAAACACTTGAAATTGAATTTTAATTAATTAAAATTAACCACAAATTAAAATCACTTAAAATAAAATCTCCATTGTCACTTAGGATACGAGAGAATCTCACATAAAAATTTGAAGTCAATTGAAAATGATTTAACCCACTAAATGAATTACTTAAATTACATGGCCACTTTTAAACATTAAAAATTCATAACACCCAAAATATATTTCAAAACTTCACCAAATTGGTTTTGTGGGCTCTCTGATATCAGGGGAGTCTAAAAAAATTAAAATTGGAATTTTCTAAAATTTTTCATTTTTAACTCTATTTTGAATATTTTAATAATTAAAAAATAATAAAAATCACAAAAATATTAAAATTCATAAAAATGTCATATTTTATTTCCTAATCACTTAGGAACCAACCAAATATTTTTTTCTAAGTCTCTAAGTTAAGATATTGAATTTTAAAAGCTTAATGTAAATTTTTTTTATCTTAAAAAATGTATTTTTTAACTTTCCCATTAAAATAATTCTAATAAATCAAAGAAAAATCAGAAAAATATAAAATCTATTTCTCTGAGTTCCTTGAGATCAAAGAGATTTAATAAAAATATAAAGCTTAATTTTTAACTTTAATTTTATTTTATAATTAATTAATACTCCAAAATTTAAAATAATTATAATAAATTACATATAATTCAAAAAATCATCAAAATTGGTTCAAGTGGTCCTCTGGCCACTAGAAACATCCCATAAGTTTCTTAAGGACATAAATGTCACCTTGGACATGTTGTTGAATTTTCATTGAAAACCCTCTTTTTTCAAAGAAAAAACTATATAAATTAAATTAAAAATAAGAAAATCACATTTTCTCCTCTAATGTCTTAATTGACATGTGAATAAGGTGACATAAAAATTTCAAGTTCACTTGAGCTCAATTTAGTGAGTTATGAGGTGAATATGCTTAAAAGGGCATAAAGGTAATTAAGGGATTTTAATCCTAATTAATATCTTAGGCTTAATCTAAGGGAGGATAAAATATTTGATCTTAAATTCCCTCTTAGATGATTGAAACTTAGGGAAATTAAAAGGTAGAAACCCATTAATTACCTTGAAAATATTCAAAGTAAACCTTAATTAATTAAACAATTTAAGTTTTAGAAGGATAATTAAAAATTTGGATTATCAAAATAGGGATGTAATTTAAGAAGATATCAATTCTTTAATCTTAAATCCCTAAATGAATCACTCCAATAATATTCAACTCTTAATTAATTTTAAAGACATGATGATTGAAATTAATAATTAAAGAGGAAATAATCTTTAATTAAATTAAAGCTTAAAACATTAAATGATTTAATAATCAAATTAAAAATGAATCTAAAACATTAAAATTAGTTTGAAATCACTTGAGAACAAACTTAAAACAAATTTGAAATATTAAGTAATATCAGAATAATTCATAATTAAAAATGTGAAGATTAAACCAATTAAAGCTAACCTAAAATAATATGATTAATTTAAATCATCAAAATTTAATGAAATAATAGTTTAAACATTGCTTTCAACTTAAGTGACTTAAAACACTTAAAAGAAAACCAAACTGAATTCTGAAATTGAATTATCTTAAAACAACAATTCAACTTTAATTAAAAAACGGTTAAATCCTTTAACAAACTAAGTTGCTCCTAAAGACTTTCATTATTATAACTCCTAAATGGAATATCAAATGAAATGTCACTTCACTTATAGGATAATCAAACATCCTAATTTACTGAGCAAGAGTAAACTGGGTGATTGATTCACCACTCCAATGAAACTAACTGAACTTAAAATAATCCCTAAAATGTTTAAGAAGATGTTCAGAATTCTATTCCGAGCACTTCTCTAACTTGATGGGATGTTTCAAAGAACAGTGAAACTTCATTGTTCTTTGTTGAAGAAAATCATCCTTAACAAAACACAAAAACCTAGACTTCATAGAAACTGACTAGCAATAGGATTAGGATTTTGGTAGATAACGAGAACCTTCCCTTAGCTTCACCTAGGTATTTTCTTGCAATTATATAAATGTCTTAATATGTGTTTTAAGTGCAGGTGAAAATGGAGGGGATGCTTACCAGGTACGCTTTTGTTTTATTGTAATTTATTTACCTGTGTCGTACTTTCTTTCTTGTAAAATTTGCATGTTAAAAAAGAATGTCACTCTGCATGAAAATTGAAACATTTAGGGTAGCCACAAAACTGAAACCCAAAACTAAATTAAAAATTAACACAAGATAAAATTCACCTTCACAAAATTCAAAATATAAAACAACTCAAAATTTAATCACAAACAGAACAACAAAACTACAACTACAACTAAATTAAAACGTCTCGTTGGATGATCGGGAATCCCTCGGATGATGTAACCCACGTGTTACTAACGAGATTTGCCACGGTCTAAATGAAAGCGTGGAACTCATTCAGTTGAGTTTAGAAAATTCATTTGGATTAAGTGAATCCGATGAAAATAATGGTGTCGGGATGACGAAACCGTGGGATCATAATTGGTTCTTCTTAATCAACTTTAAGATTTGTTTTGATTAAAATATTAATGAATTTGAACTTTAAGACTCTTATAAACCAAAACACTTCTCTCATCTCTTGATTGACACTTTCTAAAACTAAACCTTCTGCAACAACAAGGAGCTTGGAGCATAGTGGGCAGCACGACCATCTTCATCAGCAAAACTTGAGTCTACATTAGCTAAACCTTTCTTAGAATTAAATAACCAAGCCATGGTATTTCGAGGTAGTTTACCTAGTGCAACATAAATCCTCAACTTTTCGTTAGGCATTTGCATAATCATGTTATGCAAATTAAGCCCTAACCGGTTTTAGGACTCTGAGGTAGTCGTTTGGTACGATATAAACTCTCACATCTTCGATGCTATTTGCATGATTGTGTCATATAAATATAAGTCCTGATTAACTAAAATCGGCAGGATTAAAACATTAAGTAAACTCTAAAATATAAGCCAAATAATAGGATAGTCGGGAAGTCACCAAAGTTCGCTTTGGGTCCGTGACATCTCGTACTTCTCTTCCTTTGGACTCCTAAAATAAACTGTTCTAAATTTGAGTTATTCCCTATTGAAATTTCCAAAATTCAATCCTTTGAAACCTTAAACTTTGAAATTCTTTAGAGCAAAACTACTGATCATTATCGAGAGTTTTATTAAGTGTCTTTGGACATTTAAGATGTAATTAACTATAGGTGCTTGCCCATATAAGGAACTTTAAGAACCCAGGTAATATAAACATGTTGACCTCCTTTTTGATGAGGTCTTTTCTCTTCTCTCTCCTTAGTACTTAGGATCTAGCCTTAGGCTTTCCCTTTGACTATCTTAGAGGATTAGAGATGAGACCCACCACTTAGGAATTCAAACACCTCTTAACTCCATTTAAACCGCACATGCTTGATTAACAACCCCCAAACCACTGCGAGGGTTAAGATCAAATGAGGAGGTTTAAAGGATGAGCTCCCTATAGGACTCTTTGACCTTAGGACTAACCTGAGTGGCCTGGTCTGGTGAGGGTTGACTTGCACACATCACACCCACACACACATTTTAAATCCCAAAAACACTTTCACCTAATTTGACTACTTGACTCATGTAGGCAATCCATATGGATGGTCCTCAACCCCTAAGCCCCTGGCTAAGAGGGTTAGGAACAACATATTGAGTGCCCAAGGTGAGTCCTCTCATGGCTCCTATGAGCTTAATATGGTTTCATGGCTCAACCAAAGTGATTTCATTCTATTCACATTTGATCAATCTTCCTTTTTCCAAAATTTCAATTTTTGACCCCCGGGGCCCTACACCCACCAAACCTACCAAATGCCCTTGAAATTACCCAAAATTGGCAAAATTTCTTAAATTACCCAAAATTTCTGAAAATCAATCCTGAAAATTTCCCACCACTCAAATTGATCATCCATAGCCAAATATAACAAAATTCCCTCAATACCCCCTCAATACCCCCTAAATACCCAAAATACCCTTTTAGCCCAAAAAAATCCATAAATTCCAAAATTCTTAGAAAATTCCAAAAAATCCCAAATATTCCCAATTTAATTTTTTTCAACTAAACCATCGGCCAATTTTGTCAATTTAACCCACTTTTACCAAAACCCCCAATTTGGCTCATTTTTAACCAAAGTAAGCCCAATGTCAAACCAAACCACTCCAGTTGGCCTCAATGTTGATCCAATCCAATTCTAAACTTCAATTCAATATCCCCAATATCAATTTAGACCAAATATAAGCCCAATTTGATTAATATTTGGATCTAATTTCAATTTGAAGCTTAAAGCCCAATTTTGGCCCATGGCCTAAACTAAGCCCAAACTAACCCAACTCAACTCCAATTAACCCCAAATCTTTTCCTAAACCTTCCTAATATCCCCACAAACAAAATACTAACAAGATTTGCCCCAAATTTGAACCCAAACCTAACCCAAAACCAAAATCCCCTAAATTGGCCTAAACCCAAACTTAACCCAAATAGGCCCAAACCCCCAAATCAAAATCCAACCAAAATTGAAAACTCTTTGTAACACTCCCATAAACATTTCTCAATATTAATTTTACATTAGAACCAAAGTTAGCCCTACCTTATCCCAAAGCTAACCCAAGTTAGCCTCTTTTGACCCATTTTGGCCTTACCACTAAAAGACCTAAATTAAACTCAATTCAACTCAAAATCACCTCAAATTTGTTCCAAATCATTCATGGCACATCCCTAAACTAAACCCAACATTTATTTGACAAGGTCCTTCACAAAACTTTCATCCAAAAGTCCATTTTAAAATCTAAAAGTCCACTTCCATAAAGCCTTTAAAAGCCCATCTCTCACCAAATCCAAAAAGCCCAAAATTGGCTTTAAAGCTCACATGACAATCTCTTCTCATCATACCTTTAATTGAAATCATCCCTAAGTCTTAAATCAATAATCAAATCATTTCAAATCAAGCTTCATTCAAATTTCCACCAAAATGCCAAAATTCCTAAAATCTACTTCCATGAAATTGACTAAGCTTTGCCCCAAGCCAAATGGAGCCATGAAGCCATGCACAAGCCATATGCAAGCCATGGAAGACACTTTACACATCACCATGTCATTTATGGAAAAAGGAGGGAGTCCTTTAATGATTCCCTTAAGGGTGATTAAGCCTTTTCATGACTCTTCTAAACCTTGCTTAAACCTAAATGTACTTAGATGATGACTTCTCCCCACTAAGCTAGCTGACTTACCTGATTCCCTTCAGCCCAAATCAGACCTTGGTGGGTGCACCAAGCCCATTTCCATGAGTTGACCAAACCAAGTCCAAAAGAGCCCCATTCCATTTTGAATCAAGTTCTTTACACATGGCTAACCCCCACTGTTTGCACAAAACTCAATCCCTGGACTCACTGAGTCAAGATGGTGACCTAACCCTGCCTGCCAGCCGTCTGGGTCGCCGGAAAACACCATGTCTGAGAGCTTTATTTGGATTCAAAAATTCAAATTCACCTGGCTGAGCTGTTTCAACTCAATTGGACTCCATGGATCTTCTTCTCCTGACCAGAGCAGCAAATCTCAGCCCTCAATTGCCCCTGGGAAGCACCTAAACATGGCTATTTAAACCAGCCATTCCTCTCGGCCAAATGGTTGCCTGAAATCAACCTTCACAGAACTTCACCAAATTCCTCACAGAGCTTCCCCTAGCCTATAGCAACTCATCCCCACTATCTTCCTGCCCTAGTTTCCATTGATTGAGCTCAATTTTGGAGCTCAATTCTCAGCCCAGGATAAGATATCCCTTGAAACTCCACCAAATCCAAATTAACTTCTCCCACACCTTCACCAGAGGTAGAGAAGAAGTTCCCCAGCAAAAGCCCCCTCACCAGGCCAGCCATTGCTTCCAGCCTCCAAAGTTCTGAAATCGGGTGTTAACCTCATTTTTGATGAGGTCTTCTCTTCTTCCCTTTAGTACTTAGGATCTAGCTTTAGGATTTTCCTTTGACTATCTTAGAGGACTAGAATTGGGACCCACCTTTTAGAAATTCAAACCACTTCTTAACTCCCTGTAAACTCCACAAACTTGACTGTAGACCCCTAATCACTTACAGGGTTGAAATCAAAAGTGGAAGTTTAAAGGATGAGTTCCTGTAGGACTCTTTGGCCTTAGGACCGCCACGGGTGGCTCGGTCCGGTGAAGGGGCTGACTTACACACACACTAAACCTATACACTACACTTTCACACACCTATACCTAACTTGGCCTCCTGACTCATGTAGGTGATTCACATGGATGGTCCTTAACCCCTAAGCCCTTGGCTAAGAGGGTTAGGAACAACATAGTGGATGCCTCAAATGAGTCCCTTCATGGATCATGTGGGCTTGATGTGGCTTCATGGCTCAACCAAAATGATTTCATTCCACTCAAATTTACCCAATCTTCAATTTTCCAAATTTTCGATTTTTGACCCCGGGACCCTACACCCGCTAACTTTACCCAAAACCCTTAAAATTACCCAAATTTCTCAAAAATTTCCAAATAACCCAAAATTCCCCAAAATCAATCCCAAACATTTCCACATCACGCAAATTGATCATCCATACCCAAAAATATCAAAAATTCCAAGAAAACCTCCCAATACCCTCCAAATACCCAAAATACCCCCCTTGACCCAAAAATCCAAAAATTCAGAAAATTCCCAGAAAATTCCAAAAAAATCCCAAATATTCCCAATTTCATTTTGTTCAACTACACCATGGGCCAATTTTGTCAATTTACCCCACTTTTGTCAAAACCCCCAATTTGACCCATTTTAACCCAAAGTGAACCCAATGTCAAACCAAACCTATCCAATTGACCCAAATTCTGGTCCAATTCAATTCTAAACTTCAATTCAATATTCCCAACACCAATATAGACCAAATCCAAGTCCAATTTGATTGTCATTTGAATCCAATTTCACTTTTGGCATTAAAGCCCAATTTGGACCCATGACCCAAACTTAACCCAAACTCACCCAATTCAACTCCAATTAACCCCAAATCTTTTATAAATCTTCCTTAGCATCCCCACAAGCAAAACCCTAACATGATTTGCCCAAAAATTTGGACCTAAACCCCACTCAAATTCAACCCAAAGCATTAAGGCCCAATTTTGACCTAAACTCAAACCTAACCCAAATGAGCCCAAACCCCAAAATCAAAGCCCAACCAAAGTCAAAACCTCTTTGAAACACTCCCATAAACATTTCTCAACATTAATTTTGCATCAATTTCAACCCTAGCCCAACATTGGCCCAACTTGGCCCACTTAGACCTATATTAGCCCATTCACCGAAAGAGCCCAAATTCAACCCAATTCAAACCCAAATCACCCCCAATTTGCTTCAAGTCACTCATGATACATCCATGAGCTAAACCCAACAATTATTTGGCCCAATCTCTTTACAAAATTTCATTCCAAAATCCATTTTAAAATTCAAAAGCCCACTTTCCTAAACCATCTTAAAAGCCCATCTAAAACCATTTCAAAAAGCCCAAAATCCACCCTAAAGCCCACATGACATCTCCATTTGCCATCCACTTAATTAAAGCCATTACCTAAGTCCTAAATTCATCATCAAATAATTCCAAATCAAGCCTCATGCCAAATCACCCCTAAATACCAAAATTTTCCTTAAATCCATTTCCATGAAATTGACTTCACTTTTCCCAAGCCAAAGGTGAGCCATGAAGCCATGCATGAGCCACAAGGGAGCCATGAGAGCCATGGAATCTACTTTTCACCTCACCATACCCAAGATGGCAAGAGGAGGAGGCCCTTTCCATATTCTCTTAAGAGTGATTAACCACTTCCATGACTCCACTAAACCATGCATAGACTTAATTGTACTTGGATTGTGACTTGACCCCACTAATCAAGCTGATCCAAGTGACTTTCCCTTCAGCCCAAATTGACCTTGGAGGGTGAACCTAACCCAAAACCAAGGGTTGACCCATTTAGACCCAAAACTAGCCCTTTCCCATTCCATTTTGATTCAAACCCTTTACACATGTCCATGGCCGATCGATCGCACAAACCTCTAGTCCCGACCCACTCGAACTCGAGGGTGACCCATGCCTGCCGGCCAGCCGCCCGGGTCGCCGGAAAACACCATGGCCGAGAGCTCACATGTGAGCCCAACTTGGAATTCTCACTCGCCGAGCCGCCCCATCCTCGGTGGCCATTGGAGTCGTTCTTCTCTTGCCAAGAGCAGCTAATCCCAAGCCCTAACTCTCCCTAGGAGGCCCTCCACCCTCTCCTATTTAAACACCACCCCTCTCGGCCATGAGAGGTGCTGAAAACAAACCTTAAGGAAACTCTGCCAAAATTGTTCCAGACTCCTCCCCGTACACAGAGCACTTAATCCACACCGAGATCCCCCTGCCATTTCTTCTCTGTGAGCTCAATTTCAGAGTTGAAATCTAGGCCCAAAACCAGGACACTTATCCACGAGTGAGCCAATCCCCAAATTGATTGGTTCTACACCTTCACCGGACCAAGGAAGGTGTCCACCAGCAAAAGCCCCATCTCCGGGCCACCCGGCTTGCTCCAGCCTCCAAGCTTTGTGGATCGGGCTTGGTCGAAATCCCACCTAGACAATTCACTGGACCGGGAGACTTCATCCGGAGCTTGCCGGGATCCAATCGAAGGTGCAACAACCCTCGGATCGAAGCCACACTTCTCCGAGCAAAGGTATGAGCTAATTCTTCATCCCGAGCTTCCGGAGATTCTCCATTTCAAATGCTTTAATTTCAATGCATGATCACCGTATAGATGTGTTCGTCTCTTCAAGACGAATCCATAGAGCATAAGAACATGAAAATCCATTGAGTATCGAGTGAGATATTAGGGATTTAGTGTGGACGGCTCTCGGGTGAGGACACTTGGGGACGATGAACGGATGACGTCCATTCAATACACTCGCGGACGGACGGCCAGGATCGCGTCGGATCAGGAGACGGTACGAGAACCGCGGAGCCCGGGCTGCTGACTCAGATGGAGGCGTCGAATGGGAGCGCGACGCGTGTGCGTTCGGAGGCTGCCGAGGTTGACGCGGCGCCGCGTGGATAAATAGAAAATTAGGGATTTTTCCGATTTATTTAATTCCCTAAACTTCAAAATTCATAACTTTGTGTAGAAAAATCGGAAAAATAAAATAAAAATACCCTCTTGCTCGGTGAACGAGAGGAGTATAATGTGGAAAAGAAATTATTTAATTTCATCAAGTATTTTATTTTTAATAATTTATTTATACTCTGCATATTTTTAATTCTCTATGCATGTATACAATTCACCATGGCATGAGACCATAGGGCTTTTGAAGCCTCTGAATTTGGGAACATTCCCTGAATTTTCCAAAGTCAGAGGCCATCCCTATGAAGAGTTATTGATTTTTCAAATTCATGTTACTGTTTTGAGTATTTTAATTCCAATAAATAGCATGTTGTGAAATAAATTCTAGGAAAATTTGGTGATGTTCCTTATGACCGAGAGGACCCTAGGAAAAATAGGTTTTGAGTTAGTTCATTTAAAACAACCCTAATTGGCTTAAACACCCAAAATGGATCTCTAATTAATTAGAGCTAACCATATATCAAATTGACTTGAAATCAATTCTCCACTGACCTTTAGGATCAGAGGAACCCACCATAAAATTTTGAGGTCAATTGGACTTTGGTTAGCCTCTACTAAATGGGTTGATTAAGCTACTTAGTCATTTTGAAATTTAAAAATTCATAACATTCAAAATACCTTTCAAAAATTCACCAAATTGGTTTTGGAGCCTCTCTGATATCAGGGGAATTTAAGAAAATTAAAATTTTAATTTTCTAAAAAAGTTGATTTTTAATATTATTTTAATATTTTTAATAATTAAAAAATAATAAAAATCACAAAAATAATAAAATTCACCAAAATGTCACATTTTGAATTTTAATCACTTAGGAACAAACCCTATATTTTTCTTAGGTCTATTTAGTGAGATATTAAATTTTAAAGCTCTAGGGTAATTTTAAAATTAAAAAAAAATGTATTTTCTAGCATTTTCACTAAAATAATTATAATAAATCATAGAAAAATCAGAAAATTGTAAAATTTGATTCTCTGATTTCCTTGATATCAGAGAGATTTTTGAAAAATATAAAATTCATTTTTCAACATTTATTTTATTTTTAAATTAATTAACACTCCAAAACTCAAAATAATTATAATAAAAATAATATAATTCAAAAAATCACCAAATTTGGTCCAAGTGGTCCTCTGGTCATTAGAAATGTCCCCTAATTTTCTTAAGGACAGAAACTTCACCTTGGTCAAGTTATTAAATTTTCCTTGGAAATCTCTATTTTCTACCAAAAATAATTATATAAATAAATTAAATACAGAAAAATCACATTTTCTCCTCTCATGTCTTTATTGACATATGAGTGGAGTCACATAAAAATTTCAAGTTCATTTGAGTTCAATTTAGTGAGTTATGAAATTATTAAGCTTAAAGGGTAAAAATGGTAATTAAAATTTTAACCCTTAATTAAAACTTTAGGTTTAATAAAAAAATTAATAAGTAAAATATTTGATCCTAATCTAATTTGGATGATTGAAATTTAAATAATTAAAGGGTAGAAACCCATTAAGCAATTTAAAATGATTAAACCTTAATTAAATAATTGATTAAATTTGGAAGAATAATGAAAATAGAATTATTAAAATAGGGATATTATTAGGAAGAGATTTATTCTTTAATTTAAAAATCCCTAAATTAATTATCTCATTAATATTCAATTCTTAATTAAAATGATAACTCAAATTCAAAACATTAAAAGATTTAGTCATTAAACTAAAATTAAATTATTAAACTCTTTTAAAATTTCAATTAAAATTAAAAATAAAATTAAATTAAAAATTAAATTAAATTAAGTAAATTAAATTAAATTAAATTAAATTAAATTAAATTAAAATTAAAAGTTGAATTAAATTAAAAATTAAATTAAATTAAATAAATAAAATTAAATTAAATTAAATTAAATTAAATAAACAAAATAAAATTAAATTAAATGAACAAATTAAATTTAATTAAATTAAATTAAATTAAATTAAATTAAATTAAATTAAATTAAATTAAATCAAATCAAATTAAATTAAAATTAAATCAAATCAAATTAATTTAATTTAACATCAAATCAAACTAAATTGAATTAAATTGAATTAAATTAAAACTCAATTAAATTAAATTAAATTAAATTATGTTGAATTAAATATAACATCACCAAAGACATAAAGAATTCAAAATAAATATAAAGCAACTTGAACAATATTCCAAACTTAAACCCATTAATTGAAATTAAACTAAATCACAAACCATTTGAACACCAATTTACCCTCAAAAGCTTTAGTTATCATAACTCCTAAACAGAATATTAAATGAAATGTTACTTCACCTATAGGATATTCAAATGTCACTAGTTCACTGTAAGCAAGATAACAAAACTTGAGATTCTTGGACGATTAATTCATTTGTGTAATTGAATCCATTTGGACTTAAAATAATTCTAGCAATATTGAAAAGATGTTTAAGATTCTTCTTAAACACTTTCTCGATATGATAGGATGTTTATAAGAACAATTGAACTCAATTATTCTTTGATAAAGAAAATTATCTTCAAACCAAAACACAAGGAACCTAGTACGTCATAGGAAATGACTAGATCATAGGATTAGGAATTTGGTAGAAAACCATAACCCTTCCCTTAGCTTTACCTAGGAACTTGCTTAAATATTCTAATTGTGTTTTAAGTGCGGCTTGGGATGACGGGAAGACCCTCCAGTGTACGCTTTTATTTTATTGCAATTTACTTTCTTGCAATTTACATTATTGCAATTTCATTAATCGCATCGCACTTACTTTTCTTGCATGATAAACAACTCGTTGCATGAAAACCCACACCTTTAGGATAGTCCCTAAAGCTGAAACCAAAACTAAGTTAAAAGTCATTGCAAGATAAAATTCACCGCCACAACATTTCAAAATATAAAACAACTCAAAATTTAATCACAAACAGAACACAAAACTACAATTACAATTAAATTAAAACGTCCTGTTGGATGATCGGGAATACCTCGGATGATGTAACCTACGTGTTGCTAACGGGATTTCCCACGGTCTAAATGAAAGTGTGGAACTCATTCAGTTGAGTTTAGCAAATTCATCTGGACTAAGTGAATCCGATAAAAATAATGATTCCGGAAGGATGGAACCGTGGGATCTTAACCGGTGTCGTTATAATCAACTTTAAGATTTGTTTTAATTAAAGTATTGAAAACACTCGGAAATTAAGATTTTCTCTAAACCAAAACACTTTTCTCTTCCCCTGATTTATGACTTCTAAAATAGAACCTCTGCAACAACAAGGAGCTCGGAGCATGGTGGGCAACACGGCCATCGTCATCAGCAAAACCTGAGTCTACTTCAGCAAAACTTTCCTAGAATTAAATAACAAAGCCATAGGACTTCGAGGTAGTTTGCCTAGTGCAACATAAATCCTCAACTCTTCGTTAGGCACTTGCATTGCAAATTAAGCCCTAACCGGTCTTAGGATTCCGAGGTAGTCGTCCGGTACGACAATAAACCCTCACATCTTCGAGGCTATTTGTTTGATTTTATCATACAAATATAAGCCCTAATTAATTAAAATTGGCAAGATCAAAACATTTAAATAAATATTAGGACTTTCCTAAACTCAAGCCAAACAATAGGATAGTCGGGAAATTACCGAAGTTCGCTTCGAATCCGTGATTTCTCCTACTTTTCTTCCTTTGGATTCCCAAAACAAAATGTTCCAAATTTGATCCATTCCCTATTGAAATTCCAAAATTCAATCCCTTGAAAACTTAAACTTTGAAATCCTTGAGAGCGGAATTATTGATTATTATCGAGAGTTTTCTTAGGTGATTCCCATCACTTAAGATGTAATTAACTATAGGGGCTTGCCCTTATAGGGAATTTTAAAGAACCCGAGTAATATAAACCCCGTTTAATGTTTTCATATTAAGCGGGGAATTTGTCGGCTTATAAAATTGGTTCGTGGACCAAACGGATGTCACAAATCTTCTAGTTTATTTAATCGAGCCCCACCGTCGAGCGGTGTGTCTATCCTTAGGGATAGATACACGGCTTGTGGTGCGGTGCTCGTTTATATAAACTATTTGGGATGTGAGATCGGTTTAATCTCATATCTTAAAACCTTCAAATTTAAAATTATTTTCAAAATCAAATACTACTTTTCAAAATTATTTATTTAAATTAAATTAAAAATTCGCCGACAACTTCGTTAGGCGACCCCTTTTAAAAATAAAACACACAACCTAAAAATATGCCGACAACTTCGGCGACTCCGTCGGGGACAATTCCTCTCTCCATTATAATCAGATAATTCTGCTTTCAAAAATCGGTAGTATATCCATGTCCTTAATGGGTCAAACTACCCTTCTTTCCATTGGAATACTATGTTCATTCCTACTTTTGACAAGTATAGCCAACATTCTCTCGGATTTAGGAGCCACTGTTTAGACACCCATAAACAGAGAGGTTCCGAGATCCTTTTACCTCATTTTTGAGGTGGGGTGGACCCCCAATAGGTGTTAGTTTAGGAGTGATCCTTCGAGTCGAGAAGTCTTGCATAAGACCTTCTTTTCCTTTCCAACTCTGAATCGGATTCCTTACCTTCTCTACACCTTTGAACATTCTGTTCTAAATAAACGAACCCTCTAATAAATGATTCTTTTAACAAATGATTCCTTCTTATAAATACATGAACAAGAATGAGTTCGAATTCTTTTTCAATTCCTTTCTTTTCGTCCTAAAGAAAAGAAGCATAACTCGGGACTGACAACCAGAATCTACCCTGCAGAAATGGAAGCCCCAAAGCTGATTTTCTCCTTCACCAACGGACTGGACTTCGCTGTCTATAAGGATGAGCTGCCCGACAATGGGATCATCCGATTTAGACAAGGATTTGAAAACACGAATGTCAAGATCACCGACGTCTCCCTCTTTGCACTGACGAACAAGGTATCTGAAGCTGAGAAGCCGCTGCTTGAATTCAACCTTAGGTCAACCCAAGAGTTTCCTCCCCTGCAAAGGATCCCGACAGAGTGGAATACTGCTGTCCGCAGGAGGACTGTTCTTACTACCCCCACTGGTCTAGTTGTTTCTGCACCTACCCCGACTTTTGCCAAATTAAAGGGGAAAGAAATCCAGAATTATGGTGAACCTGTTACCGTGGAGGGTACAGATCTTCCTGTAAGACCTTCTGTTTTCGAAATCGGGTCCAGGCTCAAAGATTCCATCACCGACGAGGACCCAAAGAAGAAACAAGCGAAGGATCGCTAGAGAAGCCGTAGCCGCCGAAATTGCTTTCCCGGAGGAAATCCGGAATCTGCTCGAATATACACCGCTGCCAGAATATACACCGCTGCCTGAATACATACCACTTTTGGGAGGAAGCAGGTTCCATCCCCTCTCCGCCGCAGAGGACGAGGAAAATGTTCGCAAGATTGCTGCCGCATTACCTCAGCCCGCATATTACAACGATAGCCGCAAGAAAAGGACTAGAACTACGCCGTTTGCTCGACTGCAAACTTTGGTAGAAAAGTTAGCAAAGAAGGGAAAGTGCCCCGTATCGGAGATTCTACGAAGGATAGGGCGGGTGCCGACCAAATCCCATCTTGAGCCCCGAGTAGAACCCGCGATCATGACGGAAAAGCCAAGTAAAAGAATGAAGGCTAGTCCGCCCGTCGTAGTCTCGGGATTACGGATTAGGGAGGATACCACCTTCCGACATTTGGGCGACGGACCATCCGATCCTAGACCTTCCGCCGCTAGAAGGATGGTATGGCGTCCCACTACTGGGCGATTGAGATTGAAACAACAGCCCAAGAAAGAAAGTCTCGCCAGGAGACTTGAATCTGAAGAAAGTGCTACTGCGATAAAGGGGACCCGGCAGCTATCGCATGACAACCGCGAAGACACACAGAAAGCCCCGCTAGAAGATGCCATGGAAAAGTTGAGAACCGATATCCGACGATTGGCAAAAGAAAGAGAAGAAAAGTTCGGAGACGAGATTGATTCATCGGAATTCATGGACGACGAATATGCAGAAATCAACATGGTCGAAACACGAGCTTCATCAGCTTCGCAAGGTGCTCCTGCAGCCGCAGAAAGAGAGGAGCTAGAACTGATGAGAAGGCAGCTTCAGGAGAAAGACGACACGATTGCTCAAATGGCGAAAAGGATGGAAGAGATGGCTGTAGCTCTGGCCACTCTCAAGAGTCAAGTGCAACCACAAAGAGAGACACCCCCAGAGGTCATTCACATTGTAGACGGAGGAAAGGAGATTACATCCGTCAATGGGGATGATCAGCTGAAAAAGGATACAACACAAAGTATGATCCCTGAAAAGGATATCAAGAACTTGGTGGAATAGCAGGTGCGAGAAGCCTTAGCACAATCGAAGAGCGGGACATCCATTCGGACGGGTAGACCTTACCCGGAAGAATTCGACGCTGTCCAATACCCGAAAGGCTTCGTACCACCTCCGTTCAAGACCTTCGACGGAGCCGGGAACCCCGACGGCATGTTGCACACTTTCGTGCCGGTTGTTGTAATGCCGGCGGGAGCGATGCATTACTCTTCCGACGAGTTCGTCGGCGACTCGTCGAGAATCGCCTTCGACCGGTATGCGGAATTACCAAATGGTTCGGTGAAGACGTTCTCGAGCTAGAGAACCTCTTCATCAAGCGATTCGCCGGAGCTCAGCACCACATCACTATAGGTGATTTAGTGGTAGAGAAACAAAGGCCGAACGAAACTTTGGTGGATTACATACTTCGATGGAGGAACATAAGCATGAAGTGTGAACCACAACTACAGGAACAACATGCAATCGGCATCTTGCTTAAAAGCATTCACGGCCCGATAGCACTTCTCCTCAAAGGATTCACTATTAAGACTTTCGAGAAGTTGTTAAGCAAGGCCGGAAGCTTGCAAGAAGAGGCGAAGCAATTAAGTTTCGCCGACAAGACGGACAAGCAAAAGCTCGTGAAGACTTTTGAAAAGAAATCCGGGATCGTTGCGGCGGTTGACAAAGGCAAGCAGCCGATGCAAATACCACCAAAACGGCCGCAACGAACCACAACGAGATTACCGGCAACCCGGCCCAGCTATCAGTCATCTCCACGAGTATGAACAACCGCCTCGTCCGCAACGTACATTAAGGGAGCTTCGAGTAGGGAATATCCATTCAAGAATGAAGCAGATGCTGAAAATGTTCCGTAGTCCGATGAAGACTCCGGATTTCCAGCGCCGGAGCCTAAAAGACCGGAGGAAGTCAACAAGAAAGGTGATCCCAACTTTTGCCTCTACCACCGGATGCTTGGGCACAAGATAGAAGATTGCATTACCTTCAAAAGTTGGCTCGATGACAACCTTCAGAAAGGGAATATAACGATCCCGAAGGAGTACATGAAGGAACCCCAGAAAGGAGGTTTCGTCAATGTTATCTCAACTGATCCCATCATTCCGATAGATCCCTATACGACTGACGATGGATGGACTACCGCTCGGACGAGATCTTCGAAAAAGATTTTAGACAGCATCCAAACCGCCTCGGTGCAAGCTTCAATTCAGAGTTCAAGACCTGTTAAGCCGGTACTATCACTTGCGATAGAAGAACCACCTCAACAGGAGACGATTGAAGAGAAGAAGAAAATCGACGAAGAAGAGAGGACTGAGACTCCTAAGGCTAGACTAGGGGCTGCTTATCCTAGGATAGTTGTTTCCGATTCGGGGGAGAAATCCCTCGAACCTCCGATTTTGTATGATTATCCGCTCACTTCGGTGGGATCATATAATGATAAGGGTGATGGCGTTGGCTACGTTTTGATCGTTTCTAACGATTACGTAACTAGCAACAATCCGGATATCGATTTCGACATCAACGACAATTCTCAAATCATACACGATCTCGACGAGCAAAATAACGAAGAAGGCATCCATAAAGGAGGCTACGAGAGTTCAACAAGCAACGAATCTATCTGCGAGTTTCGAGGAGCTCCAGTCACGATAGAGTTAGAGCCTTCAGATTCTGAGGATAATCCGGAAGAGCCTGTCATTCCGATTCAGGAGGAGACACCGACAAGCTCAACACTAGATTCAGAAGAAATTACAGAAGTCAACTTAAGAAGTGGAAGAGTTTTACCTCCGAGAATGGGTCCAAAAGACAAAGGAAAGCGGTGGTTGTTCAAGAAGAACCAACCCCGAGCAGAAGAAATACCCATTCGAGAAGAAGCCGAGACACATGGAAACAAAGTGGACTACAACGTGCTAGCCCATCTTAGGAAACTACCGGCCAAACCGAGCATTTACGATGCTCTCATCTTATCAAAGGAGATGAGAGAAGCTCCGATCGAGGCCTTACTTGATCCGAAATTGCTTAGCTCAAATGGCCGGAGATTCCTTAGATGAGGTTTGTTCGTTAAAGGAACGACGAGGTGTTACCTTCACGGACAATGACCTACTACTCGGGACAATAGATCACGACCGACCGTTGTACATTTCGGTTACAATTGGGAAGTTTACGCTCTCCAGAGTATTGGTGGATCCAGGAGCATCAATCAATATAATGAGTCTTCGAACACTAGCATACTTGGAAATTGATGCTCGTGAGCTCGAGGCCGACAAAATGTTATTAAGAGGATTCAACCAGAAAGGAGAAAGAGCCCTCGGATCAATAACACTACTAATGAAGACCGGTGACTTAGCAAAGACAACCGCAAAATTTCACATAATTGATTCGAAACGTCGTTCAACGCTCTTCGGGCCGACCATGGATACATGAAAATAGGATGGTACCATCATCTCTACATCGGTGCATCAAATACTACGATGGAGGGGAACGAGTGCATCAAAGGTGACTTGCAACCATTCTCCGTACATGAGATTGGAATCCATGAAGACGCGAGCTTATTATGCACCGCCGAAGAAAACAATCTTCTCCGGAGATACCGTAACAAATGAAGCAAAGAAAGTTTGGGACAACGAAGAACCCGAAGTTCTAGTCCAACGAGTCACTCACCACTCCCTTCCGGCGAGATGGTGAAGGTTTCTCCACAACTCGCATCCGAGGTCGAGGCCGGGGACGAGGCCGTGGTAGAGACGTTAGGACAGTTGGACAAAGGAAACCAACCATCAATGTTGATTGGGAAGATAGTTCTGAAGAAGAAAAAGAAATCAAGCAAGAAGCAGCAACAATAAGTCGGAAGAAGCCGCAATTCAAGATCTCTCTCGAAGATGAGAAGAACGAAGAATATAAATCGATGTACGAGAAGATTAACCACTACGTGCATACTATGACCCTAACCTCGATCCATTCTAATAAGATCGAGGGAATAGTGGTCAAAGAGGTACGTAGCGACGGTGCAAAGCCAATCAAATTCTACCGTGGTGCTTCTTCCTCCAAAGCTGAAAATAATGTACAATTCGAAGATGTCACTTCATCAGAATTAATGGAATTACCTTTTGAGTGGTACTCTCCCTGTGTTCAAAACTAAATTCAACGTGGTTTCTTACCTCGACAATGGACAAAAGGCCAATCACAACATTTTGAAAAATTATGGAATAATTTTGGTCGTCCACCCAATTCAAAGCATGGTCTCGGATTCGGCACAGTAGGGTCAGTTGACGATACTGAATTTTGCTTGGTTATCACTTGCGAGCCTAATGAAAACTGCATGGAAACTACAGAAGAGTTCGAAGATTTACAAATTGGAGATGCTCCACCAGAATTCGAAGAAGAAATTAAATCTACAATAGATGAGTTAACGGAAGTTAACTTAGGTACTAGCGAAGAACCTAGACCTACCTTTGTTAGCTCCTTACTCAATAAAGAAGACTCCGAAGAAATAATCAAGTTATTAATGGAATTTAAAGACTTGTTTTGCTTGGAGCTACGATGAGATGCCGGATTAGCTCCGAGAGGTTGCGGTCCATAAGCTAGGAGTGGATCCTACTTCGTCCCGTCAGACAAGGTCCCGGAAGAATGCGTCTAGAAATCGAACAACAAGTCGTAGCCGAAGTTAAAAAGCTAATAGACGCCAGATTTGTCCGTGAAGAACAATACCTGACTTGGTTAGCCAATGTGGTGCAAGTCAGAAAGAAGAATGGTCAGATCAGAATCTGTGTGGACTTCAGAGATTTAAACAAGGCATGTCCAAAGGATGAATTCCCTCTACCGATCCCGGAAATGATGATCGACATTGCTTCGACACATGAGTTATTATCATTCATGGATGGATCTTCAGGATACAACCAGATAAAAATGGCTCCAGAAAATGAATAACTTACAGCATTCAGAACGCCGATCGGAGTATTTTGCTACACAGTGATGTCATTCGGATCGAAGAACGCGGGAGCAACCTACCGTAGAGCAATGACAAGAATTTCCGATGATCTCATCCACAATCAAGTCGAATGCTACGTGGATGATGTGGTCATCAAAAGCAAAGTAAAGGAAAACCACACTGTATGATTTGAGAATTGTTTTCGAACGATTAAGACAATTTAACCTTAAGATGAATCCCTTAAAATGCGCCTTCGGTGTCACCTCCGGGAAATTCTTAGGATTCGTTGTCCGACATCGTGGAATTGAAATCGACCCGGAAAAGATTAAAGCTATCTTAGAAATGCCGCCGCCAAAACCTTAAAACAACTACGATCTTTTCAAGGGAAGCTGGCATATCTTCGACGCTTTATCTCAAATTTGTCAGGTAGGTGTCAGCCTTTCTCGACACTAGTTAAAAAGGACGCCAAATTTATTTGGGAAGAGAAATGCCAGAAGTACTTCGAGGACATTAAACAATATTTAATGACACCTCCTGTCTTAGCGACCCCGAGTCTCGGGTAGACCACCGATACTTTACACCGCGGCTTTAGACGACTCTCTCGGAGCCCTGTTAGCCCAGTGTCGATGATGAGGGTAAAGAAAATGCTCTTTACTACTTAAGCCGTCGTTTACTTCCGACGGAAGTAAGGTATCCCGCAATTGAAAAGCATTGTTTGGCCCCGATCTTCGCCGCTCAAAAGCTCGGGCACTACATGCTTTCTCATAAGGTCAACTCGATCTCGAAATTTAATCCATTGCAATACTTGATGACTCGTCCAACACTTTCCGGCGGACTTGCCGGATGGTCAATGATATTATTGCAATTCGATATAACTTTCGTGCCTCTTCGTCGTCGTAAAGGGACAAGTCTTAGCAGACTTCCTCGCAGCACACCCTTTGCCGGCCGAATCTCCTCTCAATGACGATCTGTCGGATGAACAAATAATGAATCTAGAAGACCTTGATGATCGACGTTGGGAATTATATTTCGACGGAGCATCTTCGACGCACAAAGACGAAGAATCGCAAGTGATAGTGCCGGTGAAGGCGGGAATCGGGCTAATCTTTATAACACCGGAGCGGGGGATGTTAAGATACTCCTACCACTTGACGGAACCGTGTACAAACAATGAAGCGAGAATCACGAAGCCCTCATAACGGATCGGAATTAACCATTCAAATGGGGATAACGGACATCAACATCTACGGGGATTCGAGTTAATCATTCAACGGATCGCTGGACGAGTACTGAATTTTAAAGCCAAGACTCGAACAATACTTCCGAGTATGCCATACAGTTGTTGGAACAGATTCCAAATGTGACGATCTACAAAATTCCCGAAAAGAAAATGCTTTAGCAAATGCTTTAGCCCGTCTCGCAAAAGAATTTGCTCGTTTGCAAGATGAATCGGTAGATGTGTCGGTTCACGGACGTCGAGTCCTATCACGGCTCGACATAGACACAATACACAAATCGAAAAAGAAAAAGAATCGATTGCGAGCGGTGACGAAAAACACGGAAGATTGGCGACGGCCATTAATGGACTACACCGCAAACAGGAAAGCTACCGGAAGATAGGTCGCTAGCCCATCGGATCAAGAAAAGAACTCGTCTTACGTATTAATAAACAACACATTGTACGGAAGGTCTTTTGATCAAATGTGGCTAAGGTGCCTAAGCGGGTCCGAGGCCCATGAAATTGTTAAGGAGGTGCATTCGGGACTCGTGGCGCTCACCGATCGAGTCCGAAGATGAAAATGAAAATTAAAAGACTAGGGTACTACTGGCCCTCGATGATGACCGACTGCATGAAAATCGCCAAGAGCTGTCACCAATGCCAAGTGCACGGAGTGGTTCTACACCAACCTCCAAATGTGCTACATCCGACTATTGTGTCATGGCCATTTGAATGTTGGGGCACAGATATAGTGGGTCCAATAGAACCACCATCTTCAAAAGGACATCGCTTCACTCTTGCGGCTATAGATTACTTTTCCAAGTGGGCGAGGCGAGTTCCACTTAGAGAAGTGAAAGCACACCACGTGCTACGGTTTTCAAGAACCAAGTTGTCTACCGTTTCGGAGTGCCGCGCGAGATCATCTCGGATAATGGGTCGGCATTCGAAGCACACAAATCAACAATTTTGTCGGGAGACACGGAATCGACCGGCGATACTCAACAATTTACTACCCAAGGGCAAACGGCCTCGGCGAGGCTTTTAATAAAACTCTCGTTCAAATCATAAAGAAAACCTTGGACGATAATAAGAGAAATTGGCACGAGAAGTTGTTAGAAGCCTTATGGGCCTACCGGACAACCTTCGAACTCCTACTCAAGCTACACCTTACGCTCCGGTGTATGGGTCCGAGGCGAGTGTTACCTTTAGAGGTTCGGCTTCCTTCACTCGAATTGCGATTGCAAATAAGATCACGACGAGAAGAGAACGCCAAATTACGACTCGAAGAATTAGAAAGCTCGGAAGGGAAAAGACTTGCAGCGCAATAAAATTTAGAGCTATACCAAGCTAAGATGGTTCAAGCCCATGACAAGCCGGTCCGCCCAAGAACCTTCAAAGTTGGTGACTTAGTTCTCGTTCTCAAGAGACCTATTCTTGCACATCGCAAGATAGGAGGAAAATTTGAACCCACTTGGGAAGGACCGTTTGTGGTTGAAGCAGTATACTCGGGAGGTTCCTACCAGCTAGTGAATTTCCAGGGAGAACGACATATGCTTCCGATCAACGGACGATACTTGAAAAAGTATTACGCTACACGATGTTTCGAAGGAATGAATTCTTCATCCCTAAGAAACACAGGCGAAGTAATTACTTATGACTGGGTCCGAACCCAAAAATAATAAAATGTGTTAAAATAAATAAAATCATGATAATAAAGTTTTCCTTGTTTTCTTTTCCAAATCAAAATCTCTTTCCTGATCTTATCCCGCTTCATTCCTGTTAAATTTTAAAATATAAGAGTAATAAAAAAATATGTCTTTAATAAACATTTTCTTAATGTTCTTGTTCTTAGTATGCCTCTCGATCCTTTTCCTTGTCGTTTCGCAGGGAAATGTCGAACGGGCGGTTGGTCCTGAACTTTAAGAATGGAGTAAGCCTTGCACTCGATGAAAAGAGGGTGAAAGATGGAGCGATAATCGAGATTGACTCGGATTTCGCACCAACAGGCCTACGATGCGAGGAAAGTGGCCGGGTCCCGATTGACCGAGAAGAGCTGCCGGGCGGACGGTGATGAAAGTGGGTGGCCCAAGCCACCAATCCGACGACAAGAAAAGAAAAGCAAACACCGAAGAAGACAAGAAAATGAAGTACGTAGTCGCTACGGCAGAGGGCGAGCTTATCGGCGACGTTCCCACGAGAGATTCAAGAAGTTCGAAGAGCTACTCTCACGACAACGCAACGAAGAAATAAGAATCGCCGTATCCGTAAGATGTTAACAAAACTAGCCGCGGACCCGCGCGACGAGACGATTGCTAATGCCGGTACATACACTTCAAGGACACCGGTTCACCGGGAACACGAAGAAAGGAGGCCAGCTCCTAGGATAACGAAAGGACCAGGGAAATCTCCGAAGATCGGAAGAAAGAAGGCTACCACGCCACCGGATAGAACCACCAGGTGATGCATGACCTTGTTACGAAGCAACCCGGGGATGTCCCGACGGGCATCATCCACGAGGAGCCGAGGTATGCGGGGAGAACGTGAAGGGATTGAACCGTATATCCCACAATATGTCACCGAGGCCTCGCCATCGCGGATCATTCGGAATACGAGCTGGAGAGAATGCGGAATGTTGAAAAGAAAACGTTTGAATACTTCGAGAGAATTAAAGGCGGAAGAATCAATATACTTAGAGGGCCTCGAGCTACATACGGACGTATTCTCGGAGTATGAACAACGAGCAAATCGTGGATTGCATCCGGGATTTGAAAAGAATGGGCCGAGCGAGCCGCACGAGGAAAACACATACTCGGATCCCCGGAGATGGATGCCGGGGAAGGGAAGAATCACGATACAATGCGGATGCTTGCTACTAACTTTGCGGAAGACGGGAAGGGAAACCCACGGGGAATACTCCGTCTTGGGCGAGTGGATCCGATGCCATTAGTCATCAAGAGAATGGTAAAGAGATTGATAACATGGAGGGTACTACCAGTGAATCGCATACCCAATAGCTGCATTATTAACATCTACAAGCGGGGTGATCGCATACCCCCACACATAGATCACCACGACTTTGTCGGACCTTTCTGCACGATCTCTTTCTCGAACGAGTGTAACATCATGTTCGGATGCGAACTCCGGATAGCGAGGCCCGGGTGAGTTCCGAGGGCCGGTGAAGATACCTTTACCGGTAGGTTCCGCCATGATGCTGAAGGGCAACGGAGCGGATATCGCTAAGCATTGCATACCGGGAGTACCGGTGAAGCGGATCTCGGTTACTTTCGGAAGGATGGACGACGGGAAGACACCTTACCATTTCCGACGGACCACGAGCTAGAGAGCCTCCGACCTTACGAGTCTGTGAGTTACATGGAAAATATCACACCTCCAGGTGTACATCCATACGGCATCCTTGCCGAGGATGGCTTGGAAGGTGATGTTATTGACCATGTACCCCACTATTCGGACGTGGATTTTTGACGGATGCTTCTTTGGATGGATCAACAAAGATCATACATAGTCCGTTTTGAGTCTACATGGATTGTATGAGATGTATTCCGGATCGAGTTGTATGATGTATCTTCAACATGATTGGAATGAAAGTGACCATGTCACATTTTTGGCCTTCACCTCTTTTGTGCAAATTGGTAGGAAACGCCATTAAAGTTAAATGAACTTCGCACAAAGAACAGAAAAGAGAAAAAAAAAGAATAAAAGAAAACTTTCCTAAAAAAAAATCTTAAAAATGACGAACACCAAATTCACATGAACATTAAATAAACGATAAAGTAAAATTTGAATCATTAAAAGATAAACAAAATCAACATAAGTGTTAAATCAAATCTCAAATCAAATTCTCAATCAAATTTCAAATCCAATCTTGATCAAATTTCAAATTTGATCTTCCAAATTTCAAATCAAATCTTAAATCAAATTTCAATTGAGTTCAAACTCATCCTTCCAAATTTTGAATTCAATCTATCCAGATTTCAAATCTCAATCAAATTTCAAATTCGATCTTCCAGATCTAAAATCAAATACATCAAATTCAAACTTTTGGGTCGAGGATTTTACATCCAAGACTGCATTGCTTTAGGATCCTTTCCATATCGCAATGAAGTACATCAAATTCAAACTTTTGGGTCGAGGATTTTACATCCAAGACTGCATTGCTTTAGGATTCTTTCCCTATCGCAATGAAATACATCAAATTCGAACTTTTGGGTCGAGGATTTTACATCCAAGACCGCATTGCTTTAGGATCATTTCCCTATCGCAATGAAGTACATCAAATTCAAACTTTTGGGTCGAGGATTTTACATCCAAGACTGCATTGCTTTAGGATTCTTTCCCTATCGCAATGAAATACATCAAATTCGAACTTTTGGGTCGAGGATTTTACATCCAGACTGCATTGCTTAGGATCCTTTCCCTATCGCAATGAAGTACATCAAATTCAAACTTTTGGGTCGAGGATTTTACATCAAGACTGCATTGCTTTAGGATCCTTTCCTATCGCAATGAAGTACATCAAATTCAAACTTTTGGGTCGAGGATTTTACATCCGAGATCGCATTGCTTTAGGATCCTTTCCTATCGCAATGAAGTACATCAAATTCGAACTTTTGGGTCGAGGATTTTACATCCAAGATTGCATTGCTTAGGATTCTTTCCTATCGCAATGAAGTACATCAAATTCAAACTTTTGGGTCGAGGATTTTACATCCAAGACTGCATTGCTTTAGGATTCTTTCCCTATCGCAATGAAATACATCAAATTCAAACTTTTGGGTCGAGGATTTTACATCCAAGACTGCATTTCTTTAGGATCCTTTCCCTATCGCAATGAAGTACATCAAATTCAAACTTTTGGGTCGAGGATTTTACATCCAAGACTGCATTGCTTTAGGATTCTTTCCCTATCGCAATGAAGTACATCAAATTCAAACTTTTGGGTCGAGGATTTTACATCCAAGCTGCATTGCTTTAGGATTCTTTCCCTATCGCAATGAAGTACATCAAATTCAAACTTTTGGGTCGAGGAATTTACATCCAAGACTGCAGTGCTTTAGGATTATTTCCTATCGCAATGAAATACATCAAATTCAAACTTTTGCGTCGAGGATTTTACATCCAAGTACGCATTGCTTTAGGATCCTTTCCTATCGCAATGAAGTACATCAAATTCAAACTTTTGGGTCGAGGATTTTACATCCAAGACTGCATTGCTTAGGATCCTTTCCCTATCGCAATGAAGTACATCAAATTCAAACTTTTGGGTCGAGGATTTTACATCCAAGACTGCATTGCTTTAGGATTATTTCCCTATCTCAATGAAATACATCAAATCAAATTCACTGGGTTAAGGATTTTACATCCGAGGTCTGCCTTGCTTTAGGATTCTTTCCCTACGACAATGAAATACATCAAAATCAAACTCTTAGGGTTAAGGATTTTACATCCGATACCGCATTACTCTGAGATCTTTCCTCATTGTAATGATCCAATCCAATCGATTCGATCTTCTTTTGGGGTTGAAGATGTTACATCTAAAACCTCAAAATTCCAATTTTCATTTCAAATCAAATCCTTCAAATTAATTTTGACAAACTTCAATCTAAATTAAAAATCAAAATCTAAACTCGCACATCGAAACTTAAACTGAAACAAAATAAAATCTAAATTGAAATTCCCCCATATCATGTAATTTGGGATTCACCTCCTTTTCCTTTCCCCAGCGAGAGTTCAGGAATCTCCGGTTTCAGAGATATGCTTGACACTCCCCAGCGGAAACTCTTCTACTTCGTCCTAAGTTTGTCACTTGGACATCTGTGTTGGTTTTGCTGATCACTTCGGTCAACACCAATACGCGCGGTGTGCTCCGTCAGCTCACCACACCTATTGGGGGTCCATTTTTTGACCTCATTTTTGATGAGGTCTTCTCTTCTTCCCTTTAGTACTTAGGATCTAGCCCTAGGCTTTTCCTTTGACTATCTTAGAGGACTAGAATTGGGACCCACCTTTTAGAAATTCAAACCACTTCTTAACTCCCTGCAAACTCCACAAACTTGACTCTAGACCCCTAATCACCTAGAGGGTTGAAATCAAAAGTGAAAGTTTAAAGGATGAGTTCCATAGGACTCTTTGGCCTTAGGACCGCCACAGGTGGCTCAGTGCAGTGAAGGGGCTGACTTACACACACACTACACCTATACACTACACTTTCACACACTTATACCTAACTTGGCCTCCTGACTCATGTAGGTGATTCACATGGATGGTCCTTAAACCCTAAGCCCTTGGCTAAGAGGGTTAGGAACAACATAGTGGATGCCTCAAATGAGTCCCTTCATGGCTCATGTGGGCTTGATGTGGCTTCATGGCTCAACCAAAATGATTTCATTCCACTCAAATTTACCCAATCTTCAATTTACCCAATCTTCAATTTTCCAAATTTTCAATTTTCCAAATTTTCAATTTTCCAAATTTTCGATTTTTGACCCCAGGGACCCTACACTCGCTAGCCTACCCAAAACCCTTAAAATTACCCAAATTTCTCAAAAATTTCCAAATAACCCAAAATTCCCCAAAATCAATCCCAAACATTTCCACATCACTCAAATTGATCATCCATACCCAAAAATATCAAAAATTCCAAGAAAACCTCCCAATACCCTCCAAATACCCAAAATACCCCCCTTAACCCAAAAATCCAAAAATTCAGGAAATTCCCAGAAAATTCCAGAAAATCCCAAATATTCCCATTTTCATTTTTTTCAACTACACCATGGGCCAATTTTGTCAATTTACCCCACTTTTGTCAAAACCCCCAATTTGACCCATTTTAACCCAAAGTGAACCCGATGTCAAACCAAACCTATCCAATTGACCCAAATTCTGGTCCAATTCAATTCTAAACTTCAATTCAACATTCCCAACACCAATCTAGACCAAATCCAAGTCCAATTTGATTGACATTTGAATCCAATTTCACTTTTGGCATTAAAGCCCAATTTGGACCCATGACCCAAACTTAACCCAAACTCACCCGATTCAACTCCAATTAACCCCAAATCTTTTCTAAATCTTCCTTAGCATCCCCACAAGAAAAACCCTAACATGATTTGCCCAAAAATTTGGACCTAAACCCCACTCAAATTCAACCCAAAGCATTAAGGCCCAATTTTGACCTAAACTCAAACCTAACCCAAATGAGCCCAAACCCCAAAATCAAAGCCCAACCAAAGTCAAAACCTCTTTGAAACACTCCCATAAACA
The DNA here is from genome assembly GCA_022702705.1 of Papilionanthe hookeriana x Papilionanthe teres. Lineage (NCBI taxonomy): Eukaryota > Viridiplantae > Streptophyta > Magnoliopsida > Asparagales > Orchidaceae > Papilionanthe > Papilionanthe hookeriana x Papilionanthe teres. The sequence goes on from CM040427.1 coordinate 117,000,615, forward strand.
TTTCTCAACATTAATTTTGCATCAATTTCAACCCTAGCCCAACATTGGCCCAACTTGGCCCACTTAGACCTATATTGGCCCATTCACCAAAAGAGCCCAAATTCAACCCAATTCAAACCCAAATCACCCCCAATTTGCTTCAAGTCACTCATGATACATCCATGAGCTAAACCCAACAATTATTTGGCCCAATCTCTTTACAAAATTTCATTCCAAAATCCTTTTTAAAATTCAAAAGCCCACTTTCCTAAACCATCTTAAAAGCCCATCTAAAACCATTTCAAAAAGCCCAAAATCCACCCTAAAGCCCACATGACATCTCCATTTGCCATCCACTTAATTAAAGCCATTACCTAAGTCCTAAATTCATCATCAAATAATTCCAAATCAAGCCTCATGCCAAATCACCCCTAAATACCAAAATTTTCCTTAAATCCATTTCCATGAAATTGACTTCACTTTTCCGAAGCCAAAGGTGAGCCATGAAGCCATGCATGAGCCACATGGGAGCCATGAGAGCCATGGAATCTACTTTCCACCTCACCATACCCAAGATGGCAAGAGGAGGAGGCCCTTTCCATATTCTCTTAAGAGTGATTAACCACTTCCATGACTCCAGTAAACCATGCTTAGACTTAATTGTACTTGGATTGTGACTTGACCCCACTAATCAAGCTGATCCAAGTGACTTTCCCTTCAGCCCAAATTGACCTTGGAGGGTGAACCTAACCCAAAACCAAGGGTTGACCCATTTAGACCCAAAACTAGCCCTTTCCCATTCCATTTTGATTCGAACCCTTTACACATGTCCATGGCCGATTGATCGCACAAACCTCTAGTCCCGATCCACCCGGACACGAGGGTGACCCATGCCTGCCGGCCGGACACACAGGTCGCCGGAAAACACCATGGCCGAGAGCTCACATGTGAGCCCGACTTGGAATTCTCACTCGCTGAGCCGCCCCATCCTCGGTGGTCATTGGAGCTCGTTCTTCTCTTGCCGAAGCGGTCGATCCCAAGCCCTAACTCTTCTCGGGAGGCCCTCCACCCTCTCCTATTTAAACACCACCCCTCTCGGCCATGAGAGGTGCTGAAAACAAACCTTAAGGAAACTGCGCCAAAATTGTTCCGGACTCCTCCCCATACACGAGCACTTAATCCCCACCGAGATCCCCCTGCCATTTCTTCTCTGTGAGATCAATTTCAGAGTTGAAATCTAGGCCCAAAACCAGGACACTTCTCCACAGTGAGCCAATCCCCAAATTGATTGGTTCTACACCTTCACCGGACCGAGGGAAGGTGTCCACGCAGCAAAGCCCCATCTCCGGGCCACCCGGTTGCTCCGGCCTCCGAGCTTTGTGATCGGGCTTGGTCGAAATCCCACCTGAGACAATTCACCGAACCAGGAGACTTCATGCGGAGCTTGCTCGGGATCCAATCGAAGGTGCAACAACCCTCGGATCGAAGCCACACTTCTCCGAGCAAAGGTATGAGCTAATTTTTCATCCCGAGCTTCGGAGATTCTCCATTTCAAATGCTTTAATTTCGATGCATGATCACCGTATAGATGTGTTCGTCTCTTCAAGACGAATCCATAGAGCATAAGAACATGAAAATCCACCGAGTATCGAGTGAGATATTAGGGATTTAGTGTGGACGGCTCTCGGGTGAGGACACTTGGGGATGATGAACGGATGCGCGTCCATTCAATACACGCGCGGACGGACGGCCAGGATCGCGTCGGATCAGGAGACGGTACGAGAACCGCGGGGCCCAGGCTGCTGACTCAGATGGCGGCGTCGAATGGGAGCGCGACGCGTGTGCGTTCGGAGCTGCCGAGGTTGACGCGGCGCCGCGTGGATAAATAGAAAATTAGGGATTTTTCTGATTTATTTAATTCCCTAAACTTCAAAATTCATAACTTTGTGTAGAAAAATCAGAAAAATAAAATAAAAATACCCTCTTGCTCGGTGAACGAGAGGAGAATAATGTGGAAAAGAAATTATTTAATTTCATCAAGTATTTTATTTTTAATAATTTATTTACTCTCTGCATATTTTTAATTCTCCATGCATGTATACAATTCACCATGGCATGAGACCATAGGGCTTTTGAAGCCTCTGAATTTGGGAACATTTCCTGAATTTTCCAAAGTCAGAGGCCATCCCTATGAAGAGTTATTGATTTTTCAAATTCATGTTACTGTTTTGAGTATTTTAATTCCAATAAATAGCATGTTGTGAAATAAATTCTAGGAAAATTTGGTGATGTTCCTTATGACCAGAGGACCCTAGGAAAAATAGGTTTTGAGTTAGTTCATTTAAAACAACCCTAATTGGCTTAAACACCCAAAATGGATCTCTAATTAATTAGAGCTAACCATATATCAAATTGACTTGAAATCAATTCTCCACGGACCTTTAGGATCAGAGGAACCCACCATAAAATTTTGAGGTCAATTGGACTTGGTTAGGCCTACTAAATGGGTTGATTAAGCTACTTAGTCATTTTGAACTTTAAAAATTCATAACTTTCAAAATACCTTTCAAAAATTCACCAAATTGATTTTGGAGCCTCTCTGATATTAGGGGAATTTAAGAAAATTAAAATTTCAATTTTCTAAAAAAGTTGATTTTTAATATTATTTTAATATTTTTAATAATTAAAAAATAATAAAAATCACAAAAATAATAAAATTCACCAAAATGTCACATTTTGAATTTTAATCACTTAGGAACAAACTCCATATTTTTCTTAGGTCTATTTAGTGAGATATTAAATTTTAAAGCTCTAGGGTAATTTTAAAATTAAAAAAAAATGTATTTCTAGCATTTTCACTAAAATAATTATAATAAATCATAGAAAAATCAGAAAATTATAAAATTTGATTCTCTGATTTCCTTGATATCAGAAAGATTTTTGAAAAATATAAAATTCATTTTTCAACATTTATTTTATTTTTAAATTAATTAACACTCCAAAACTTAAAATAATTATAATAAAAATAATATAATTCCAAAAATCACCAAAATTGGTCCAAGTGGTCCTCTAGTCATTAGAAATGTCCCCTAATTTTCTTAAGGACAGAAACTTCCCTTGGTCATGTTATTAAATTTTCCTTGGAAATCTCTATTTTCTACCAAAAATAATTATATAAATAAATTAAATACAGAAAAATCACATTTTCTCCTCTCATGTCTTTATTGACATATGAGTGGAGTCACATAAAAATTTCAAGTTCATTTGAGTTCAATTTAGTGAGTTATGAAATTATTAAGGTTAAAGGGTAAAAATAGTAATTAAAATTTTAACCCTTAATTAAAACTTTAGGTTTAATAAAAAAATTAATAAGTAAATTATTTGATCCTAATCTAATTTGGATGATTGAAATTTAAATAATTAAAGGGTAGAAACCCATTAAGCAATTTAAAATGATTAAACCTTAATTAAATAATTGATTAAATTTGGAAGAATAACGAAAATAGAATTATTAAAATAGGGATATTATTAGGAAGAGATTTATTCTTTAATTTAAAAATCCCTAAATTAATTATCTCATTAATATTCAATTCTTAATTAAAATGATAACTCAAATTCAAAACATTAAAAGATTTAGTCATTAAACTAAAATTAAATTATTAAACTCTTTTAAAATTTCAATTAAAATTAAAAATAAAATTAAATTAAAAATTAAATTAAATTAAGTAAATTAAATTAAATTAAATTAAATTAAATTAAATTAAATTAAAATTAAAAGTTGAATTAAATTAAAAATTAAATTAAATTAAATAAATAAAATTAAATTAAATTAAATTAAATTAAATAAACAAATTAAAATTAAATTAAATGAACAAATTAAATTAAATTAAATTAAATTAAATTAAATTAAATTAAATTAAATCAAATCAAATTAAATTAAAATTAAATCAAATCAAATTAATTTAATTTAACATCAAATCAAACTAAATTGAATTAAATTGAATTAAATTAAAACTCAATTAAATTAAATTAAATTAAATTATGTTGAATTAAATATAACATCACCAAAGACATAAAGAATTCAAAATAAATATAAAGCAACTTGAACACTATTCCAAACTTAAACCCATTAATTGAAATTAAACTAAATCACAAACTATTTGAACACCAATTTACCGTCAAAAGCTTTAGTTATCATAACTCCTAAACAGAATATTAAATGAAATGTTACTTCACCTATAGGATATTCAAATGTCCTAGTTCACTGAGTAAGATAACAAAACTTGAGATTCTTGGACGATTAATTCATTTGTGTAATTGAATCCATTTGGACTTAAAACAATTCTAGCAATATTGAAAAGATGTTTAAGATTCTTCTTAAACACTTTCTCAATATGATAGGATGTTTATAAGAACAATTGAACTCGATTGTTCTTTGATGAAGAAAATTGTCTTGAAACCAAAACACAAGGAACCTAGACGTCATAAAAAATGACTAAGTATAGGATTAGGAATTTGGTAGAAAACCATAACCCTTCCCTTAGCTTTACCTAGGAACTTGCTTAAATATTCTAATTGTGTTTTAAGTGCAGCTTGGGATGACGGGAAGACCCTCCAGGTACGCTTTTATTTTATTGCAATTTACTTTCTTGCAATTTACATTATTGCAATTTCATTATTCACTTCGCACTTACTTTTCTTGCATGATAAACAACTGTTGCATGAAAACCCACACCTTTAGGATAGTCCCTAAAACTGAAACTAAAACTAAGTTAAAAGTCATTGCAAGATAAAATTCACCGCCACAACATTTCAAAATATAAAACAACTCAAAATTTAATCACAAACAGAACACAAAACTACAATTACAATTAAATTAAAACGTCCTGTTGGATGATCGGGAATACCTCGGATGATGTAACCTACGTGTTGCTAACGGGATTTCACGTGTCTAAATGAAAGTGTGGAACTCATTCAGTTGAGTTTAGCATATTTATTTGGACTAAGTGAATCCGATAAAAATAATGATGCCGGAAGGATGGAACCGTGAGATCTTAACCGGTGTCGTTATAATCAACTTTAAGATTTGTTTTAATTAAAGTATTGAAAACACTCGGAAATTAAGATTTTCTCTAAACCAAAACACTTTTCTCATCCCCTGATTTATGACTTCTAAAATTGAACCTCTGCAACAACAAGGAGCTCGGAGCATGGTGGGCAGCACGGCCATCATCATCAGCAAAACCTGAGTCTACTTCAGCAAAACTTTCCTAGAATTAAATAACAAAGCCATAGGACTTCGAGGTAGTTTGCCTAGTGCAACATAAATCCTCAACTCTTCGTTAGGCACTTGCATTGCAAATTAAGCCCTAACCGGTCTTAGGATTCCGAGGTAGTCGTCCGTACGACAATAAACCCTAACATCTTCGAGGTCTATTTGTTTGATTTTATCATACAAATATAAGCCCTAATTAATTAAAATTGACAAGATCAAAACATTTAAATAAATATTAGGACTTTCCTAAACTCAAGCCAAACAATAGGATAGTCGGGAAATTACCGAAGTTCGCTTCGAATCCGTGATTTCTCCTACTTTTCTTCCTTTGGATTCCCAAAACAAAATGTTCCAAATTTGATCCATTCCCTATTGAAATTCCAAAATTCAATCCCTTGAAAACTTAAACTTTGAAATCCTTGAGAGCAGAATTATTGATTATTATCGAGAGTTTTCTTAGGTGATTCCCATCACTTAAGATGTAATTAACTATAGAGGCTTGCCCTTATAGGGAATTTTAAAGAACCCAAGTAATATAAACCCTATTTAATGCTTTCATATTAAGCGGGGAATTTGTCGACTTATAAAATTGGTTCGCGGACCAAACGGATGTCATAAATCTTCTAGTTTATTTAATCGAGCCCCACCGTCAAGCGGTGTGTCTATCCTTAGGGATAGATACACGATTGTGGTGCGGTGCTCGTTTATATAAACTATTTGGGATGTGAGATCGGTTTAATCTCATATCTTAAAACCTTCAAATTTAAAATTATTTTCAAAATCAAATACTACTTTTCAAAATTATTTATTTAAATTAAATTAAAAATTCGCCGACAACTTCTGTTAGGCAACCCCCTTTTAAAAATAAAACACACAACCTAAAAATATGCCGACATCGGGTCTGATCACTTTCATACCTAGACCTTTAACCAGGGCCAGAGGCTTCATCCCTAGGCTTCTCCAACTCCAACGAACGTGCCGAGAACATTTAGTTGAGGCTTCACCTCTGAACCAAGGTATGGATACTCCTCCTCCCCGAGAGCTTCCAGCGATTCTCCATTTCGTTTGAGTTGATTTCAATGCATGTAAACCGTATGGATGTGTTCATCTCTTCAAGATGAATCCATAGAGCATAAGAACACAAAAATCCATTGAGAAATGAGAGAGATCGTAGGGTTTGAGTGTGGACGGCTCTCGGGATGCACCAGTCAGAGACGATGACCAGCTGCCGTTGGATCGAGCTTGTATCGAATGGACGGTACAGATAGCATCGGACCAAGGTGCAGATAGCATCGGACCAAGGTGCAGATAGCGTCGGACCAAAAGACGGAACGGGACCGCGGGAGGCGTGGCTGCCGACTCAGGTAGCGGCGTCGAATGGGAGCGCAATGCATGGCCTTTCGGAGCTGCCGAGGTTGACGCGGCGCCGCATGGATAAGTAGATAAATAGGTTATTTTTTATTTATTTAAATACCCATAATTTGAAATATCCATAACTTTGCATAGAAAAATCAGAAAAATAAACTAAAAATACCCCCTTGCTTAGTGAACAGAGGAGAACAATGTAGAAAAAAAATCAAGTCATTTTGTTGGGTATTTTATTTTTAATTAATTAATTACTCTTTTCAATGTTTTAATTCTCCATTTATATAGACAATTCACCATGGCATGAGACCATGGGGCTTTTGTAGTCTCTGATCTTGGGAACATTCCCCGAATTTTCCAATGTCAGAAGCCATCTCTATGGCAAGTTATTGATTTTCAAAATTTTTGTGCCTCTTTTGATATTTTAATTCCCATAATTAGTATGTTATGCAATAAATCCCAGGAAAATTAGGAGAAGTATCTTAGGACCAGAGGACCCTAGAAAAATTATGGTTTGAGTTAATTCATTATGAATAACCCTAATTCACCTAAATACTCAAAATTGAATTTTAATTAATTTGGGTTAACCATACATCAAAATTACTTGAAAATAATTCTCTACTGATCATTAGGGTTAGAGAGTCCCACATAAAAATTTGAAACCAATTGGAGGAGATTAGCCCCACTAAATGGACCAATTAAGTTACATGACCAAAATTAAACTTTAAAAATTCATAACTCCAAAAATACATTTAAAAATTCACAAAAATTGTTTTAGGGCTTCTTTGATGTTAGGGGAGTCTAAGAAAATTAAAACTAAAATTTTCTAAAAATCTTCATTTTTCACCATATTTTAATATTTTAATAATTAAAAATTAATAAAAGTCACAAAAATATTAAAAATCATAAAAATGTCACATTTTGATTCCTAATTACTTAGGAATAAACCAAATGTTTTTCCCAAGTCTCTAGGTTAAGATATTGAATTTTAAAGGCTTAAAACAACTTTTAATATTAAAAAATGAATTTCCTAACCTTTTCACCAAGTTAATTCTAATAAATCAAAAAAAATCAAAAAAATATAAAATTTACTTCTCTGAACTCCTTGAGGTCAGAGGGACTTAAGAAAAATATAAAATCCCTTTTTGAACTTTAATTTTATTTTATAATTAATTAACATTCCAAAACTAAAAATAATTATAAAAAATAAAATATAATTCAAAAAATCACCAAAATTGGTCCAAGTGGTTCTCTAGTTAATAGAAACATCACATAATTTTCCTAAGGACAGAAACTTTACCTTGGTCATGTTGTTGAATTTTCATTTAAAACCCATATTTTTCATAAAAAATAAATATATAAATTAAATTAAATTTAGAAAAATCACATCTTCTCCTCTAATGTCTTAATTGACATGTGAGTAAAGTGACATAAAAATTTTAAGTTCATTTGAGCTTAATTTGATGTGTTACGAAATGAACATGTTTAAAAGGGGCATAAAGGTAGTTAAAGAATTTTAACCCTAATCAATATTTAGGTTTAATTAAGGGGAGGGTAAAATATTTGATTTTAAGATCTTCATTAGATGATTGAAAGCTAGGAAATTAAAGGGGTAGAAACCCATTAATCATCTTTAAAATATTTAAAGTAAATTTTATTTAATTAAATAATTTAAATTTTGGAATAATAGATTAAAATTTGGATTATTAAGATTAGGGATTTGATTTAAGAAGATATCAATTCTTTAATTAAAAATCCTTTAATGAATCACTTTAATAATATTTAACTTTTAATTAAATTTAAAGTGATAATTGAAATTAATAATTAAATAATTAAAAGGAAAATAAATCTTAATTAAATTGAAACCTAAAACATTGAATAACTTGATAATCAAATTGAAATAAATTTAAAATATTAAAATTAATTTGAAATCACTTAAAAAATAAATCTAAAACAAATTTGAAACATTAAAGAAAATCAACCTTAAGACAATTCATAATTAAAAAACATAAAAAACCAAATCAATTAAAAATTAACCTAAAATATTTCAATTAAATTAAAATTAAATCATTAAAATTTAAATTGAATAATCTAAACACCTCTCTCAACCCAAATTAATCTAATACATTGAGATCATTAAAGATATAAATATTTAATTAAATTAAAACAACCTGAACACTATTCCAAACATAAAATTATTAAAATTGCACAACTAAATTAAACCACTTTAAATCACCAACTCCAATTTTAAATCATTGAATTCTTTAACAGACCAATTTGCCCCCTAAAAGTTTTCATTATTATAACTCTTAAGTAAAGTATCAAGTGAAATGTCACTTTACTTACAGGATAATCAAACATCCTAATTCACTGAGCAAGAAATAAACTAAACTAAATTTTTGGATGATTAATTCACCTGTGCAATAAAACTCATTTGAACTCAAAATTATCCTAAAATATTGAAAATATGTTTAGGACTTACCTAAGTAATTTCTCAATATCATAAGATGTTTTAGAAGAACAATTGAACTTAATTGTTCTTTGATGAAGAAAATCATCCTTAAAAAAATACAAGAAACTAGACGTCATAGGAGATGACTAGCAGTAGGATTGGGATTTTGGTACACAACCAGAACCTTCCCTTAGCTTTACCTAGGTACTTGTTATAAATATTTAAATGCCTTAACATGTGTTTTAAGTGCAGCTTGGAATAACGAGAAGACCCTCCAGGTACACTTTTATTTTATTGCAATTTACATTATTGCAATTTATTTATATGAGCTACACTTTACTCTTCTTGCATGTTAAATAAGATTGTTGCATGAAAACTGAAACTTTTAGGATAGCCACAAAACTGAAACCCAAAACTAAATTAAAATCAACATAAGATAAAATTCACCGTCACAACATTCAAAAAATAAAACAACTCAAAATTTAATCACAAATAGAACAACAAAACTACAATTGCAATTAAATTAAAACATATCGTTGGATGATCGGGAATACCTCGGATGATGTAAACTACGTGTTGCTAACGGGATTTCCCATGGTCTAAATGAAAGTGTGGAACTCATTCAGTTGAGTTTAGCAAATTCATCTGGACTAAGTGAATCTGATAAACATAACAGTGCCGGAATGATGGAACCATAGGATCTTAACCGGTGTTGTTATAATAAACTTTAAGATTCCCCTAATAAAACATTAAAGACATTTAAACTTTAAGATTTGTCTAAAACCAAAACACTTTTCTCATCTCCTGATTTTCACCTTCTAAAACTAAACCTCTGCAACAACAAGGAGCTTGGAGCATAGTGGGCAACACGGCCATCGTCATCAGCAAAACTTGTGTCTACTTCAGCAAAACCTTTCTTAGAATTAAATAACAAAGCCATAGGATTTCGAGGTAGTTTGCCTAGTGTAACATAAATCCTCAAATTTTTTTTAGGCATTTGTATAATCATGTTATGCAAATTAAGGCCCTAACCGATTTTAGGACTCCGAGGTAGTCGTTTGGTACGACATAAACTCTCACATCTTCGAGGTTATTTGTATGATTATGTCATATAAATATAAATCCTAATTAACTAAAATTAGCAGGATTACAATATTAAATAAACTCTCAAATTGAAGTCAAACAATAAGATAGTTTGGGAAGTTTCCAAGATTCTTCTTGGATCCTCAACTTCTCATATTTCTCTTCCTTTGGACTCCTAAAAATAACTGTTCCAAATTTGAGCTAATCCCTTTTGAAATTCCAAAATTCAATCCTTTAAAAACCTTAAACTTTGAAATTATTGAGAGCAAAACCATTGATCATTATCGAGAGTTTTCTTAAATGATTCCCGTCATTTAAGATGTAATTAACTATAGGGGCTTGCCCTTATAGGGAACTTTAAGAACCCAGGTAATATAAACCCTGTTTAATTCATTTATATTAAGCAGAGGAACTTGTCGGCTTATAAAATTGGTTCGCAGACCAAACGGATGTCACAAATCTTGTAGTTTATTTAATCGAGCTCCATCATCAAGCAGTGTGTCTATTCTTTGGGATGGATACACGGTTTGTGGTGTGGTGCTCGTTTATATAAACTATTTGGGATGTTAAATAAGTTTGATTTCATATCTTAAAATTTTTAAAATTAAAATCATTTTCAAAATCAAATGCTACTTTCTAAATTATACATATTTAAATTAAATTTAAAACCTAAAATTTGCCGACAATTTCTGTTAGGCGAACCCTTTTTCGAAAATACAACACAACCTAAAAATATGCCGACAAAACCCTGCTTAATTTCTTTATATTAAGCAGGGGAACTTTTCGGCTTATAAAATTGGTTCGCAGACCAAACGAATATCACAAATCTTCTAGTTTATTTAATCGAGCCTCATCATCAAGCAGTGTGTCTATTCCTCGGAATAAATACACGTTTTTTGATGAGGCGCTCATTTATATAAACTATTCAGAATGTGAGATCGGTTTGATTTCATATCTTAAAATTTTCAAATTTAAAATTATTTTCAAAAATCAAATGCTAAATTCTAGATTATATATATATATATAAATTAAATTTATAACCTAAAAATATGCCGATAACTTCTGGCGACTCCGTTGGGGACTAGTTTCTCTCTGCATTTTGATCAGATGGTTTTGCTTTCATAAATCGGTAGTGAGTCCATGCCCCTAGTGGATCAAACTACCATTCTTCTGTTGACATATCTTGTTCATTTCTGTCTTGAACAAGTATAGTCAACTCTCTTGGATTTTGGAACCACTGTTTAGACACCCTTAAACAGAGAGGTTTCGAAATCCTTTTGCCTCTCCAAAGAGGCAGGGTGGACCCCCAATAGGTGTTAGTTTAGGAGTGGTTCCTCGGAATGAGCAGTCTTGTGAGACTCTCTCTTCCTTTCCAGTTTCTGGATTGGGTCCCTTACCTTTCCTTTAACCCTTCCCCTTTTGAAATCGTTTCATTCCTAACGAACAAACCTTCTAATGAACAACCTCTTAATGAACAAATTTTTAAAAAAAAATCACAAATACACAAATAAAATAGAATCCGAGAATACCTTGTAAATAAAACTAAGAAAATGAAATGATAAATGGAAATGTGTTCGGATTCTCTTTTTTCGTCCTAGCAAAAGGAAGCATAATTTGGAATTGACGCTCAAAATCTACCCTACCGAAGCTGATTTTCTCCTTCACCAACGGAGTAGACTTAGCTGTCTACCAGGATGAGCTGCCTGACAATGCGATTATCTGCTTTAGACAGTGATTCGACTACACGGACATTAAGTTCTCAGATATTATGCTGTTTGCGTTGATGAACAAAGTACACGAAGCGAGGAGCCTATGATTGAGTTTAACTCGAAATCAACTCAAGAGTTCCCTCCCTACGGAGGGTCCTAGTCGAAAGGAACGCTGCTATTCATAGGAGGCTAGCTGCTACACCCAGAACTGTCATCTCTACCGCCACTGGTCTGGTCATTACTGCACCTACCCCAACTTCCATTAAACTGAAAGGGAAGGAAATCCAAGTCAGTGATGAACCTGTTACCGTGGAGGGTTCAGATTTTGTTGTAATACCGTTTGTCTTCGAGATAGGTTCTAGTTTAAGATTCATACCCTTAACCCGGACATAAAGAAGAAACAGAAACAGAATGATCGCCAGGATCAAGAAGACCAAAGCTGCTGAAGCCACATTTCTTGAGGAGATTCCTGAGGAAGGAGAAGAGTTTCCTGAGATCTCACTGTTGTTGGAAGGAAGTAGATTCCAACCTCTCTCTGCTGCTTCTGAAGAGGAAGATGCTCAAAGGGTTGCCGCTACGTTGTGTTTTCCTGCATACTACAGTGATAGTAAGAAGAAGAAGATCAAGGCTACGCCGCTTACCCGATTGCGAGCCATAGTGGAGAAGTTAGCTAGAAAAGAGGGATGCCCCTGTCGACGTATTTTTTAGGTTGTGTGTTTTGAAAAGGGGTCGCCTACAGAAATTATCGGCGAATTTTTTAATTTAATAAATAATTTGAAAAGGTAGTATTTGATTTTAAAAATAATTTTTAAATTTGAACATTTTAAGATATGAAATCAAACCGATCTCACATCCCAAATAGTTTATACAAACGAGCACCGTACCACAAGCCGTGTATCTATCCCGAAGAATAGACACACTCGCTTGATGATGGGGCTCGATTAAATAAACTAGGAGATTTGTGACATCCGTTTGGTCCGCGAACCAATTTTATAAGCTGACAAGTTCCACCGCTTATTATAAATGAATTAAGCGGGGTTTATATTACTCAGGTTCTTAAAGTTCCCTATAAGGGCAAGCCCCTATAGTTAATTACATCTTAAGTGACGGGAATCACCTAAGAAAACTCTCGATAATGATCGGTGATTTTGCTCTCGAGAATTTCAAAGTTTAAGGTTTTCGAGCGATTGGATTTTGGAAATTTCAATAGGGAATAGCTCGAATTTGGAACGAGTTTATTTTAGGAGTCCAAAGGAAGAGGAGTAGGGGATGTCACAAACCCGAAGTGAACTTTAGTGACTTCCCAGACTATCCTAATGTTAGGCTTTGAATTTCGGGAATTTCTAATGTTTATTTAATGTTTTAATCTCGCCAATTTTAATTAATTAGGGCATATATTTATATGACAGAATCATACAAATAGCCTCGAATATATGAGGGTTTATGTCGTATCAGACGACTACCTCGGAATCCTAAGACCGGTTAGGGCTTAATTTGCTATGCAAATGCCTAACGAAGGGTTGAGGATTTATGTTACACTAGGAAAACTACCTCGAAGTCCTATGGCTTTGTTATTTAATTCTAAGAAAGTTTTGCTGAAGTAGACTCGGAGTTTTCGTCGATGACGATGGCCGTCTCTGCCCACCATGCTCCGAGCTCCTTGTTGTTGCAGAGGTTCGATTTTAGAAGTCATAAATCGGGGGATGAGAAAAGTGTTTTGGTTTAGAGAAAATCTTAATTTCCAAGTGTTTTCAATATTTTAATTAAAACAAATCTTAAAGTTGATTATAACGACACCGGTTAAGATCCACGGTTCCATCCTTCCGGCATCATTATTTTTATCGGATTCACTTAGTCCGGATGAATTTGCTAAACTCAGTTGAATGAGTTCCACACTTTCATTTAGGCCGTGGGAAATCCCGTTAGCAACACGTAGGTTACATCATCCGAGGTATTCCCGATCATCCAACAGGACGTTTTAATTTAGTTGTAATTGTAGTTTTGTGTTCTGTTTGTGATTAAATTTTGAGTTGTTTTATATTTTGAAATGTTGTGGCGGTGAATTTTATCTTGCAATGACTTTTAACTTAGTTTTGGTTTCGAGTTTTAGGGACTATCCTAAAGGTGTGGGTTTTCATGCAACGAGTTGTTTATCATGCGAGATAATGTAAATTGCGAGAAAGTAAATTGCAATAAAATAAAAGCGTACTGGAGGGTCTTCCCAGTCATCCCATGTTGCACTTAAAACACGATTAGAATATTTAAGCAAGTTCCTAGGTAAAGCTAAGGGAAGGGTTATGGTTTTCTACCAAATTCCTAATCCTATAGCTAGTCATTTCCTATGACGTCTAGGTTCCTTGTGTTTTGGTTTGAAGACAATTTTCTTCATCAAAGAAAAATTAAATTCAATTGTTCTTATAAACATCCTATCATATTGAGAAAGTGTTTAAGAAGAATCTTAAAAATCTTTTCAATATTGCTAGAATTGTTTTAAGTCCAGAATGGATTCGATTACACGAAATGAATTAATCGTCCAAGAATCTCAAGTTTTGTTATCTTGCTCGGTGAACTAGGACATTTGAATATCCTATCGGTGAAGTAACATTTCATTTAATATTACGTTTTAGGAGTTATGATAACTAAAGCTTTTGAGGGTAAATTGGTGTTCGAATGGTTTGTGATTTAGTTTAATTTCCATTAATGGGTTTAAATTTGGAATAGTGTTCAAGTTATTTTAGATTTATTTTGAATTCTTTATGTCTTTGGTGATGTTATATTTAATTGACTTAATTTAATTTAATTTAATTTAATTGAGTTTTAATTTAATTTAATTCAATTTAGTTTGATTTGATGTTACATTAAATTAATTTGATTTGATTTAATTTTAATTTAATTTGATTAAATTTAATTTAATTTAATTTAATTTAATTTTAATTCATTTAATTTAATTTTTAATTTGGTTTAACTTAATTTAATTTGGTTTTATTTATTTTATTTATTTAATTTAATTTAATTTAATTCATTTAATTTAATTTAATTTGTTTATTTAATTTAATTTAATTTAATTTAATTTAATTCAACTTTTAATTTTAATTTAATTTAATTTAATTTAATCCAATTTAATTTACTTAATTTAATTTACTTTTTAATTTAATTTTATTTTTTAGTTTTAATTGAAATTTTTAAAAGAGTTTAATAATTTAATTTTAGTTTAATGATTAAGTCTTTTAATGTTTTGAATTTGAGTTATCATTTTAATTAAGAATTGAATATTAATGAGATAATTAATTTAGGTATTTTTAAATTAAAGAATAAATCTCTTCCTAATAATATCCCTATTTTAATAATTCCAATTTTATTATTCTTCCAAATTTAATCAATTAATTAATTAAGGTTTAATCATTTTAAATTGCTTAATGGGTTTCTACCCTTTAATTATTTAAATTTCAATCATCCAAATCAGATTATGATCAAATATTTTACTTGTTAATTTTTTATTAAACCTAAAGTTTTAATTAAGGATTAAAAATTTTAATTACCACTTTACCCTTTAAGCTTAATAATTTCATAACTCACTAAATTGAACTCAAATGAACTTGAAATTTTTATGTGACTTCACTCATATGTCAATAAAGACATGAGAGGAGAAAATGTGATTTTTCTGTATTTAATTTATTTATATAATTATTTTTGGTAGAAAATAGAGATTTCCAAGGAAAATTTAATAACATGACCTAGGGAAAGTTTCTGTCCTTAAGAAAATTAGGGGACATTTCTAATGACCAGAGGACCACTTGGACCAATTTTGGTGATTTTTTGAATTATATTATTTTTATTATAATTATTTTAAGTTTTGGAGTGTTAATTAATTTAAAAATAAAATAAATGTTGAAAAATGAATTTTATATTTTTAAAAAATCTCTCTGATATCAAGGAAATCAGAGAATCAAATTTTACAATTTTCTGATTTTTCTATGATTTATTATAATTATTTTAGTGAAAATGCTAGAAAATACATTTTTTTAATTTTAAAATTACCACTAGAGCTTTAAAATTTAATATCTCACTAAATAGACCTAAGAAAAATATGGGGTTTGTTCCTAAGTGATTAAAATTCAAAATGTGACATTTTGGTGAATTTTATTATTTTTTGTGATTTTTATTATTTTTTAATTATTAAAATATTAAAATAATATTAAAAAATCAACTTTTTTAGAAAATTGAAATTTTAATTTTCTTAAATTCCTCTAATATCAGAGAGGCTCCAAAACCAATTTGGTGAATTTTTAAAAAGTATTTTGAAAGTTATGAATTTTTAAAGTTTAAATTGACTAAATGGCTTAATCAACCCATTTAGTAGAGGCTAACCAAGTCCAATTGACCTCAATTTTTATGGTGGGTTCCTACGATCCTAAAGGTCAGTGAAGAATTGATTTCAAGTCAATTTGATGTATGGTTAGCTTTAATTAATTAGGGTTCTATTTTGGGTGTTTAAGCCGATTAGGGTCATTCAAGTGAGTTAACTCAAAATATATTTTTCATAGGGTCCTCTGGTCCTAAGGAATATTACCAAATTTTCTTAGAATTTATTTCACAACATGATAATTATTGGAATTAAAATACCACAAACAATGACATAAACTTGGAAAATACATAACTCTTTATAGAGATGGCCTATGATCTTGAAAAATTCGGGGAATGTTCCCGAGATCGAAGGCTTCAAAGCTCTATGGTCTCATGCTATGATGAGTTGTATACATGCATGGAGAATTGAATGATTGAAAACACTATTTAATTAATTAAAAATAAAATATGCATCAAATAAATATAAAATCACTTCCACATTATTCTCCTCGTTTCGGTGAGCAAGAGGGTATTTTTATTTTATTTTTTTGAGTTTTCTATGAAAAGTTATGAGTTTTTGAAGTTTAGGTTCAAAAATAAATAAAAAAAATGCATTTCCCGCTTAAATGACACGTGTCGCGCTGCTACGGGCTGGCGTGGTTGCTCGTTCACGGATAAAGCTGCCGTCCGACTCCATCGGCGCCGTCCGTGGGATACATGCACGATCGGACGAGCTGCTTGCTCCTCTTTCTTTGTTCTATTCACTCAAAACCGTCCGACTTCGAACCTTGATATCTCCCTCGATTCTCGACGAAATTCAATGAATTTTTTTAAAATGATCGTCTAATTGAATAGCACACATCTATACGGTGATGATATACTTAAAACATGTGAATAAGTACGAGAAAATTAAAACATGCTCGGTTGGAGGAGAAAAAAATTGATACCTTTGTCCAAGAGGTGAGGCCTCGATTGGAAATGATTTGATTGAACTTAGAAATGCTTGGAGAAGCTTTGGGAACAATTTGGCATAGTCTCCCCAAGGTAAATCTTGCATCTCCTCCCCTTGGTCATGGAGGTGGGGTTTAAATAAGGAAGGTTATGGTGGAGCTTGGGTGGCCATGAGGGCTGGCTTGGTTCATTCACCAAGGTTTTTTTGCTGAGAAAAACTCACATGATTGAGCTTGATCTTGGTGCAATCAATTGGGTTATGCCATGTGTAAAGTCAAGGATTTAAATGGCATGGGTGTAAGGAGCATTAGGTTAAGACGTATTACGAAGATTTCTCATAATCAATTTGGTTTTATGCCGGGCAGGTCTACCATGGAAGCTATATATTTATTGAGAGGTTTGATGGAGAAGTACAGAGATAATAAGGAGGATCTACATTTGATTTTTATTGATTTAGAAAAAGCTTACGATAAGGTTCCTAGAGATGTTCTTTGGAGAGTCCTTGAGAAGAAAGGTGTTGATATGACTTATATTCAAGTCATTAAAGATATGTATGCTAGAAGTCGTTACATGTGTTCGAGCTGAAGGAGGATTGACCAAGTATTTTACTATTTACGTTGGTTTACATCAAGGATCGGCTTTAAGCCCATATCTTTTTGCTTTATTTATGGATGGTCTTACTTGGGCATTTACAAGAGGATGTACCTTGGTGTATGCTTTTTGCTGATGATATCCTCCTTGTGGATAAGATAAGCGAAAAAGTCGGGAAAAACTTGAATTATGGCGGTCTACATTGGAGTCTAAAGGTCTTCGTTTGAGTAGAACTAAAACTGAATACATGGAATGTAATTTTAGTAATAGTAGGTCTAGTGACAGTAGTGTAACTTTGGGTGATCAAATTATTAAAAGGTGTGAACGTTTTAGATATCTCGGGTCCATTGTTCAAAGCGATGGTGATATAGATGGGGATGTTAATAGTAGAATTCGGGTTGGTTGGTTGAAGTGGAGGAATGCGTCCGGCTCTATTGTGTGATAGAAAAGTACCGCTTAGGCTGAAAGGAAAATTTTATAAGATGGTGGTGAGACCTTCAATGCTACTATGGTGCTTGAATGTTGGCCTTTAAAAGAGAAGCATAATGTTAAGTTAAGTGTTGCGAGATGAGAATGATTAGGTGGATGAGTGGCTTTACACTTAGAGACAAAATGCGAAATGAATATATCCGTAAAAGGGTTGGAGTTGCACCGGTGACGGATAAAATTAGAGAGAGTCGCCTTAGATGGTTTGGTCACATTAGACGTCGACCACATGATGATCCGATTAGGAGAGTAGATGTTTTAAATACAACTTATGTTAAGAAAGGCGAGAGCGAGACCTAGGAAAACTTGGGCTTATTGCATAAAAAATGATCTTAATTTATTAGAATTAAACGAAAATTTGACACTAAATAGGACGCAATGGAGAAAAAGGATTCATGTAGCCGACCCCACTTAGTGGGATTAAGGCTTTGTTGTTGTTGTTGTTGTTGTTGGGTGTAAGGAGCATTTTTGGTCCAATTTGGGTCAATTCATGGTTTTGGCTTGGTTCACTCACCAAGGCTTGATTTGGGCTTATGTGAGATCATTTGGGTCAGCCTCATATGTGTGGTGAAGTCCCCATCCAAGGTGAGGTGGCCAATTTTGGTTAAAGTGTATCATGAATGGGGTTAAAAGGTTTAGTGAAGGCTTAGGAAAGGCTCCCCTCTTCTTGCCATAAGTTGCATGGTGAGGTGGAAATGGCTCCCCATAGCTTGCATATGGCTTATTCATGGCTCCATGACTTCATTTGGCTTGCTCATGGCTTGGGAAAAGGTTGGCTCACTTGCATGGAAAAGGGTTATTTGGAATTTTGAAAACTTTGGATTCCATTGATGGGATTTGTCATGATGCTACAAATGGGTTTATTTCATGATGGTTTAAGACTTTGGTCAAATAGGATTATCAAAGGAATGATGAAGAAAAGGTTTCATGTGGGCTTGGTAATGGACTTTGGGCTTTTAAAATTTGGTAAATGTGGGCTTTTAAAATGGTTTAAGGGAATGGGCTTTTGAATTTTAAAATGGATTTTGGGATGAAATTTTGGTAAAGGCTTGGGCTAAATAATTGTTGGGTTTAGCTCATGGATGTGTCATGAGTGACTTGAAGCAAATTGGGGGTGATTTGGGTTTGAATTGGGTTGAATTTGGGCTCTTTTGGTGAATGGGCCAATATAGGTCCAAGTGGGCCAAGTTGGGCCAATGTTGGGCTAGGGTTGAAATTGATGTAAAATCAATGTTGAGAAATGTTTATGGGAGTGTTTCAAAGAGGTTTTGACTTTGGTTGGGCTTTGATTTTGGGGTTTGGGCTCATTTGGGTTAGGTTTGGGTTTAGGTCGAAATTGGGCCTTTTAGCTTTGGGTTGAATTTGAGTGGGATTTGGGTCCAAATTTTGGGCAAATCATGTTAGTGTTTTGCTTGTGGGGATGCTAAGGAGGATTTAGAAAAGATTTGGGGTTAATTGGAGTTGAATTGGGTGAGTTTGGGTTAGGTTTGGGTCATGGGTCAAAATTGGTCTTTAAGGTCGAAAGTGAAATTGGATTCAAATGTCAATAAAATTGGGCTTGAATTTGGTCCAGATTGACATTTGGGATGTTGAATTGAAGTTTAGAATTGAATTGGACCAAAATTGGGGTCAATTGGGTAGGTTTGGTTTGACATTGGGTTCACTTTGGGTTAAAATGGGTCAAATTGGGGGTTTTGACAAAAGTAGGGTAAATTGACAAAATTGGCCCATGGTGTAGTTGGACAAAATGAAATTGGGAATATTTGGGATTTTCTGGAATTTCCTGGGAATTTTCTGAATTTTTGGATTTTTGGGTCGAGGGGGTATTTTGGGTATTTGGAGGGTATTGGGAGGTATTTTTGGAATTCTTGGTATTTTTGGGTATGGATGATCAATTTGAGTGATGTGGAAATGTTTGGGATTGATTTTGAGGAATTTTGGGTAATTTAGGTGATTTTGAAAAATTTGGGTAATTTCAAGGGCTTTGGGTAGGTTAGGCGGGTGTAGGGTCCGGGGGTCAAAAATTGAAAATTTGGAAAATTGAAGATTGGGTGAATTTGAGTGGAATGAAATCATTTTGGTTGAGCCATGAAGCCATATCAAGCCCACATGAGCCATGAAGGGACTCATTTGAGGCATTGAGCTATGTTGTTCCTAACCTCTTGCGAAGGCTTAGGGGTTAAGGACCATCCATGTGAATCACCTACATGAGTCGGGAGGTCAAGTTAGGTATGGGTGTGGTTTTAGGAGGTGTGTGAAAGTGTAGTGTATAAGTGTAGTGTGTGTGTAAGTCGGCCCCTTCACCGGACCGGGCCGCCAGGGCGATCCTAAGGCCAAAGAGTCCTATAGGAACTCATCCTTTAAACTTCCACATTTGATTTCAACCCTCTAGGTGATTAGGGGTCTACAGTCAAGTTTGTGGAGTTTGCAGGGAGTTAAGAAGTGGTTGAGTTTCTAAAGGGGTAGGTTACATCTCTAGTCCTCTAAGATAGTCAAAGGAAAAGCCTAAGGCTAGATCCTAAGTACTAAAGAGAGAAGAGAAGACCTCATCAAAAATGAGGTCAACAAATGGACCTCCGATAGGTGTGGTGTCTCGACGGAGCACACCGCACGTATTGGCGTTGACCGAAGAGATCAACACAGACCAACACGAAGTCCAGGGTGACAAACTTGGGACGAGCGAAAGAATTTCTGCTGGGGAGTATCGGATATGTTCCCAAGCTGGAGATACCGAACTCTCGTCTGGGGAAAAGAAAAGGAGGTGAGCCCCAAATCACAAGATTTTAAGAGATTGGATTTTAGATTCGTTTCATTTTTTTTATTTCAAGTTTTAATTTTGAGTTTGAATTTCGATTTGAGTTTCAATTTTAGTTTTATGCGGAGAAAAGAGTAGAGCTAAGGCCCACCCGAACGCATTTGTATCTTGAGAAGGAAGCGAGATTGAACCTATTCCATATGTGTATGCTTGAGAAGGATTAAGAGTGAGTCCATCCCAAATGTGTATGCTAAGAAAGAATAGGACAAAGCTTATCTGAAATCTGAAAGTGCTTTAATTTCAATTTCTTGCTGAGAGGATGAAATTTTGAGATCGTCGAGAAAGGAGTAGGATCGAACCTATTCCATATGTGTATGCTTGAGAAGGATTAGGATCGAGCCTATCCCAAAGTGTATCTTGAGAAAGAATAGGACAAAGCCTATACGAAATGCGAGTGCTTTAATTTCGATTTCTTCTTGAGAGGATCAAATTTTGAGATTCGTTGAGAAAGGAGTAGAATTTGTGCCTATCCGAGTACCGAGAATTGCGAGAAGGGAGTAGGGCGGAAGCCTATCCGAGAGCCGAGAATTGCGAGAGAATGTCTTGAGATGGGAGTACGGCGGAAGCCTATCCAGAGTGTTGAGAGCTGAGATAAGGGAATGAGGCGGAAGCTTATCCGAATGTCGAGAATATGCTAAGAATTGCTGAGATTGCTTGAGGATTGCTAAGAATGCCGAGGATTGCTAAGAATATGCTTGAGGATTCTTGAGATTGCGAGGATTGCTTGAGAATGCTGAGGATTCTTGAGATTGCTTGGGGATTGCTTGTGAATTGCTTGAGAATATGCTTGAGGATTGCTAAGATTGTCGAGGATTGCTTGAGATTGCTTGAGATGGGAGTACGGCGGAAGCCTATCCGAATGTCGAGATTCGTTGAGAAGGGAGTAGGGCGGAAGCCTATCCCAAATGCTGAGATTGCTGAGATGGGAGTACGGCGGAAGCCTATCCCAAATGCTGAAATTGCTGAGATGTGAGTACGGCGGAAGCCTATCCCGAATGCTGAGATTGCTGAGAATATGCTGAGAATTCTTTGGGAAGGGCGTAGGGCGGAAGCCTATCCCAAGTGCTGAGAATTGCAGAGAGTTCCGTGAATGCGAGACATTTGAAGAATTTTGTCGACTTATCGTTGAGACCGAAGAATTTTGTTGAAATTTATTTATGCGGAGATTGAGGGAAATTTTCTTTGAGGTCCATGGGGAATTTTCTTTGAAACTCGGTTTATGCGATGGTTGTGAAAAATTTTGTTGATATTTGATTTATCTTTATGATTATGAAGAATTTTCCTGAGATTTGGCTTATCTTGAGATTTGAGAAAGATTTTGCTGATATTTGGGAATGCAGAGTTTTATGAATGCAGAGACTGAACATATTGCTGAGATTTATGAATGCAGAGATTGAACATATTGCTGAGATTTATGAATGCAGAGATCGTGAAAACATATTGTAAAGTGCAGAGAATGTTTGTAGAAGTTCATATAAATGCTGAATTTTATCGAAATGTTATGCAGAGATTTTTGAAAATTGACGAGGTGCGAGTTCTTTTGTTTTGTTTAAATGTTGACTTTTATTTTGTTTGATGCGAGTTTTATTTAGTTTCATTTGTTTTAAGATCCGGACCCGGTTTTAGATAAGTGCGGCATCGGTGCTTCGTAGGACAAGAATTTGTCTGCGAAACATCACGATGCACGGTACTTCGAGGGTATCATCAACTGATTGAAATCGGATGTAGATAATAACTCACTCTTTAAGTTGCTTATCGGAATTTATATTCTTTCAAGCACTTATAAAGATGTGTTATCTCTAAGGACGTCGCACTTTAGGAGGCTGCAACTCCGTAGCTTTGTTCGTAGCAGTTGTCATTTGATTTTGTCACCGATTTCGTAAAGGGTGTTCACATTGTCTTCGAGAAATTACTATGACGTTCTTTGAACTGACGTTGAAGTTGTATTTGTTGGGCGCTGAAGGATACGACTTCGGGGTTGAATTTACATTAACTGCTAATATCGTTGTCATTTGTTTAGTTCTTTCTTCACGGGCTTAAGTAGATTTCAAAATTTATGTTCATGTGATTAAAATATTTTTCACCGTCCAAAGATATTTCGAACCGGTTAATGACCAGTCCAAAAGACATAAAATCACTTGACTCTTTTCAAAGCATAATATCGGAGGAAACTTCTTAAGGTTGTATTTCAAGTTTTATTAATCGGGGAGGATTAAGACACCAATTTTTGATTATATGCTTGCCTCGAAGCTTCTTCTCAGGGAGCATTCTTTTTCTTTTTCTTTCTCATTTTTTTTTATTGAGCTTTTCGCTCTCCTTTTTTATTGAGGATTACTATATCTGGTGGAGCACATGTTAAAGATTTTGAATGTCTTGATTGAGACACCAATTTTTGATTGTGTGCTCACCTCAAGCTTCTCCTCAGGACCACTTTTTTTTTTTTGCTCCTTTGTTTTCTGAGAATTACTGTATACGGCGAGTGCATATTTTTGTTAAAGATTTTGAATGTCGAAACTCCCTAATTAATAATTCCAAAATGTTTCTTAACATGAATCTCGGGATATTATAACTTATTCGAAAGTCCGGACCCGACCACATGGCGGGAAATTAAAAGGCTCGTGATATCCCGAATCGATGACTCGTATTTCAACCACATTACTTCATTTTGAAATCAATTTAGGACCCGATCCAAATTCCTTAAAGTAAACGACTCGGTTATTAGAGCATTAATTTCATTCTTCCACGAAACCATAGTCTTAGCAAAATATCCAAATTTAAGCTTTCCAAACATTGAGCGGTTACGGACAAAAACAAACTCCTTGTCATTCATTCGATGCGGTAAGAAGGAAGGTACATACCAATGCGATCGTGCTAATATCTTCTTTCAGCGTCAAAAGTAATAGCAACCAAAAAGTGTCACGTCCGTTGTCAGCTGCGTAGGAACCAATTGAAGCAAACAAATCGCCTAAAATCATATTGATATAACTTATTTCAAGTTCCTCTCAAATATTCATCAGGGATTGTTACGCTTCCATTCTTGAAGTTTTTCTCCAGCCATTCTTTGAAACCGATACGGCCTTCGATGGTGTGCCCAACCATTCGTGATATGGGCGATAGTTGGGATGATTCTTCTTGTTAACTTCCGTTGGTTTCTTTGCCTCGAGCTGATCCGAACTTGGGCTTCTTAATCAAATTCCGAAACATCTTTTCCACTCGCCTCATCTTTGAAAGAATATACTCGCTTAGTTTCTTGGCCGTAGATGGACCACGTCTTCCATCCATCTGAAGCGACCACTTGTTGAGACGATTGTCGATAGTCATCGTTGTTGAGATCTGTTCAATCTGGATCTGCATTGGTCGCTTGCCTTTATCCACCACTTGCCATTGTCTCGGACTCCTCGAATCTCTTGGCCGGCTCTAGCTTTTCGGAATTTTCCGGAAAACCCAATTCGTTTGGCTTCCTCTTGCAAACTTCCGGCTTTGCAAAGTAGTTTCTCGAACGTTTTGATTGTGAATCCTTTGAGGAGAAATGCAAGCTGGTCCATGGATGCTCTTTAAGAGAATTTCATCTGCATGTTGCTCACGGAGCTGTGGCTCGCACTTCGAGCTCAACTTTCTCCATCGCAAAATGTAGTCTACCAATGTTTCGGTTGGCTTCTGTCGCTCCACCACAAGATCACCGATGGTGATATAGTGTCTAGCTCCAGCGAACCGCTTAACAAAGTGCTCTTCCAATTCTACGAACGTTCTCACCGAACCATTTAGCAGCTCTGCGTACCAGTTGAATGCAACCCCCGAAAGGCTATTCACAACAATGCATCGCTACTCCCCGCGTTGCAGCAACTTGCTCGAAAGTGTGCAACATGCTTGTCGGGGTTTCGGTACCATCAAAATCTTGAAGCGAGGTGATACGAAACCTCCGGGATATTGAACGACATCAAACTCTCCGGGGTATGGTCTACCCTTCGGAATCGATGTTCATTCTTTAGATTGAGCCGGGGCTTCTCTCACCTGCTTGTTCCACCATTTGCTTAATGTCTTGTTACGGTACTTGGACCACGAGCCGAATCCCTCTTCGTTGTACATCGACGGTGAACTCCCTTCTTTCATCCGTAACATTAATGGTCTCTAGTTGGTTTGTTTCGGAGGTGTTATTCGCGGTGATTGTGACTTTCCTTGAATTGTGGCCATAGCGGCCATCACTTCTTCTAGTTGCTTCTTCGAATGGTTGATATGTTCATCTCGTTGTTGAATGGCCCTTTGCCGATCCTCGCGGCGTTCTCTTCACCAAAAGGCGGAGTGTCGCTCGCGGATAATGTTGCTTGGGTCTCGACGACGTCGATTTCTACGAATTCACCTTCCATGGAATCTGCTAGTTCGTAATCTTCCTCTTCGATGTTATTTTTCGATCTTTAGACGGTTGTGCAATGTTAGCTCGAAGCTTTTCCACGGCCTCCTCAATTGACTTTCCTTTGATGACTTTAAGGTCAGTCGGAGATTTTCGAGAAACATCACTTATTTCCCGAGCACTTGGTGTCGTCGCGTAGAAGTCGATTGAATCATACGAAATCATATTTATAGAACCTTTTTCGGGTTCTTTTAAATATTCTTCCCGGATTACCACCTTTCCACTTCGAAATTCTCCTCGAAGCCGATCCTTGAAGGCTGAAGCGGTCCTTAATGGTGTGTCCAACGAACCTATGGTATGGGCGGTACCTTGGATGTCCTTTCTTGTTGATCTCGTCGGGTTTCTTCGACTGCGGTAGTACGAATTCGGCCTCTTGATTAGATTTTGAAAATCTTTGCCACGGCATCATCCTTGAAGGAATAGTTTACGTGTGAACCGATCTGACGTTGTTGGAACCTTTCTTTCGCCTATCTGGTACAGTCTCATCAGGAACAACTATTCTTCAGACCGTTGCAAGTGCTGTTGCAGCTGCTTGACTTTCAGAATCTCTTGATAGCGTTTCCATTCTTATGCCTTTGTAATTTGTACGGACTTCAAATCAGACCCAATCTTGAACTTAGAAGACGACAAAACACAAGCATCAACTGACTCTTCCTCATGTAGAATATCTTTTCCTTTAATCGGCGGGGCGGTCGGTACAGCGGTAATGAATCCGACGATAGGAGCGGAAATAGCTTTAGGAGACGTCCCAACGCTTGTAATGACAACGAGTTCTTTTCGATCCATTCCTTCTTTGGCATGGGAAGTTCCTCAACGGACTTCGGGTTGATCATTACAATAGGCTTAACGGACTTGCTCATTCGGGCTTCACTATTTCAATATCCACATCGCCAAGCTTAACTTCGACATCGTTGAACCCTTGTCCGAAACTTGATGAGTCGACGGATCGGGCGGCTCATCCCTGCCGACGGTGAACTCTACTCCGGAGGTGAAAGAAAAGATCAACTTCGGTGAAGACATTGTCCTCGTCATTTGAAGAAATCCCGAAGTCAGTGACGTCCCGTGTCTTGTAATTTCAGCGGTAATACTCGAGTTAACGCACTTGTCCTGTAAACTGGGCATCCTTTAAAATTTATTCATGTGAAATTTTTTTTTATCTCAAAATTTTGCATTTTGTTTTATTATTGTGTATTCGATGGGTTTTCAGAATTTCATTTTGAATTGAAATTTTAACAAAATTTTATTTTGTTTAGAGTTTATTGGAAGGTTATTAGAGCAGAATTTCAATTTGACATGTTTACAACAAGTCAAACCTAAAGAAGAATGAAGTATCGGACCCAGTCCGAGATTTAGAGGAGGTCGAATTCACATTCAAATCACATGAATAAATCGCTCCAATTCTAACACATCTATCGGGGTCTACCTCGCCTCTTTAGGGAGGTGGGAGGATTCCGGAACCTCTCGTTTAGGGGTGTCTAAACGGTGGCTCCGAATCCAAAAGAAGTTGACTATACTCACTCGAGACGAAATGAGCGGGGTACGTCAACGGAAAGAATAGTAGTACGGTCCACTAGGGGCATGGACTCACTA
This sequence comes from Papilionanthe hookeriana x Papilionanthe teres, assembly GCA_022702705.1. NCBI lineage: Eukaryota > Viridiplantae > Streptophyta > Magnoliopsida > Asparagales > Orchidaceae > Papilionanthe > Papilionanthe hookeriana x Papilionanthe teres. The sequence goes on from CM040427.1 coordinate 117,027,663, forward strand.
CCGATTTATGAAAGCAAAACCATCTGATCAAAATGGAGAGAGGAACTTTTCCCCAGCAGAGTCGCCAGAAGTTGTCGGCATATTTTTTAGGTTGTGTGTTTTGAAAAGGGGTCGCCTACAGAAATTGTCGGCGAATTTTTTTAATTTAATAAATAATTTGAAAAGGTAGTATTTGATTTTAAAAATAATTTTTAAATTTGAACATTTTAAGATATGAAATCAAACCGATCTCACATCCCGAAATAGTTTATACAAACGAGCACCGTACCATGAACCGTGTATCTATCCCGAAGAATAGACACACCTTGCTTGATGATGGGGCTCGATTAAATAAACTAGGAGATTTGTGACATCCGTTTGGTACGCGAACCAATTTTAAAAGCCGACAAGTTCCCTCGCTTAATATAAATGAATTAAGCGGGGTTTATATTACTCAGGTTCTTAAAGTTCCCTATAAGGGCAAGCCCCATAGTTAATTACATCTTAAGTGACGAGAATCACCTAAGAAAACTCTCGATAATGATCGGTGGTTTTGCTCTCAAGAATTTCAAAGTTTAAGGTTTTCAAACAATTGGATTTTGGAAATTTCAATAGGGAATAGCTCAAATTTGGAACAGTTTATTTTAGGAGTCCAAAGGAAGAGGAGTAGGGGATGTCACAAACCCGAAGTGAACTTTAGTGACTTCCCAGACTATCCTAATGTTAGGCTTTGAATTTCGGGAAATCCTAATGTTTATTTAATGTTTTAATCTCGCCAATTTTAATTAATTAGGGCTTATATTTATATGACAAAATCATACAAATAGCCTCGAAGATATGAGGGTTTATGTCGTATCAGACGACTACCTCGGAATCCTAAGACCGGTTAGGGTTTAATTTGCTTATCTGCAAATGCCTAACGAAGGGTTGAGGATTTATGTTGCACTAGGAAAACTACCTCGAAGTCCTATGGCTTTGTTATTTAATTCTAAGAAAGTTTCTGTGAAGTAGACTCGGGTTTTCTTGATGACGATGGCCGTGCTTGCCCACCATGCTCCGAGCTCCTTGTTGTTGCGAGAGGTTCAATTTTAGAAGTCATAAATCGGGGGATGAGAAAAGTGTTTTGGTTTAGAGAAAATCTTAATTTCAAGTGTTTTCAATATTTTAATTAAAACAAATCTTAAAGTTGATTATAATGACACCGGTTAAGATCCCACGGTTCCATCCTTCGGCATCATTATTTTTATCGGATTCACTTAGTCCGGATGAATTTGCTAAACTCAGCTGAATGAGTTCCACACTTTCATTTAGACCGTGGGAAATCCCGTTAGCAACACGTAGGTTACATCATCCGAGGTATTCTCGATCATCCAACGGGACGTTTTAATTTAGTTGTAATTGTAGTTTTGTGTTACTGTTTGTGATTAAATTTTGAGTTGTTTTATATTTTGAAATGTTGTGGCGGTGAATTTTATCTTGCAATGACTTTTAACTTAGTTTTGGTTTCAGTTTTAGGGACTATCCTAAAGGTGTGGGTTTTCATGCAACGAGTTGTTTATCATGCAAGAAAAGTAAGTGCGATGCGATTAATGAAATTGCGATAATGTAAATTGCAAGAAAGTAAATTGCAATAAAATAAAAGCGTACTCGGAGGGTCTTCCCGTCATCCCAAGCTGCACTTAAAACACAATTAGAATATTTAAGCAAGTTCTAGGTAAAGCTAAGGGAAGGGTTATGGTTTTCTACCAAATTCTTAATCCTATAGCTAGTCATTTCCTATGACGTCTAGGTTCCTTGTGTTTTGGTTTGAAGACAATTTTCTTCATCGAAGAACAATTAAATTCGATTGTTCTTATAAACATCCTATCATATTGAGAAAGTGTTTAAGAAGAATCTTAAACATCTTTTCAATATTCTTAGAATTGTTTTAAGTCCGAATGGATTCGATTACACAAATGAATTAATCGTCCAAGAATCTCAAGTTTTGTTATCTTGCTCGGTGAACTAGGACATTTGAATATCCTATAGGTGAAGTAACATTTCATTTAATATTACGTTTAGGAGTTATGATAACTAAAGCTTTTGAGGGTAAATTGGTGTTGAAATGGTTTGTGATTTAGTTTAATTTCCATTAATGGGTTTAAATTTGGAATAGTGTTGAAGTTATTTTAGATTTATTTTGAATTCTTTATTTCTTTGGTGATGTTATATTTAATTCAACTTAATTTAATTTAATTTAATTTAATTGAGTTTTAATTTAATTTAATTCGATTTAGTTTGATTTGATGTTACATTAAATTAATTTGATTTGATTTAATTTTAATTTAATTTGATTTAATTTAATTTAATTTAATTTTAATTCATTTAATTTAATTTTTAATTTGGTTTAACTTAATTTAATTTGGTTTTATTTATTTTATTTATTTAATTTAATTTAATTTAATTCATTTAATTTAATTTAATTTGTTTATTTAATTTAATTTAATTTAATTTAATTTAATTCAACTTTTAATTTTAATTTAATTTAATTTAATTTAATCCAATTTAATTTACTTAATTTAATTTAATTTTTAATTTAATTTTATTTTTTAGTTTTAATTGAAATTTTTAAAGAGTTTAATAATTTAATTTTAGTTTAATGATTAAGTCTTTTAATGTTTTGAATTTGAGTTATCATTTTAATTAAGAATTGAATATTAATGAGATAATTAATTTAGGTATTTTTAAATTAAAGAATAAATCTCTTCCTAATAATATCCCTATTTTAATAATTCCAATTTTATTATTCTTCCAAATTTAATCAATTATTTAATTAAGGTTTAATCATTTTAAATTGCTTAATGGGTTTCTACCCTTTAATTATTTAAATTTCAATCATCCAAATCAGATTAGGATCAAATATTTTACTTGTTAATTTTTTATTAAACCTAAAGTTTTAATTAAGGATTAAAAATTTTAATTACCACTTTACCCTTTAAGCTTAATAATTTCATAACTCACTAAATTGAACTCAAATGAACTTGAAATTTTTATGTGACTTCACTCATATGTCAATAAAGACATGAGAGGAGAAAATGTGATTTTTCTGTATTTAATTTATTTATATAATTATTTTTGGTAGAAAATAGAGATTTCCAAGGAAAATTTAATAACATGACCAAGGGAAAGTTTCTGTCCTTAAGAAAATTAGGGGACATTCCTAATAACCGAGAGGACCACTTGGACCAATTTTGGTGATTTTTTGAATTATATTATTTTTATTATAATTATTTTAAGTTTTGGAGTGTTAATTAATTTAAAAATAAAATAAATGTTAAAAAATGAATTTTATATTTTTAAAAAATCTCTCTGATATCAAGGAAATTAGAGAATCAAATTTTATGATTTTCTGATTTTTCTATGATTTATTATAATTATTTTAGTGAAAATGCTAGAAAATACATTTTTTTAATTTTAAAATTACCCTAGAGCTTTAAAATTTAATATCTCACTAAATAGACCTAAGAAAAATATGGGGTTTGTTCCTAAGTGATTAAAATTCAAAATGTGACATTTTGGTGAATTTTATTATTTTTGTGATTTTTATTATTTTTAATTATTAAAATATTAAAATAATATTAAAAAATCAACTTTTTTAGAAAATTGAAATTTTAATTTTCTTAAATTCCTCTAATATCAGAGAGGCTCCAAAACCAATTTGGTGAATTTTAAAAAGCATTTTGAAAGTAATGAATTTTTAAAGTTTAAATTGACTAAATGGCTTAATCGACCCATTTAGTAGAGCTAACCAAGTCGATTGGTCTCGAATTTTTATGGTGGGTTCCTCTGATCCTAAAGGTCAGTGGAGAATTGATTTCAAGTCAATTTGATGTATGGTTAGCTCTAATTAATTAGGGTTCTATTTTGGGTTTTTAAGCCAATTAGGGTCATTCCAAGTGAGTTAACTCAAAATATATTTTTCATAGGGTCCTGCTGGTCCTAAGGAACATTACCAAATTTTCTTAGAATTTATTTCACAACATGATAATTATTGGAATTAAAATACCACAAACAATGACATAAACTTGGAAAATACATAACTCTTTATAGAGATGGCCTATGATCTTAAAAAATTTAGGGAATGTTCCCAAGATAAAAGGCTTCAAAAGTCCTATGGTCTCATGCTATGATGAGTTGTATACATGCATAGAGAATTGTGATTGAAAACACTATTTAATTAATTAAAAATAAAATATGCATCAAATAAATATAAAATCACTTCCACATTATTCTCCTCGTTTCAGTGAGCAAGAGGGTATTTTTATTTTATTTTTTTGAGTTTTCTATGAAAAGTTATGAGTTTTTGAAGTTTAGGTTCAAAAATAAATAAAAAAAAATGCATTTCCCACTTAAATGACACGTGTCGCGCTTGCTGCTGGCTGGCGTGGTTGCTCGTTCACGGATAAAGCTGCCGTCCGACTCCATCGGCGCCGTCCGTGGGATACATGCACGATCGGACGGCTGCTTGCTCCTCTTTCTTTGTTCTATTCACTCAAAACCGTCCAACTTCGAACCTTGATATCTCCCTCGATTCTCAACGAAATTTAATGAATTTTTTTAAAATGATCGTCTAATTGAGTAGCACACATCTATACGGTGATGATATACTTAAAACAAGTGAATAAGTACAGAAAATTAAAACATGCTCGGTTGGAGGAGAAAAAAATTGATACCTTTGTCCAAGAGGTGAGGCCTGAATTAGAAATGATTTGATTGAACTTAGAAATGCTTGGAGAAGCTTTGGGAACAATTTGGCATAGTCTCCCCGAGGTAAATCTTGCATCTCCTCCCCTTGGTCATGGAGGTGGGGTTTAAATAAGGAAGGTTATGGTGGAGCTTGGGTGGCCATGAGGGCTGGCTTGGTTCATTCACCAAGGTTTTTTTTGCTAAGAAAAACTCACATGATTGAGCTTGATCTTGGTGCGATCGATTGGGTTATGCCATGTGTAAAGTCGAGGATTTAAATGGCATGGGTGTAAGGAGCATTTTTGGTCCAATTTGGGTCAATTCATGGTTTTGGCTTGGTTCACTCGCCGAGGCTTGATTTGGGCTGATGTGAGATCATTTGGGTCAGCCTCATATGTGTGGTGAAGTCCCCATCCAAGGTGAGGTGGCCAATTTTGGTTAAAGTGTATCATGAATGGGGTTAAAAAGGTTTAGTGAAGGCTTAGGAAAGGCTCCCCTCTTCTTGCCATAAGTTGCATGGTGAGGTGGAAATGGCTCCCCATAGCTTGCATATGGCTTATTCATGGCTCCATGACTTCATTTGGCTTGCTCATGGCTTGGGAAAAGGTTGGCTCACTTGCATGGAAAAGGGTTATTTGGAATTTTGAAAACTTTGGATTCCATTGATGGGATTTGTCATGATGCTACAAATGGGTTGATTTCATGATGGTTTAAGACTTTGGTCAAATAGGATTACCAAAGGAATGATGAAGAAAAGGTTTCATGTGGGCTTGGTAATGGACTTTGGTCTTTTAAAATTTGGTAAATGTGGGCTTTTAAAATGGTTTAAGGTAATGGGCTTTTGAATTTTAAAATAGATTTTGGGATTAAATTTTGGTAAAGGCTTGGGCTAAATAATTGTTGGGTTTAGCTCATGGATGTGTCATGAGTGACTTGAAGCAAATTGGGGGTGATTTGGGTTTGAATTGGGTTGAATTTGGGCTCTTTTGGTGAATGGGCCAATATAGGTCCAATCTGGGCCAAGTTGGGCCAATGTTGAGCTAGGGTTGAAATTGATGTAAAATCAATGTTGAGAAATGTTTATGGGAGTGTTTCAAAGAGGTTTTGACTTTGGTTGGGCTTTGATTTTGGGGTTTGGGCTCATTTGGGTTAGGTTTGTGTTTAGGTCGAAATTGGGCCTTTTAGCTTTGGGTTGAATTTGAGTGGGATTTGGGTCCAAATTTTGGGCAAATCATGTTAGTGTTTTGCTTGTGGGGATGCTAAGGAGGATTTAGAAAATATTTGGGGTTAATTGGAGTTGAATTGGGTGAGTTTGGGTTAGGTTTGGGTCATGGGTCAAAATTGGTCTTTAAGGTCAAAAGTGAAATTGGATTCAAATGTCAATAAAATTGGGCTTGAATTTGGTCCAGATTGACATTTGGGATGTTGAATTGAAGTTTAGAATTGAATTGGACCAAAATTGGGGTCAATTGGGTAGGTTTGGTTTGACATTGGGTTCACTTTGCGTTAAAATGGGTCAAATTGGGGGTTTTGACAAAAGTAGGGTAAATTGACAAAATTGGCCCATGGAGTAGTTGGACAAAATGAAATTGGGAATATTTGGGATTTTCTGGAATTTCCTGGGAATTTTCTGAATTTTTGGATTTTTGGGTCAAGGGGGGTATTTTGGGTATTTGGAGGGTATTGGGAGGTATTTTTGGAATTCTTGGTATTTTTGGGTATGGATGATCAATTTGAGTGATGTGGAAATGTTTGGGATTGATTTTGAGGAATTTTGGGTAATTTAGGTGATTTTGAAAAATTTGGGTAATTTCAAGGGCTTTGGGTAGGTTAGGCGGGTGTAGGGTCCCGGGGGTCAAAAATTGAAAATTTGGAAAATTGAAAATTTGGAAAATTGAAAATTTGGAAAATTGAAGATTTGGAAAATTGAAGATTGGGTGAATTTGAGTGGAATGAAATCATTTTGGTTGAGCCATGAAGCCATATCAAGCCCATGTGAGCCATGAAGGGACTCATTTGAGGCATTGACTATGTTGTTCCTAACCCTCTTAGCCAAAGGCTTAGGGGTTAAGGACCATCCATGTGAATCACCTACATGAGTCAGGAGGTCAAATTAGGTATGGGTGTGGTTTTAGGAGGTGTGTGAAAGTGTAGTGTATAAGTGTAGTGTGTGTGTAAGTCAGCCCCTTCACTGGACCGGGCCACCTGTGGCGGTCCTAAGGCAAAAGAGTCCTATAGGAACTCATCCTTTAAACTTCCACATTTGATTTCAACCCTCTAGGTGATTAGGGGTCTACGGTCGAGTTTGTGGAGTTTGCGGGGAGTTAAGAAGTGGTTGAGTTTCTAAAGGGGTAGGTTCCATCTCTAGTCCTCTAAGATAGTCAAAGGAAAAGCCTAAGGCTAGATCCTAAGTACTAAAGAGAGAAGAGAAGACCTCATCAAAAATGAGGTCAACAGCCCCTTGTCAGAGATTCTAAGAAGAACGGGACGGGTGCCAGCTAGATCCTGCCTCGGACCACGAGTAGACCCCGTCACTACCATAGAAAGGCGATGAAAGAAAGTGTGAGCTAGTGAGAGGAGTTTGCATGTTGTCGTATCAGGTCACCATATTGGAGAGCACACCACCTACCAATGTACAGCCGACAGACCATCTGGTCCTAGGTCATCTACTTCAAGAAGAATGGTGTAGCAACCTGTTATCGCTAAACTGATACCGATAGAACGCTCTGGGAAGAGAAGTCTCGTTAGAGAACCTGAATTTGAGGAAAGTGCTGCTGCTCTAAAGGAAACTCCTGGAAATGAGGTTCAACAGTCGTCGCCTAAAAACCGTGAGACCTTTTGGAAAATACCACTTGAGGATGCTATAGGAAAGCTAAGAACCGACATCCGACGATTGACAAGAGAAAGAAAAGAAGAACTGGGAAATGAAATGGATTCATTAGAGTTCATGGATGAAGAATTTGCTGAGATCAACATGGTCGAGACTGGAGCATAGTCAGCTTTGCAGGGAGCTCCATCAACTTCAGAGGGAGACGAACCAGAAGCAGTGAGAGCACGTCTTCAAGGAAAGGATGACACAATCTCTCAGTTGGCAAAGAAGATGGAGGAGATGGATGCCGCCTTAGCCACTCTCAAGAGTCAGCTTCAACCACAGAAAGAATCGCCTCCATAGATCATTCATATTGCTGATGGAGGAAAAGAAATTACATTTGTCAACAGAGATGAACAACCAAAGAAGGATTCAGCACAGAGTATGATTCCCGAAAAAGATATTAAGAACATGGTGGAACAGTAGGTGCGAGAAGCCTTAGCCAGTCTAAGAATGGAGCATCTATTCAGATGGGTAGACCTTACCCTGAAGAATTTGTTGCAGTCCAATACCCGAAGGGCTTCGTACCACCTCTGTTTAAGACTTTCGACGGTACAGGAAACCCCCGGCAGCATGTCGCACATTTTCGTGCTAGTTGCTGCAACGCCGGTGGGAGCGACGCCTTACTCTTTCGCCAGTTCGTCAGCAACTTGTCAGGGATTGCCTTCGATTGGTACGCAGAACTTCTGAATGGTTCAGTCAAGACCTTTTCAGAATTAGAGAACCTTTTCGTTAAGCGGTTTGCTGGAGCCCGGCACCACATCACTATTGGTGATCTAGTGGTGGAGCAACAGAAACCGAATGAAACTTTGGTGGATTACATACTTCGATGGAGGAACTTAAGTATGAAGTGTGAACCACAACTTCAGGAACATCATGCAGTCGGTATCTTGTTGAAAAGTATCCACGGCACGATAGCACTTCTCCTGAAAGGATTCACAATTAAGACTTTTTTAAGTTGCTTAGCAAGGCCGGGAGCTTGTAGGAGGAAGCAAAATAGTTGAGTTTCTTCGACAAGACTGATAAGCAAAAACCCGTAAAAGCATTTGAAAAGAAATTTGGAATCGTCGCAGCAGTAGATAAAGGTAAGCAGCTAATGCAGATACAGCCAGAGCAGCCACAGCCTAGTTATCAACCACAGCAATGGACTTATCAACAGCCTCAGTAGAGCTATCAACAGCCTCGATCGAGCTATCAATCATGGCAGCATGATCAACCGCCGCCTCGTCCACCACGTGCCCTGAAGGAACTTTTGAATAAGGAGTACCCCTTCAAGACTGAAGCGGTGGCCAAGATGTTTCGCAGTTTGATGAAGACGCTCGACTTTCAGTTGCCAGAGCCCAGAAGGCCAGAAGAAGTCAACAAGAACGATCATCCAAACTACTGTCCCTTCCATAGGATGCTCAGACACAATATTGAAGACTTATTCACCTTCAAGAATTGGCTCGAGGATAATCTCTTAAGAGGGAACATAATGTTCCCGAAGGAATACATGAAGAGCCTCAAAAAGGAGGTTCTGTCAATGTTATTTCAACGGATCCTATTGTTCTGATAGACCCGTACACGATCGATGATGGATGGAGTACTATCTGGAAGAAGTCTTCAAAGAAAATTTTGTATCACATCCAGACCACTTCGGTGCACACTTCAACTCAGAGTTTGAAACTCGCTAAACCGGCACTATCGCTTGCGATCGAAGAACTGCCCCAGAAGGAGGAGAAGATCATAGAAGAAGAGAAGACTGAGGCTCCAAAGGGTAGAGTAGGGGCTGCTTTTCCTAGGATGGTTGACCCGACCAGCAATTACGCAGTAAATATAAATAGCGGCTAGTGTGCAAAATCTTAAATGATATAAAAATTAGAAAATATTTTACACACTAGGGGTACTACGCAAGTATATGTATCGTTTCAAGTAATATAGAGTTTTCTTTAAAAACCCCAGTATCGATCCCACGAGGAAGTGAAGTAAGAAGTCTTTAATCAAATTCTAGTCTACTACTAATAGTCCTTAGTTTGGAATGTCGATTAAAATTGTGTTTTATCTAGCAACTACTCCTAAATACAAGTGTTAAATGTAATAGTAACTATAACTAAATGCAAATAATAATTCTAAAGATAACCCTTTTTGGATGAGTTGTTTGGAGAATTTTGAGATATTAAAAACTACTATTCTTATGTAATGAAATAAATAATGTATAGGATTGAGATGCTTTTAATATTGAATGTGTCAAATAGGAGCAATCATATTCTTTACCCTTTGGTCCAGCCATAAAGAACATTGACTAATCCTATGCTTGGTTACTAAATCTGCGGCTAGGCTGGGAGGATACCGGCTCTCACTTCAGAGCTCCCACGTTCCCCTCACCTGAGGGCTAACAATCTACACTTCAGCACCCAAACGATAGGACTGAATTGAGGATTTTAGCCTGTCACTCTAAAATCTCCAATTCTACGCCCAATAATTATATTTCTCTATTTATTTGCATTCAATTCCCATGAACTTCACCATCCATGGAATTTGAATGTGGTTCCACTTTGTTGAGAATTACATCGCCCTTTCGGGTCGATGCAATTACAACGAATTTTAACACTACAATGGACCCTTATTGCAATGTGAATGAAGTGCAAGTAAAAACTATCACATTTGTAATTAAATTTACTTCTACCATGCATCACAAAATCCTAAACATGATTTCTACTCATTGCAAAAGAAAGTAAAAGGAAAATAGTGGCATAATCTTCTCATGCCGCTATTTCCAAAGAAGAAGAAAAGGTAAGAGAGATACGTCACAAAGCATGAATAAAACATAACGGAAACTTTATTTAACCAAAGCAAATCCGCTAAATAAATGTTTACAAAATTATAAGATAATGAAGAACAATACTTAGCTTTTTTCTCTTTAAAAGAAAGACGAAGATCTCTCTTATAAAGTCTCTCGGCGATCCATGCAATGCTAGTGAAATCCCTTATAAATTATCTCAAAATCTCCTCTTCAATCTCTCCAAAAGGGTAGAAATCTACATTTCTACTTTTAATCTAAGAATCCCAAACATTCCTCTAAGTTTTTCTCTCCTTTCCTCTATTGTTTCTCTAAATTCCTCTACACATTTCTAACACATATTCGCCATTTTAAAGAGTATGGATGAATTTTGAAGAGTTTCCTTAAGCACCCCTTCGAAAAAGCTTCCAAATACGTCGAATATTAGCCCAAAACAGCCAAAAGTCGGTTCATGGTTGTCTGGGCCGCTGTCGGCGGGTTAAAGGCCGCTGTCGGGGGCCTTTTTGGCCATTTTCCGGCTGTCTCGGGAAAATCTCGCCGTCGGTGAGATCGATCTCGCCGTCGGTGAGCAGACTGCTGAGCGGCTCCACGGTTTCGCTCCTTTTGGCTCCATTTCAACTCCGTTTCACCCCATTTCAGTTGTGTTGCGTTCGTAACAGATAGCCCTACAAAATAAACATAAAAATAACCTTTTTTAAAGTATAATCTCATTCAAAAATATGCAAGAAGTGTAAAAGGGATTAAGCATCAAAAGACTTATCGAGAGGTGTCAGGGCAAAATTTCATTTCTTGCTCGTTTTTGCTCCAAATTGCACCGTTTTTGCTCCAAATTGCTCCAATCACCATTTCTTGTACCTAAAACTAAAAAACATGCAAAATACCTTCCTTTAAAGTGTAATATCATCAAAAATGAGTAAAATGATATAGCAAAAAGCGTATATATTTTAAGCGTGTCTAAATCCCCCAAACTTAACTGTTACTTATCCTCAAGTAACACATTTACTACATAAAAATATAACTCAAGACAATGTACTTTTTCACCTGTAAGACACTAAAATTTTCATTCAAAAGAATATATTGGTTAGACTTTTAGAAAGAAATTCAGTAACTCAGGTTAACACTACAAGTATAAGAATATTCAACAATCAAGTCTAAGGGTTCTAGTCTTCTATTTATTTCAAGATAAACCATAATTTGTTACATTAAGAATGCCTTGAAAGATTATGTGAAAAAGGAGTTCATGCAAACTTCATCAGAATGTAGGCCAATACTTTAAATATAAATTCAGAAATGAAATCAAGTTCTCCCTTTAGGGTGACTCATGTGAAACCAATTTTTTATTAGGGATCTCCTCAAGCTTTTCCTCATAAATATTTTTCTTTCCTTTTTCTTTTTCTTTTTTTTTTCTTTTTCTCTTTTTTTTTTAATGAGGATTACGATATCTGGAGAGCCTGTAATGATTTTAAACTTCACTCTCCTCTTTCTAAAGTTCAAACTTGAAACACATCCTTACTTTATAATTAGGTATGAGCTTTATTATTCATCATAAAGTCACAATCTCTTCTTAACACACAATACTTTAAGTCTCTTAACATTTCAAAAATACAGTTTTCTTTACTTTAAATAGTTAACTATAATCAAATTCTTTCATACCAAATATCTTACCTTTATAAAATTAACCTTTATTACTAAAAACTTTCATCCAATCCTTCCATAATATTCAACTGAAATAAAAAGTTTTAGTTATCTCAAGCGAAGTTCAATTTCCAGAAGTTATGCTAATAATTTTTGAAAATATAATAATTAAGAACAATTAAGAGTTAATATTTTTCTTCCCCCCAAACTTAAATTTTAAAATATTTTGCAACTAATTCCATAAAAAATAGCAGGAAGAAAAAGTAAAGGTTGAATATACTTATTACTACAACATCCTATCAAATTCATATACATGCATAATCAGGATAGAAAGACTGTAGGAGAAAGTAAAGCTAACCTAAAATATGCTTGTAATAAAATTACACTAAAAGGAAGTATTTTCACATTAAAACTTTCTTTTTCTTCCTACCCCAAACTTAATTTTTAACATATATAGCATTCAGTACAGAAAATATAAGCAGGAAGAAAACAATTTAGAATTTCTATCTACCACAAATGTCTATCAAAATCATTTGCAAGTATTCATTAGGACAGAGCAATATGCAGCAGAAAGTAAATCTAAGCTAATCATGCCAGAATGAAATTAACTAAACCAAAGTCTAACTAGCATAGCATGTTTCAACAAGGGAATATAAAATTGTTCTTCAATACTTAAATAAAGTTGTAACACAAACATAAACACACATATGATAAATGAGGTTAATTCTTCCTTTAACTCAACCAATCTCACTATGTTACCTTCAATTTTTAACTGAATCACTACACTAGTAAATTAGGTACTTTAAAATGATTTTATAGATTATAATCCCAAAGATAAGATTATCTCTAATAAATTGGTTCCTAGGCACTAATCTCAGGCATCATCTAATCCTTATAATTAAGCACCTCTAACAGTTATAAAGATAGTGTATGATCATCCTAATGGTTTTCAACAAATAGGTTCGCGACTCCTACCTAATGAAAATAAAGTTGTAGAAAGGAAGTAACAAATTAAGATGGAACTGTCAATGTTTAAATTCATCATTTCTCTTGTAAAACTCAAGTCTGGGTGAGACCCAAGTCACAGTGGACTTGTCAATCCAACTACTACAAGAGATCAAGTCTAGCCATAATAAAAAGTTTAGGAATCACCTCCCTCCTGACACACAAAGATCAAACTACTAACAATCCAAACATCTACCAATCAACAATCAAACTTATCAATCCATAATGACACATAAAGATCAAGTCAATCCACTATTTCAAACACCATACAACACTAACAATCATGACTATCAAGCACACTAAATTAAAGCACACTAATACCTATGGGTTGCCTCCCATAAAGCACTTGGTTTAACGTCGTTAGCCCCACAAATGATTCCACCTGGATCAAAATTTCATTTAAGTAATCCTCGATCAATCGCCCAATCATTTCCAGATCCAGGGATTCCTATAAAACCCTCAAATTTTAATTTTTCATTTAGCTCTTCTTTTTCAGATGAATTTATATAATTGTTCTTCATATTTCTTTCTAGATCCAATATTCTTCTATTGATTTTCTGAATTTTCATATTAATATCATCCTTGAAATTTATTAGAAATGGATCTTTATAAAATACTTCAATATCTCCCAAATTTTGGATTAGATTCTCTCTAGATAATTCAGATTCTGGATCAAATTCTTCTATGTCACTCATATGATTGAAGTTATCTTCCAATTCTTTCCCTTTATAATTATTAAATGATTGAGGATCTATTTTAGTTGAGGAAATAGGTTTTTCTAATTCCCTAAGAATTTCTTCCAATGGTCTTCCAATATCCTTATTCTCTTTTCTCAATTCCAAGTTCTTTTGAAATTTATCCTCAAATTCTCTTCCAAATCTTAGTTCAATAATTTTATCTTGTTTATCATTTAATTCAGGTTTTTCTTTTGATTGAGTCGCATCTAAAGATATAAAGACTGGTTTGTAGATGAATTCTCTAAAAAGATAGACTTTAAAATTGTATGGGGTACATCCATCTTAAGTTCATGAGATCTTTCAACAAATGGAATTAAAAGTTTACTATTTTTGGTAGCGTCCATCATTTCACACCTCTCCTGAACATACATACAGTCTTCTTTACATAAAATTTTTGACTCATCATGAAAGGCTATTTCAATCTCATTTGTTATATTACTCTCAAAACTTTCTTGGAAATGGTCTTTACTTAGATAATCAATTTCATCCATCCAAAAACAATCATCATCTTTTGTCTCAGCTGAATATTTCATAGTCTTTAATACATCAAAAGTGACTTCCTGATCATTAATATTCATATTCATCTCTCCTTTTTGCACATCTATCATAGCTTGTCCAGTAACAAGGAAAGGTCTCCCTAAAATAATTGGAATTTCTTTATCTTCCTCCATATCTAATACAATAAAGTCCAAAGGAAAGATAAATTTATCCACTTTAACAAGCACGTCTTCTATAACTCTTTTTGGATAAATGATAGATCGATCGCTTAATAGAAGGGTTACGGTAGTGGGAGAAATATCGATTAAACCTAACCTTCTAAATATAGATAGAGGCATCACATTAATGCTCACTCCTAAATCACATAAAGCTTTTCCACATAATTTTTCTCCAATTGCACAAGGAATTGTAAAGCTACAAGGATCTTTAAGTTTTCAAGGAAAATTTTTCTGAAGTATAGCGTTGCACTCCTCACTTAATGCAATTGTCTCGTAATTCCCAAATTTCCTTTTCTTGTTTAATATATCCTTTATAAACTTTGCATAACTTGGCATCTGTTCTAAAGCTTCAGTGAAAGGAATATTTATCGTTAACTTCTTAAGTACTTTCATGAACTTTGAAAATTTTTTATCCAACTCATGTTGTCTAAGTCTTTGAGGAAATGGAGGTGGTGGTTTTTCCAAACTGATTTTAGTTGGCGATATTAATTTTTCCTGATCCTTAGAAACATGTTCTTCAGATCTTTTAGTTTCATTTGTTTCTCGCACAACATCTTTCTCTTTTCGAACCACATCCTTTACATCTCTTCCAATTTTTAATTGGACAGCTTCTATTTGTTCATTGGTGTTCTCTTTAGGGTTGATTTCATTGTTGTTAGGAAGTGTTCCTTGGTGTCTATTGCTAAATGAATTAGCAATTTGTCCTAGTTGATTCTCTATGTTTCTAATCGCAGCATTTTGACTTTGCAACTGGTTTCCCATTTGCAATACCACTTCTTCCATAGACATCTTCTTATCCTCAATTTTTTTATCAATATTAGAGTCTGGTGGATATGAAAGTCTATAGTTTGTGTTCCCCTGCTTATTCTAACTTCCATTAGGATTTTCATGATTATTTTCCAATTTTTAGTTTCCACCATCAGTAGTATGATTCCGGTTAAATTTACGATGGTTCTCCCAATCTGGGTTGTAAAAGTTAGAGTACGGGTTGTTTATGGTATTTAAAGTTTCATATGATAATTTAGAATCAATTATAGGCCCTAATAAACTTTCCTCACTTACAGGAGTAAATTGAGGTTGGTTCATTCCAAATTGGTCCAACTTCCTTGATATTGCAGCAATCTGAGATGCAAGAATTGAAATCGTATCCGTATCATGAATACTAACTACATTTTTATGATTTACCCTTGTAGAGGGCCATTGAAATTCATTTGTAGCCATTTTTCAATTAACTCGTACGCTTCATCAAATGATTTTGACATTAATGATCCACCAACGACAGCATCAACTATAGACCTAAGGGATTCTACTAACCCATTATAAAAAGTTTGAATGATTAACCAATCGGGCAGAGCATGGTGTGGACATTTTCTTAGGAATTCCTTAAATCTTTCCCAGGCTTCGTATATTGATTCTCCTTCATACTGACAAAATGAGATAATATCATTTCTAAGTTGAGTAGTCCTTGAAGGTGGAAAATACTTAGCTAGGAATTTTTGAGTTAACGCCTCCCAATTTTTAATAGAACCAGGTGCTAATGAGTATAACCACATTTTAGCCTTATCCCTTAGTGAGAAAGGAAAAAGCCTTAGTCTAACAACATCGTCTGACATACCGTTATAACGAAATGTAGCACAGAGTTCTAGAAAATTTGATAAGTGTAAATAGGGATCCTCTAAAGGAGTTCCCCCAAATTGATTATTCTGCACCAGTTGGATAATCTCAGGATTTATTTCAAATAAGTCAGCTTCTACGACAGGGTTTTATATACTAGAGTGAATTTCATCTGTCGTAGGATTTATGTAATCCCTCAATGATTTATGATGATTTTCTAAGTTATTATCTTGAAAGATTTCCATTTCCATTTCTAGTTTTTCAGTTCCTTTCTATATTTTTATTTTTTATTTTCTTTAAACTCGGGATCATAAGGTACAAGTCCTGCAGATCCTTTGTTTCGCATAAGCAACATAACAAACAATACATTAACAATTAAACAAGTAATAAATGAAATATATTCAACACAACAAAACATTTTCACGAACACTATATTTTTCACACAAACAGTTTTTTCACAACACTTTTTCATACAAAACAAAACACTTTCCACACAAAACAGTTTTTACGACACTACGGTTTTCCAAGTCTAAGCCAAAAACTTGACCTGACCCTCAATTACGCAGTAAATATAAATAGCGGCTAGTGTGCAAAATCTTAAATGATATAAAAATTAGAAAATATTTTACACACTAGGGGTACTACGCAAGTATACGTATCGTTTCAAGTAATATAGAGTTTTCTTTAAAAACCCCAGTATCGATCCCACAAGGAAGTGAAGTAAGAAGTCTTTAATCAAATTCTAGTCTACTACTAATAGTCCTTAGTTTGGAATGTCGATTAAAATTGTGTTTTATCTAGCAACCACTCCTAAATGCAAGTTTTAAATGTAATAGTAACTATAACTAAATGCAAATAATAATTCTAAAGATAACCCTTTTTGGATGAGTTGCTTCGAGAATTTTGAGATGTTAAAAACTACTATTCTTATGTAATGAAATAGATAATGTATAGGATTGAGATGCATTTAATATTGTATGTGCCAAATAGGAGCAATCCTATTCTCTACTCTTTGGTCCAGGCATAAAGAATATTGACTAATCCTATGCTTGGTTACTGAATCTGCGGCTAGGCTGGGAGGATACCAGCTCTCACATCGGAGCTCCCACGTTCACCTCACCTGAGGGCTAACAATCTACACTTCAGCACCCAAATGATAGGACCGAATTGAGGATTTTAGCCTGTCACTCTAAAATCTCCAATTCTACGCCTAATAATTATATTTCCCTATTTATTTGCATTTAATTCCCATGAACTTCACCATCCATGGAATTTGAATGTGGTTCCACTTTGTTGAGAATTACACCGCCCTTTCGGGTCGATGCAATTACAACGAATTTTAACACTACAATGGACCCTTATTGCAATGTGAATGAAGTGCAAGTAAAAACCATCACATTTGTAATTAAATTTACTTCTACCATGCATCACAAAAACCTAAACATGATTTCTACTCATTGCAAAAGAAAAGTAAAAGAAAAATAGTGGCATAATCTTCTCATGCCGCTATTTCCTAAGAAGAAGAAAAGGTAAAAGAGATACGTCACAAAGCGCGAATAAAACACAACGGAAACTTTATTTAACCAAAGAAAATCTACTAAATAAATGTTTACAAAATTATAAGATAATGAAGAATAATACTTAGTTTTTTCCCTTTAAAAGAAAGACGAAGATCTCACCCATAAAGTCTTCCAGCGATCCATGCAATGCTAGCGAAATCTCTTACAAATTCTCTCAAAATCTCCTCTCCAATCACTTCAAAAGGGTAGAAATCAACATTTCTACTTTTAATCTAAGAATCCTAAACATTCCTCTAAATTTTTATCTCCTTTCCTCTATTGTTTCTCTAAATTCCTCTACACATTTCTAACACATATTCGCCATTTTAAAGAGTATGGACGAATTTTGAAGAGTTTCCTTAAGCACCCCTTCGAAAAAGCTTCCAAATACGTCGAATATTGGCCCAAAACCGCCAAAAGTCGGTTCATGGTCGTCCGGGCCGCTGTCAGCGGGTTCAAGGCCGCTGTCGGCGGCCTTTTTGGCCATTTTCTGGCTGTCTTGGGAAAATCTCACCGTCGGCGAGATCGATCTCACCGTCGGCGAGCAGGCTGCTGCGCGGCTCCACAGTTTCACTCCGTTTGGCTCCGTTTCAACTCCGTTTCGCCCCATTTCAGTTGCGTTGCGTTTGTAACAGATAGCCCTACAAAATAAACATAAAAACAATCTTTCTTTAAAGTATAATCTCATTCAAAAATATGCAAGAAGTGTAAAAGAGATTAAGTATCAAAAGACTTATCAAAATTTATCAGGGCAGAATTTCATTTCTTGCTCGGTTTTGCTCCAAATTGCACCATTTTTGCTTTCTTTTGCTCCAATAGCCATTTCTTGTAACTAAAACCAAAAAAACATATAAAATACCTTCCTTTAAAGTGTAATATCATCAAAAATGAGTAAAATGATATAGCAAAAAATGTATATATTTTAGGCGTGTCAATGGTTATTTCTGATTCGGGGGAGAAATCCCTCGAACCTCTGACTCTTTATGATTATCTGCTCTCCCCGGCAGGATCTTATAATGATAAGAGTTTTGGTGTTGGCTACGTTTTGACTATTTCTAATGATAACGTAACAAACGACAACTAACCTACTCTGGATTTCAATTTCGATGCGAATAACGATTCTAAGATCATACAAAACCTCGACGACCATTATGAATGAGGAGACATTCACAAGGATGGCTACGAAAGTTCAACAAGTGACGAGTCCGTTTGTGAATTCTGAGGAGCTCCGATCATGATAGAATTGGAGTTATCAGATTCTGAAACAATTTCAGAAGAGCCAGTCGTTCCGATTTAAGAGGAGACACCGATAGATCCAGCACCAGATGCAAAAGAAATAATAGAAGTTAATCTAAGAAGTGGAAAATTTTTACCCCCGAGAATGGGTCCAAAGGATAAAGGAAGGTAGGCGGTTGCTCAGGATGAGGCAACCCCAGCAGAAGAATTGCCCGCTCGGGAAGAAAATAAAGAATATGGTAATAAAGTGGATTATAATGTGCTAGCCCATCTTAGGAAACTACCAACCAAACTGAGCATCTACGACGCTCTAATCCTGTCAAAGGAGATGAGGGAAACTCTGATCAAGGCTTTACTTGATCCATAAATTTGCTCAGCTCAAATGACCGGTAATTCCTTAGACAAGGTTTGTTCGTTGAAAGAACAGCGTGGAGTTACCTTCACGGACAACGATCTACTACTTGGAACAGCACATCACAACTGACCGTTGTACATCTCAGTTACTATTGGAAAGTTTACGCTCTCCAGAGTGTTAGTTGATCCAGGAGCATCGATCAACATAATGAACCATCAGACGTTAGCATATTTGGAAATTAATTATCGCGACCTTGAAGCAAAAAAGATGTTACTAAGAGGCTTCAATCAGAAATGAGAAAGAGCCCTTGGATCGATAATGCTATTAATGAAGATCGGTGATTTAGCAAAGACAATAACAAAATTCCATATAATTGATTCTGAGACATCATTCAACGCTCTACTGGGTCGGTCGTGGATCCATGAAAACTGGATGGTACCGTCGTCTTTACACCTATGCATAAAGTATTATGAAGGATGGGGAGAACAGTGCATCAAAGGAGACTTGCAACCTTTTTCCGTACATGAGATTGGAACTCACGAAGATGCAGCCTACTACATGCCTCCGAAGAAAACAGTCTTCTCCAGAAATGTCATGCTGAATGAAGAAAGAAAAGTTCGAGACGACGAAGAACCTGAAATTCTTGTTCAACAATTACTCAACACTCCCATACGGCGAGATGGTGAAGGTTTCTCTAGAGCTCGCACCCGAGGTCGAGGCCGGGGACGAGGTCGAGGAAGAAGCGGTGGAAAGTTGAACAGAAGAAACCAGTCATTAAGTTGATTGGGAGAACAGTTCCGAAGAAGAAGAAACCAAGAAAGAAGCAGCAATAATAAATCAAAAGAAACCCTAGTTCAAGATCTCTCTCGAAGATGAAAAGAACAAAGAATACAAATCAATGTACGAGAAGATAAATTGCTCTGTACATACTATGACCCTGACCCCAATCTATCCTAATAAGATCGAGGTTATGGTGGTCAAGGAAGTGCATGGTGGTAGTGCTAAGCCAATCAAGTTCTACCGTGGTGCTTCTTCTTACAAAACAGAAAATGATGTACAATTTAAAGATGTTACTTCTTCTGAATTAATGGAATTACCTTTTGAGTGGTATTCTCCCTGTGTTCAAATGTAATTCAGCGTGGTATTTTACCTAAACAGTGGACAAAAGATCAATCACAGTGCTTTGAAAAATTATGGAATAATATCAGTCGTCCGCCCAATTCAAAGCATGGCCTTGGATTCGGCACAGTAGGATCGGTTGATGATACGGGATTTTACTTGGTTGTCACTTGCGAGCCTGATGAAGACTGCTTGGAAGCTTCAGATGATCTCGAAGACCTGCCGATTAGAGATGCTCCGCCAGAATTTGAAGAGGAAATTAAATCTACAATAGACGAGTTAATGAAAGTTAACTTAGGTACTAGCAAAGAGCCTAGGCCGTCCTTTGTTAGCTCCTTACTCAATAAAGAAGACTCTGAAAAAATGATCAAGCTACTAATGGAATTCAAGGACTGTTTTGCTTGGAGTTACGATGAAATGACAGGATTAGCTCCAGAAGTTGCAGTTCACAAGCTAGGAGTGGATCACGCTGTCATCCCAATCAGACAAGCTCCCAGAAGAATGCGTCTAGAAATCGAACAACAAGTTATAGCTGAAGTTAAGAAGCTAATAAACGTTAAATTTGTCTGTGAAGAGCAGTACCGACCTGGGTAGCCAATGTGGTACCAGTCAGAAAGAAGAACGGTCAAATCAGAATCTGCGTGGATTTCAGAGATTTGAACAAAGCATGCCCAAAAGATGAATTCCCGCTACCAATTCCAGAATTAATGATCGACATCGCTTCGACGCACGAGGTCTTCTCTTTCATGGATGGATCGTCAGGATACAATCAGATAAAGATGGCACCGGAAGATGAGAAGCTCACAGCCTGCAGAACACCAATCGAAGTGTATTGCTACACAGTGATGCCCTTCGGATTGAAGAATGCAGGAGCAACATACCAAAGAGCAATGACGATGATTTTTTATGATCTCATTCACGACCAAGTCGAGTGTAACGTAGATGATATGGTCATCAAGAGCAAACTGAAGGAAGATCACCTGTATGATTTGAGAATTGTTTTCGAGTGATTAAGACAATTTATTCTTAAGATGAATTTCCTGAAATGTGCTTTCGGCATCACCTCTGGGAAATTCTTAGGATTTGTTGTTCGACATCACAGAGTTGAAATTGATCCGGAGAAGATTAAAGCTATCTTAGAAATGTTGCCTCAAAAAACTTTGAAACAACTACGATCCGTTCAAGGGAAGTTGGCATATCTTCGAATCTTTATTTCGAATTTGACAGGAAGGTGTCAGCCTTTTTCTTTTTTGGTTAAGAAGGATGACAAGTTCACTCGGCACTCTAAATGTCAACATGCATTCGATGACATCAAACAATACCTAATGACACCTCCTGTCTTAGCCGCCCCAGTCTCGGGTCGATCGTTGATACTTTATACCGTGGCTTTAGACGACTCCCTTCGAACCCTGCTAGCCCAGGTTAATGATGAGGGGAAAGAAAATGCTCTTTACTATTTAAGTCGTCGTCTAATTCCAACAGAGGTAAAGTATCCCCCGATTGAGAAGCATTGTTTAGCCCTGATCTTTGTCGTTTAAAAGCTCAGGCATTACATGCTCTCTCATAAAGTCAACCTTATTTCAAAGTTTAATCCGTTGCAATATTTGATGACCCGACCGATGCTTTCTGGCAGACTTGCTAGGTGGTCAATGATACTATTGCAATTCGATATAACTTTCATTCCTCTTTGTGTCGTAAAGGGACAAGTCCTAACAGACTTCCTCACAGCGCACCCTTTACCGACAGAATCGCCTCTCAATGACGACTTACCAGAGGAGCAGATAATGAGCTTAGAAGACCCTAATGATCAGCGTTGGAAATTGTACTTCGACGTAGCATCGTCAGCACCGAAGGACAAAGGACTGCAAATGATAATGCCCGGTAAGGCAGAATCGGACTAATCTTTATAACACCCAAGTGGGGGATGTTAAGGTATTCCTACCATCTAATAGAGCCATGTACAAATAACGGCAGAATATGAAGCCCTTATAATCAGACTAGAGTTAACCATTCAGATGGGGATAACAGATATTAACATCTACAGAGATTCTTGGTTGATCATTCAACAGGTTGCAGGACAGTACAGAATTTTGAAACTAAAACTCAAGCAGTACTTTCAGTATGCCATAAAGTTGTTGGAGCAGATTCCGAATTTAATGATCTAACAGGATGAGTTAGTTGAAATGTTAGTTCAGGGACGACAGGTCCTCTCACAGCTCGACATGGACGCGATACACAAATCAGAAAAAGAAGAAGAAACAGTTGCAGCGGTGGCAGAAACTACGGAAGATTAGCGACAGCCATTAATGATCGCTCGCAAAACGAGAAACCTACCGGACGATAAGTCGATAGCCTACCGGATTAAGAAAAGAACTCTGTCATACACATTAATAGATAATACATTGTACAGAATGTCTTTCGATCAGATGTGGCTAAGGTGCCTGAGCGGGTCTGAGGCTCGTGAAATTGTCAAAGAGGTGCACTCAGAACTTTGTGGCGCTCATTAGTTCGGTCTGAAGATGAAGATGAAGATTAAGAGACTAGGGTACTACTGGCCCTCGATGGTGACCAACTGAATGAAGATTGCCAAGAGTTGTCACCAGTGCCAAGTGCATGGAGTGGTTCTACATCAACCTCCAAGTGTGTTACACCCGACAATCGCGTCGTGGCGATTTGAATATTGGGGCACAGATATTGCGGGTCCGATAAAACTGCCTTCCTCCAGAGGACATTATTTTATTCTTGCAGCTACAAATTACTTTTCCAAGTGGGCAGAAGCAGTACCGCTTAGAGAGGTGAAGGCACACCATGTGCTACAATTCTTTAATAATCAAGTCATCTACCATTTTCGGGTACCACGCAGAATTATCTCAGATAACGGGTCAGCGTTCAGAAGTACGAAGATCAATAATTTTGTCAGGAGGCACGGGATTGATTGGCGCTACTCAACGATCTACTACCTAAGAGCAAACAGCTTGGCCGAGGCTTTTAATAAAATTCTCGTCCAAATTCTAAGGAAATCATCTTCACCTGCACTTAAAATACATGTTAAGGCATTTATATATTTGCAGCAAATACCTAGGTAAAGCTAAGGAAAGGTTCTGGTTGTCTACCAAAAATCCTAATCCTATTGCCAGTCAATTCCTATGATGTCTAGGTTCTTGTGTTTTGTTAAGGATGATTTTCTTCACCAAAGAACAATTAAGTTCAATTGTTCTTCTAAAACATCCCATCATATTTAGAAAGTGTTTAGGACGGGTTCTAAACATCTTTTCAATGCTTCTGAAATTATTTCGAGTCCAAATGAATTTCATTGTACAGGTGAATTGATCATCCAAGAATTTGGTTAAATATTATTTCTTGCTCAGTGGACTTGGATATTTTTTATTATCCGATGAGTGAAGTGATATTTCACTTGATGTTTTATTCAAGAATTATAGGAGTGATAGCCTTCAGAGGCAAATCGGCCCATTTAGAGGATTTAACCATTCTTAATTGAAGTTGAATTGATAAGTTAAAGATGATTCAATTATAAATTTTCCAAATTGATTTCTTAAATATTTTAGATCATTTAAATTGATAAGATGTTTTTAGGTTTCTTTAATTTAGTTAAGTTTTAATGATTTAAGTTTGTTGCAACTTAATCATGATATTTTGAATTATATATTTTTTTAATTGGTTTAAAACTTTAATGTCTTGATTGTGAATTGTTTTGAGTTAGTCTTAATATTTCATTTTTGTCTTGCTCTTAGTTTTGGGTGATTTCAAATTGATTGATTTTAATATTTTAAGTTACCTTAATTTGAATTTAAGTCATCTTTCATTAACTTAAGTATTCTTAAGCTTTTAATTTAATTATAAAATTTTCAAGATCATTCTTTTTAGTTTCAAAACATTATTTATTATGACTTCATTAGTAGTGATTAAGTGATGTTTGATCAATTCATTGATTTAGGGATTCAATTTCAAAGTATTAAAATCTTCCTGAGTCAAAATCCCTTAACCTTAATAATTCACTTATTTAATTAACTTCCAAAATTTAATGATTTAGTTAATTAAGGTATATATATATATATATATATTAATATTCAAGGTGATTAATGGGTTTCTACCCTTTAACTACCTTAGTTTCAATCTTCCAAAAGGGAACTAAGATCAAATATTTTACCCTCCCTTGGTTTATGCCTAAAGATTAATTAAGGTTAAAGCCTTTTAATTACCTTAATGTCCTCTTAAGCTTACTCATCCCATAATTCATTAAATCAAGCTCAAATAAACATAAAATTTTTATGTCACCTCACTCACATATCAATTAAGACATTAGAGAGAAAAATGTGATTTTTCACTTTTTAATTTAATTTATATAATTATTTTAGTGGAAAATAAGGATTTTCAATGAAAATTCAATAACATGACCAAGACAAAGTTTCTATCCTTAGGAAAATTATGGGAGGTTCCTACTAACTAGGGGACCACTTGGACCAATTTTGGTGATTTTTTGAATTATATTTTATTTATTAAAAATATTTTAAGTTTTGAGGTATTAATTAGTTATAAAATGAAATTAAAGTTGAAAATTAAATTTTATATTTTTCTTAAATTTCTCTAACCTCAAGAAACTCAGAGAAATAAATTTTATATTTTTTTGATTTTTATTTGATTTTTTAGAATTATTTTAGTGGGAAAGTTTGGAAAATCCATTTTTAATATTAAAAATTACATTAAACCTTTAAAATTCAATATCTTTTTTAGGGACTTAGGAAAAATGTTTGGTTGGTTCCTAAGTGATTGGGAAGCAAAATATGACATTTTGTGAATTTTTTTATTTTTGTGATTTTTATTATTTTTTAATTATTAAAATATTTAGAATTGGGTTAAAAATGAAAATTTTAGAAAAATTACAATTTTAATTCTTCTAGACTTCTCTGGTACTAGAGGGGTCTCAAAATGAATTTGGTGGATTTTTTAAATGTATTTTGAGTTTTATGAATTTTTAAAGTTTTAAAAGTGGCCATGTTCCTTAGAAAATTCATTTAGTGAGTTAATACATTTTCAATTGATTTCAAATTTTATATGGGGCTTCCTCTGACCCTAAAGATCAGTGGAGAAAAGATTTCAAGTTATTTTTATTTTCAATTTTCCTTAATTAAATCAAGTTTGGTTTGAGGCTAAGTGAACCATTAGGACTATTCATAATGTTTTAAGCCATGAAATAATTATCCTAAGTTCCTCTGGTCATAGGGGACCTATCCCAATTTATTTAGAATTTTACAAATAGTATGCTAATTACTGGAATTTAAGTACCAAAACAAGCATAAATATTTGGAAAATAGATAACTTGTCATAGGGGTGACCTCTGGCCTTGAAAAATTCAGGGAATGTTCCCAAGAACAGAGGCTACAAAAGCCCTATGATCTCATGCCATGGTGAATTGTGAGTGTGAATGAAGAATTAAAATAATCAAATTAATATTAAATTAGTTAAAAATAAAATACTTAACAAAATAGATCAATTCTTTTTCCACATTATTCTCCTCTGTTCACTGAACAAGAGGGTATTTTTAGTTTATTTTTGTGATTTTTCCATACAAAGATATGCATTTTTGAAGTTCTGGGCATTTAAATAAATAAGAAATACCTTATTTATCTACTTAAACCAGTCAACGCCGCGTCATCCTCGTCCGGGTTGAAGCTCCATGCGTCGCTTCATGTTTCGGCGCTGCCATCTGACTCGGCAGCCATGCGGCCCGTGGTTCATGTTCTGTTACTTTGTCCGGCTTGATCCTGGCCATTCGTCCGATACACGCGCGATCAGAAGGCCTCCGTTCATCGTCCTAATTGGTGTGAGCTGAGAACTGTCCACCTTCTAAACCTAATATCTCACTCAATACTTAACCAAATCGAGTGTGGTTTCTTCCTACATTCTCGTCTAGACAAGGGATACAAATCCATACGGCTGATGCGCATTAAAATTAAGTGAAACAAAATGGAGAATCGCTGAAAGCTCTGGAGTAAGAGGAGTTTTCATACCTTGGTTCAAGAGGTGAAGCCTCGATTGAATGTGCTCAGCATGTTCGTTAGAGCTGGAGAAGCCTACGGATGAAGCCTCTGGTCCTGGTGAAATGTCTAGGTATGACTTCGTCCAAGTCTGATTTTGAGCTCTGACCAATAGAACAAATGGCTAGTCTGGTGAGGGGGCTTTTACTGGGGAACTTCTTCTCTACCTCTGGTGAAGGTGTGGGAAGATTTAATTAGGTTTCTGTGGAGTTTTGGTGAGTGTCATGTTTTCGGCCTGATTTTGGACTGAGAAATTAAGCTCAGCCAGTGGGGTTCAGGGCAGGAGAATAGTGGGGTTCTTCTTTTTTAAGCTGGGAGAAGCTCTGGGAGTGAATTGGGGAGGCTCTATTGAGAAAAATTTCAATACCCTTCTCATGGCCGAGGAGAGGTGTTTAAATGGTCAGGGCCATTGGGCTGAGCATGGGTTCAATTGAGGTGTGGATTCAATTGCTTAGGTGGAGGGCAGTGGAGCTCCAAAGTTTAATTTGGCTCAGGTGGCCAATTGGGTAAGTTTGGTTGTGTATAGGCTAGTGGTGGTTCTCGGTTTTGACCCCCTCCGGTAACTAGGCCGGCCGGCAAGGACAGGGGAGCTAGCCCCTGAGGTGAGGTGAGTCAGGGAAAGGTTTAATGGTGATTAGTCAGTTAGGGGATGGTTTTAGGGTGAGGCAAAACGAGATTTATCCACTTAAGGGAAGAGATCCCTTAAAATGGGGGACCCTTGGTCCATGGCTCACTTATCTTGGGCTAGGTGGATCTAGGGTGGTTTCTAGGGTTCAAATGGTGGTCGTGGAAGATTTGGTTTAGCCACATTTGATTCGATTTGGTTTGGTTATGCCATAAGTTCAATTTGGCTCACTTGGGTTTAGGTTGAGCTAACTTGAGGTTTGGTTTGATTTAAGTCCAAGTATCTTGAGCAACATTGTATAAATGATTTCCATGAAGAACTTTCATGAAGACATGGAAAGGTTTTGAGTTCAATTGAAAGGTCAATTAGCTGGATTTGGGATTTTGGTTAATTTGGGAAAGGTTGGATCAAGTTGGACCCAAGTTGGTTTAAGGTGGGGTTTAGACCCAATTGAAAGTTTCAAATGGTCTAGGGGAATGTATTGAAGAGTTCCCAACATCAATTGGGAAGAAATTTTAGGATTAGGCCAATCGATTTGGTAGGTTTAGGGCATGAATTCACTTTAGGTTAAAATAGGGTATTTTTGTTTTTCAAATGGATTTTAGGTTAAGCTTAGGCTCAAATTGGGGCAATTGAAGGTTGTATGGGCTTCATGGGAATGTCATGGAAGGTTTAGGATTGAAATTGGAAGGAAAGAGTTGACATTAGGCTAATTGAAAGATTTTGGATTAATTGGGCAAAATTGGGGATTTAGGTTTCAAATGCAATTGAACTCAAATGTGAATAAATTTGGCATTGGATTTGGTTTATATTGGTAGTGGAGATGTTGAATTAGAGTTTGGAATTGAAATTGGTCAAGATTGAGGTCAAATGGGTTTATTTGATTTGACATTGGGTCCATTTAGGTTAATAATGGGTCAAATTGGGGATTTTGATAAAAGTGGGTTATTTTGGCAAAATTAGCCTATGGTGTAGTTTAACAAAATGAAATTGGGAATATTTAGGATTTTTGGAATTTTTTGGGAATTTTTGGAATTTTTGGAATTTTGGGCCAAAAGGGGTATTTAGGGTATTGAGAGGTTATTTGGAGGGTATTAGGGTATTTTGGTGGATTTAAGAGGTGGGAATTATTTTAAAATGATTTTTAGGATTTTTGAGAATTTTGTGTAATTTTTGAGAATTTTTGGAATTTTGTGGTTGTAGGGGCAATTTAGGTAAATTTTGGGTAGGCTTGAGGACCCAATGTCAAAACCAGAAATTTTAGTAAAATGGAATTTGGGTATGGTTGAGGGGGTGGAAAAGCTTAGAGTGAGCCATGGACCAATAAATGTCAATTTTGAACATCTCATAGGTTTTTCTTAACCCTCTTAGCCAAGGGCTAGGGGTTTGGAATTAACCACATGAGTGCTCCAATGAACCGAGAGTCAAGATTGGGTAAGGATGGTTGAGGGTTTAGGATGGGTGTGAGAGTGCAGTGTGTTCAAGCTAGACCTCACCAAGACCAGGCCACCCAGGGTAGTCCTAAGGCTTGAACATCCTATATGAATTCATCTTTGTCTTCCTACACATTGGTTTCAACCTTCCAAGTGACTTGGAGGTTAATAACCATCTATGTAG
This sequence comes from Papilionanthe hookeriana x Papilionanthe teres, assembly GCA_022702705.1. Taxonomy (NCBI): domain Eukaryota; kingdom Viridiplantae; phylum Streptophyta; class Magnoliopsida; order Asparagales; family Orchidaceae; genus Papilionanthe; species Papilionanthe hookeriana x Papilionanthe teres. The sequence goes on from CM040427.1 coordinate 117,056,289, forward strand.
CATTCCAAAGAGAATCAAGATTTGGTTTGAATTTCTAAATGGTGGGTTCCATCTTTAGTCTTCTAGGATAGTCAAGGATAAGTCCTATGGCTAGATCCTAGGCACTAAAAGGAAAGAAAAAACCTCACCAAAAATGAGGTCAACAGTAGAGTAGTGTTCTTTTAGTTGATTATTGATGTGTGAACTTGTGTGCTTGCTTTTATGTGATTGATGTGTGCGGTAATTGTACTTTTTTATGTTAGTAAAGTTGTGATGAATTTGTGTTTGTTTGTCTATTATTTTAGATTGAGACTGTAATGATTGTATGTTTGTTTTAAATGTTTAATGTTTATGTTTTTAAATTTTCTTCACCCTACAAATCTCTAAAATGTTATGTGTAACAAAGCTTATGTTTTATGCCTGCTAGATTAAATTTTTTATTAATACATGCATAGCTTCAGAAATATCTAAAGCCGGACATAAGAAGGTTAGTTTTCTTTTTATTTTTCTTTCTCGGCAACTAATTTGTTATACACTGAAAAACTTAAGTTTGGGGGAGGAAAGATTAACTTTTATTTATATTAATTAAATATATTTTCATAATAACTTTAACATGACTTCAGGTAGTAGAGCTCAACTTTAGATAACTAAATTTTTTATTTTATTTAAATATCATAGTATATTTAAATGAATGTTTTTAGTAATGAAGGTTAACTTTATGGGCTAAGATATTTAGTATAAGAGGATTAGACTATGGTTAACTATTTAAATTAAAGAAAACTATATATTTGAAATATTAAGAATCTTAGAAGTTTATGTGAGAAGAAAAGATCGAGACTCTATGATGAATCATTTAAAAGCTAATATATATCTATAAAATAAAGAGATGTTACAAGTTCCAACTTTTGGGGGATAAGAGTGAAGTTTAAAATTATTAAAGGCTATCTAGATATAGTAATCCTCACATGAAAAGAAAAAAAAAATAAAAAGAAATCCCAAAAGAAAAAAAAAGAAAAAAAAAGAAAAGAAGAAAGAAAAGAAAGGATTGAAAATCCATCCATATATAGAAAAAAAAGAAAATATATGTAAGAAGAAGCTTGAAGAGATGTCTAATAAAATATTGGCTTCACTTGAATCAACTTAAAGGAAGAGCTTAATTGCATTTCTGAATTTATATTTAAGTATTAGCATTCTTACTAATAGAGTTCTCATGAGATTCTTTTTCATATGATCCTTCAAAGCACCCTTAATGTGACAAATTATGGTTATTTTTGAAATGAGTAGGAGACTAGAACTCTTAGACTTGATGACTAAATGTTTTTGCACATATATTTTCGACCAATGTTAGTGAAAATTTTTTTTAAGTCATACTATTATATTCATTTAAATAAAAAATCACGGTATTCTTTAAGTAAAGTTCACTACTATGAGTCATATTTTTTATGTAGTAAAAGGATTACTTGAGGACAAGTAGTAGTTAAGTTTGGGAAATTTTGATGCACCAAAAATATGTTGGACTTTTCATATATATTTGTTATCGTTTTTTGTGATATTGCACTTTAAATGAAGGTATTTTTCATGTTTTGTTACAGGTATGATGATTTTAGGCATTTGGAGCAAAAAGGAGCAAAAAGTAACAAATTTGGAGCGAAAACAGTCAAAATCAAGAATTTTGATTTCCACGTCGACGGCGCACAAATCTAGAGAGCACCATAAATTGAAATGTTATGGGCGCCGACGACGCCCAGAAACGGCGTCGAAGGCATCAACTGTCAATGGAGGTCAGATTCAATGCATTTGGACGACTTTTGTACGTTTGTTTGAGGCATCCCTCGAAGATTTTGTCCCTCGACTATTTTAAAGTAAATTTGGCGCCGTAAAAGTGTGTAAAAGTGTGTAGAAGCCAGAGTCCGATCATTGCAAAGAGTTTAGAGTCTAGGGTTTGGTGTGAGAAAGTGTTTTTTTGTGAGGGATTCTTCTCTAAGAGTTGTAGAGGAGAAGGAAAGTGAGAGATTTCTTCCTCCTTACTGTTCTAAGAGAGAATTGTGTGTTATTGTGAAGAGGGAAAAAGATTCAAAGGAACTTCAAGGGATTTGCATGTGGAACAAATTGATATAAGTTGTGTTTACTTTTTATTGTTTGTTTGACTTTGCTTTTATATATATAATCCTTATTTTGTCGTACATTCCTCATGAATTCTGACTATATTTCTTTGTCTTTCTCCTTACAATGAGATCGGGTGAAGTGATTATTTAGATTGGATATGCAATGTGAATGTTAAGAAATTATGATGATTTTTCACTTCGTACTTCATTTACTTTTCGATCTGACCAATTGAATTGTTAAAATTTGTTGTGAAATAAACGATCTGAGAGGATTATGTGTTATACAACAAAAGTGAATATTACATTCAATGTCCATGAATGAGTGATGTAGTTCATGGGGATTGGATGCAAATAAATAGGGAAACGTGTTTATTGGGCGTAGAATTAGAGATTTTAGGGTGACAGACTAAAAATCCCCAATTTTGTTTTAGTTTTTGGAAACTAAAGTGAGAGTTAGCCTTCAGATGAAGGGCAGTGGGAGCTCTGGAGTGATAGTCAGTATCCTCTAGGTCTAACCACGAATTTAAGGACTAATTATAGGATTTGCTGATGTTCTTTATAGCACTCAGAAGAGGGTAAAAAATAGGTATGCTTCTATTTGACACAATACAAATTTTCACCAATCATATTCATTCACTCATCATAACATCATTGTAAAGGGGATGACACTTTCTCCAAATTTGAACCTTTCAATACAAATCTTAGTTTAGCGGTAATTAACTTTATTTTGAAGTTTAGAAAGTATTTTAGTGATTTTAGAATCTTTAGCAGCATTAAAATTCAACAGCTTTAGTATTTATTGTACCTTCATTGTAATTTGAATATTTGATTTCTGTGTTACGCGTTAAAGATTTATGTCCTCTCTATGAGATCGATAATTAAGACTCCATTAGAGCTCCGTATTACTTGAGCCATATGTATAATTGTGTATAGATTGGCTACTTTCTTATTAAACTGATTATACTTTGTGACTGAACTGAAAATACTTTTTAAATACTTATTTAAGACAGCTACGATCAAGCCGCAACGACATAATAATGTTATGTGTACTTAAAAAGATGGCTCCATACCAGGTTTGAGAAATCCAAGGTCGGGGTGAGTTGATTCGGCTCGCATGAATACAACTCAGGCGTACTAAAAACATGATGGCCCTTAAAATGAGCAAAAAAAGACGCTAACAAAGATATTATTTATTTACACTTAATCACACCTTTTGAGATATGATTTAATAAATATCTTTTGTTTCAACTTTTATGAGTTTAGAAGATTTGACTGTTCATAAGGCTAAAGCGTTATTATCAATACATTATTTTTCTAAAAATGTATATATTGATCAAAGGGAGTTAGTTATATAAATATCGGAGTTTGATTGGAACAGATGATTGTGATGGACCGACTAGTCAACTTTGAATGAGTAATTAGGAAGGCATATGCTATTTTTATGAATACTATCCTCACATCTTTTAAGATCTTAATTCCTATGTAATAATGAAAAATGACATTATCCATTGTGCACATAAGAGCCTTCTTGAGATAATTAAAAATTTTAAAACACTTCGCAGGTCAAAAACGAAACTTGCTAATGTCTCAATGACCCACTAGCAAACTAACCTCACCAATGTTTTGATGACCCATTACTAGAAATGCCCAACCAAAAAAATTGTTCTCCATATTCTATTAGTTTTCATAAACATCACTTAAATATCATGAATAAAATTTATTATTTCATATAAAAGATGATAATCACCTTAAAAAGGTTGATAAATTCTTCAACATGGTGGATAAAATTTTCTTAGAAGCACAAATTACCTTCTCAACAAAGAATCTAGAATTGCCAGATAGGTTTTAGAATATTATCTTGTTGATCTCAATATCATCACCAAACTTCTTAGGAAGTCTTATAAAAATGTTCCCACCACTCTTCGCTAAATTTTTGACTTTGACTAGTGATGTGTTTGATCTGCTCAAGTTCACTTTAATAGCATACAAACACTACTTTGTAGCTTACTTCATATAGTTTAGTAGTCCCAGTGCTTCTAGAGTATTTCTTCATAAATTGCTCCTTAGTCGCTAGACCGACTACGAGTAAATATGTTTGAGATTTGTAATCTTCCATGTCATAATGTTCAAACTATGATTGAATATTCTTCAAACAAAACTCCAACTTGTTCTAAGCAGATTCAAACTTTGTTGGCACTCTTTTAAAAAAATATTCAAATAATAATTTAATACCACTTCAACACACTTCAATCAATCATCCAACGTGAAATTCAATCCAATCTTGTCCAAATTAGTTTTGTTTTAAAAATATTCAAATAAAATTTAAATATAATCCAAAAATTACGAGAATATTGTAATAATTTTAATTAAATGATTCGGGATCTATAGTTCAATGTTTCTCTAAGATAATAAACAACCAATATATCAACTATTTAAAATTTTAACGTTAAGGGGCTATCCAGCAACAGATTTATCTCTCGATTTAAGCGGGATGTAGGCTAAGGGCTTGTTTGGTTTCTGTCATGCTTATTCAGCTATTGCAATGCATATTGCTCTGCAAGTAAATCATGTAAGTTCAGTTGTCTGTTTGTTGTAATTGTGGGAAAATAGTCATGGAGCAGCCTTTTCTCGTAAAAATGACTAGATCGCCTCAGCTTTATTAAACTATTTTAAATTTTTAATTTATCTGTATACTATACAGGTTCTACAAATATAATATTTTTTTAAAATTTTATGTTTTAAATATTAAAACTACTAAATACAAATTTTATTTTTAAAATTCTAACGACAAAATTTTGATGTTTTATATTTTTAACACTATCGTACGTGTAAAGTCTATCGAAATATTTAAAACTGTTGCCGATTGTGTTTAAAAATACATATTTTCATAAAAACATTTAAAGTAGTTTCACATCCATATATTTTAAGTTATTTCATATCTATACATTTAAAAAATTAGATTTAAAGCTAAAAACGATCATATATTTAAAGTTATTACATATATATATTTTTTAAAATTGGCTAAAATGTGTTTAAAAATATTTATCGATTTATGTGTACATATTTTTATATATCTATGTATTTTATAAGTATTAAATGTTTAGTTTTAAATCATCTAATTGCACGGATTGTTAAGAAAAAACACAACGATAACGATTGCATATCACAAAAAACATAAAGTCCACGGATGTACATTGACTCCGCTCAAGCACGTGCTAAGTAACGATACGATGAAAAAAAAACCGTAGGACAATTACGAAGAACAACTAAAACGATAATAATGTTCACTTTAGTTTTCAGTTCCCGTAACTCCCGTGTCACACATTCTTCTGGTGGAGCCGTCCACTCCCTAGCATCTGTCTCTTGAGAATCCGGTAGACTGTCCGCCCATCGGAAGAAACCGCATTGCTGTGAAATGTTCCGAGGGCAGCAATAAAACTTTAGGCGAAAATTGTGCGATTGTCGTGATGTTAAAAGCGAAGTCTGGAGGCCACAGTGACATAACACTCGGTGAGAGGTAGCCGACATGGTGGAACTCATGTCTTCCTGAAATGCAAGCGAATATATAAATTAATAATTTTGATTACCAACTGCTAAAACAAAATGATAATCTTAATGTCAGCTAAAATAAATACATAACTCTTACAGTTAAATTAATGTGACTAATTGTGCCCAACATAATGTAAATCTCAATTTAAAAAAAAAAATTACACACCATCAACATAATTATCCAACTAATGAGCTAGTAATCTCATCTCGAAGGGCGGTCATTTCGTTCGCACCCTCCCCATCTTTCGTGCAAATTGTGGCTCGCTCATTCTCTTCCCGTGCTAGAGATTGGTCAATGCGGTCTTCATAACCTCCGACTGTATCAACCTCGTCATTTTGATCGGCACGGTCAAAATCAACATCAGCTCGAGTTGGATGCCGCCTAATATAGTTATGTAGGGTCATAGTTGCCAACACTATCTGCACCTGTTTGGGAAACGGATAAGGTGGCATATCTCGAAGGATGACCCATTTCTTCTTCCAAACTCCAAATGTCCTCTCAATTACGCCTCGCAAGGATGAATGTCTCTTATTAAACACCTCTTTTCTAGTTCTTGTACGATGACTGACTCTTTCGAAATCTGGAATATGATACCTTATATCAGGATAGGGTTTAAGATACCCCATTTGCATTGGGTAGCTAGCATCAACCAAATAATACTTGCCTATAATGATAGGAAATTTAGCAAGGTATGTGACCAGAAATATCAACTTTTTATATTACAAAAGACCTTACCGTACGGTGGGTGAGGAAAATTGTAGTCTGGATTTCTTGTTGCAATTTTAAAAACTCTACTATCATGTGCGCTGCCCTCCCATCCAGCCAAAGCAAATGTAAAGCACATGTTGAAATCGCAAACTGCCATTATATTTTGTGTTGTCCTCCCGTAACGGCCGATAAATGCAACTTTCTCGTTATCCCAGCACTATAAGCATGAACGTGCGTTCCATCGATTGCGCCGATGCAATCCTTTAGAAAAGAAAAAATCATTTTAATATGCAATCCATTAATAAATTGTTCTAATAAACAGGTGTACCTTGAAATATGACATATATCAGTCATCGTTAAGAATCTCTGTCGGGATCCTTGTAAAAGTCGGATCAGTTGGTTTTATTATATCTTTTGCTAGACTGACAAGAGAATCCAAACCAACTGAAAAATATCTACTTACTGTTTCCGACAAATGCTGGAAGCGTTCCATTGCTCCACGCATTGACTCGTTCAGTGATAGTATGTAAAGTGTTATGCCCAATACTTCACAGTTTATTGTTCTAGAAGACCCATGTAGTCCATGAGATGTTGTTAGATCTAATAGAAGATCTCTGAAAACATCATGTGACATGCGGAAGATGTTTCAAAATCTCATTGGGTGTCCTGAAATCATTTCACCCATCCATTTTTCTCCAATCTGAGATGACATGTAACAGGGTTCACGATCGACGTACGTACTATAGTACTGCACCATTATATTTACCGCTGCATTTCTCCTACGTCGTCCGACTTCCTCCAGGTCCATGAAGGAATACACTGCACTAAAACAGGCATACGAATGATCAACAAGTTACTTTGTATACAAATCATCAACTGACTAAAACAGGCATACGAATGAACTATATTTAGAAAAGAAATAACTTAAACAATCCATCATTCAAATAAAACTTGTCCAAACAACAACATCGCTGACAGTACTAATCATGGATGAGATAAATTTAGCAGTTCCAAAGCAAATCACATGGTGCGACGGTTATAATAATAGCGTATATATTCTACTCGTCGCTCTCTGTCAAGTGCAGTGAAGAATTCTAGGTGGAGAGAATCCCGAAAGAGGTTTATAGCAAAGTAAAAAAGATCACGATCCCCTGTAATGTCTGGGTCATCCTGAAGAAGCCTAACGACCTCATGGACATCGGTTTTTTGAACTCTGTGCGGGGCATCATTTGATGATTCCACCAGGTATGAGAGCTGCTCTCTCATAGTTGAAGCAGCAGTCTTCCTCTTCCTTTCGATCCGGGGGCGCTTCGAACGGTTTGTTGATTGCATTTCAGTTTGATCGTACATACGGATTTCTGCTGAATCGGTTGATAGTTCTACGACGACATCTTCGAGGGTTGTTGCAAACATTATTTGGCTAGGGGCAGCTGAATATTTCCCTGTAGCCACCACCCCACCAAACATTCTGTCGAGTTTATCTTCCAATTCTGGTTCTATCCCAGCTGTTTTGAACTTTTTCGCCGTAGGAAAAATCTGTATAATAAAATTATATTTTATTAGGATGGCTAAAAACTAAAAATGATTAACATTGCAATTATTAAATGAATAATAGCTTACCGCAAGTCTTTCAGTCCACCATGCTTCTGATGCAGCAATTGTTCGCTTCGACGGATCCCAACCCAAGCCAGTCGATCCTTGTTTTAAGTCCTTCCAAAGTTTCCACTCTTTCTTTAGTTGATCCCATTTATTTTTTAGCTGTAGCCTGTCGTAATCCCTGCCTGTGACCTCCCTAAAATTTGTTATAATGTTTTGCCAGCCTTCTTTGCTGAAAGAAGAATTTGGTCTATTCCTTTTTTCGACTCCGGCTATGCATAGCTCACAAAAAATTAATTTTATGTCCTTCTCCCAAAGTGCTGGAGTAGTGACTTCTTTGTTCTTATTAGCCATACTATGAATAGTGCAGATATTAGTTATATCTTTACTCATACTAGCATTGACAGATATAAAGTGCAATTAACAAAATAATACAGGTAAGCACAGAAAAGAGCACAATTTACGTGGTTCGGTCAAACAGACCTACATCCACGGGAAAGAAATGATATTTCTTTATTGCTGAAATAGGGGACATGTACATAGAATTTCAAAGTAACAGAAAAACTCAACTCCAATTTGCCTGATGTTACAGAATATAAGGAGATACCATTTTCAACAAACAAGAACTCCACTACTAAACTCCCAAGGGTACCTGAAATACAGCATTGCCATTCCAATGCATATGCAACCAGCAGCTAACTTGAACCGAAATGCAGCCCTATATAGAAGCTAGGAGTGATGCACTGAAAGCTGTACAAGTTTACTAGGGGAGATGCTCTTCAATGCTTCCACAAATATCAGTTATATGAATGAACTTTCAATCCATATAAAATTTTAAAGCCTTCAAATCAACTTTCCCAATTTCCATTCAATCCATATAAACGTGGACAATATAAAAAAAAAAAAAACAAACAAGATATCTCGCAAATTGTTTATCACCCATCTGTATGAATATATACATATGTGCTTTCTTTATACTAATCTACAAAGGACCAATTAGCTGGCTATAATGTTTCCAAGCCCTGTTCAACAATTCCTCATACAGATTTTCTAATTTTCATAAAATAAAACTATCATGTTGTCATTTAAAAAAAAAAAGAAAAAATTGTCATGCATGTGAATACATAATCCTCTCTTTTTAAATCCAGCAAAACCAAAAAACTAGGCATGTTTCATATGTATTGATGCTTATGTATGAAAATACTAAAGGTTTGAATTCAATAAGAAGAGGCACTTCTACCATGAGCTCCATATCAGTAGGCATTAGAATAAGGGATCTGCTATCAACGTATCACGAGATGATCGTAAAAGAATGCATCGAACATATATATTTTTCAAATTTAATGCATCGGACACGGATCCGGTTGATGCTCTGTAAGCATTATGAATGAAGCCTTATGTTGCAATAACAATGATGTAACTATAACAATGATGAACATCAAAATTGTTGTAAACTACAGAAACCAAAAATTGTTGTAAACTACAAATCTTTCAAAATATAGTTCATTCATATGCTTGCACACCATACAGCCCACTGAAATAATGTAAACAGATCTGCAGCAGGAACATAAAGTGCAAGGACATATACCTGCATCCCAAACATGCAAAGACAGCACTGCTAAAGAACACAGCTAACACCTAAATTGCAGATGTGATAAAGGACAACCATGGCTAAAAAACAGATGTGATTTTTAGCAGTCCCAAGTTTAAAATTCTATGTAAATCCTCCAAAATTTTTTGATTAGAACAAAGTATGTGAATATCTTCAGCCAAAAGTCTGGATAGAGTATTCCCAAAAGCAAAATGGAATTATGAATTAAGGATGAATCATTTTGATCAAAATAGCATCAAGCAATATATAATAATATGTCTCTTAATTTTGGAGCTCCCATTAAAGTTTCTTATACAAAATGAATATGAAGATAGTCAGCCCATCCTAAAATTGGTTAAATCATCCAATTTTAGGATGATTTTGAGATAGATCACCCAATTCCATACATATCATCCAATTCCAATCCGCACCAAATAATGAAGGTGAAATACTGCAGGTCACCCGAATGCATTACACAACTAACACCTAAATTTTGTAAACTGCAGGTTAACATAACTACAGAAAGGAAAACAAAGCCACATCATTAAAAAAAACATCGATTCTGGGCTACCAGATTTGCAATGCAATTGATAAAACTAAAGAATTGTGCAAAATTGGAGCACATATAACCCAAATCCAAACAAAGCAACTAATAGCAGAACTCCAACAGGATGAACGAAAATTTTGCTCGTGTATCAGGGGCTGATACAAAGAACTAAACCTGGCTCAAAAATGAAAATTTTGCTTGTTGGTCTAGATCAGGATCAGTGTCCTGAACCTACGAAAATTTTGCTACTGTATCCAGAATCAGAACCAGGCCTACCAAATTTCACAGTTGGAAATGAAAGAAGTGAGAAAGAAGAAGGAAGCGCCCTATGTGGAGCGCAGAAAAAACTTCCTGTAAAAAAATTTCCATTTATTTCACCTTGAGCCCAAGCAAATGTAATCACACAAAGATAGCCGACCATAGCCTATGAAAGCACAAAGAATTCCTCTACACACAGCCATTTCTCAACATTGCATAACAAACTTTTCACCCGTGAAAGCCAAAAAAAAAGGATATGTAGATCAAGACAGAAGAAGAGGGAAGAAATGGAGGAGTGCCCCAGAAATCATAATATTTTGCCCTTAACTTCAACGACAAACAGATCAAACCATTCCACATCAAATAAACATCGAAATATCGCCAGAGAGAAGTCGAGGGGGACGGGGCCGCGAGACAGAATGATAGATCGAAGGTAGGTTACCTCAGATTCGAACGTTTCTCGGTCGAGGAAGAAGAAAAACAGTCGGCTCGCGAGAAGGTCCAGGGCAGAGAAAGAGTTCGGGGAGAGCAGCAGAGCTAGGGCAACGCAGGAACGAAATTCCTCAAAGCTAGCTGAAAGTCGGGGTCGCGGGGCTTATCCCGCGGTCCGCTTTCACGCGGCTTCGCGGCAGCTCGCAGCTAATCTGTCGCCTCGCCTTCCGTTTTATCGCAAATTCGCGGTGCGGTACAGCGCCTCACCGCGAATTTGCCTATCCAAACAGCCCCTAAATCTTGCCAAATGTTCATTTTGGACAAAATGAAGCTGCAGATTTCACGGATTTTCGTCGTAAGTCCGGGATTTACTAAATTCTGAGAATCAACGTATTTACGAGATTTAAAACACTTGAAAGGTAAGACCACAAGTGAGAACAACGCGATAGGTTAAATCTTGCCAAACATTTATAAGATTTACTAAATCTGTTGTCAGATAATTTTCTCCAAAGAATTTAATAAATACAGATTTACTAAATAGTAATAACTTAAATCTACTAGACAGCCCCTAAGTGCTATATCAAAAAGTTAAATAATTTTTGTTTTGAAAGCAGGAAAATTGATGAAACAAAAAACAAATAACGAACCAAATATATAGTTAGTTAACTTCACATGGCTGAGAGGTAACTCTGGAAGGAGCTCTGAAAGGCTTTGACCTGCGTGAATAGTTGTGGTGTTGTGGAGCTTCAAGGACTGGCCAGTAATGGAGATCGACGGTGGTAAAGAAATAGAAGAATTAATGCCCGCCGGCGATTCAGTTGCGAGACCTGACCCTAGCCCTAATCCTGAACTCAGTCGACGAATGGTGAGGACGAAGGTCCCGGAGGTGGACATCCAGCTCTTTAACCGCGGTAAAGGTCCGATCGCCACCTTCCGTTCGAGCCTCGGCGGATGGGATCAGGATCACCTTGAGGTTCAGGACATCCTCGACAAATACGGGTTTAAAACCCTTTACTCTTTCAATCCCTCCACTGGCCGTGGTGTTCCCATCCGGTTCAACCCTAAGAACGGCCGATCCATCCTCTCATACACCGACGGATCCCTAGTTCTCCTCGACGGCGAGCCCAAGGTCATCAATTTTGTTTCTTTTTCGTGTTTGAGTGTGGGTGTGTGTGTGTGATGTTTGGGGGGATTGAATTGTAAATTTGATCCGACGTTTTCCTATCTTTTTCTACTAAAGGATCCGCTGGTTAAACCTATAACGAAGTTCCTGGTTGCGGTTGTGTTGATTTCCATTGTGATCTCAGTCTTGGTGAAGGACCCTCCAGATTGGTTGAAGAATTCGAAGTTCTCATCGGGGATGTTTCCTCCATGGGTTCTTGTTGGTGCTGTTGTAGTTTTCTTTCGATTGAGAAAGAGAACCAAGGTATTGTTGAAGAAGTATGTGTCGTGAAGAGTTCAAGAGGTATAAGATTTCATGAACCTTTTGAATTGTTTCTTGCTTACTGTTTTATTTTTATTTTTTTATGATTGAATTTCATTTAATTTTAAAGCCTTTTAGCTTGGAGTCTGGTTTACTGAAAATGATAACGTGCCTTTTAATTTCAGTTGATTGAATTAGAATCAAATGGTTGAATATTTATGCTTTAGAGTAGTAGATTCATGCAAGTGATTGAAATTTCAATTCTTAATGTTGCTTTACAATTTTTGCTTCTTGAAGCACAATGAGGCGGAAGAAATTGTGAAAATGATTAGTATTGAAGCTTGCCGGTATGTGTTCATGGGTCAAGACTGATAAGATCATACCTCAAAACAGCCTTTGTCAGACAGCAGAAGCACCTCGTCACCACAAATCATAAATGAAAACTGTAGATCAACAACTTCCAATTCTAACCCTAAAAATCAAATGCAATTGCAATGTAACACCACTAGGCTATCTGAGATTAAAAAAGACTGCAGCAATACTTAATATAATATGAACAATATTGCAAACTTTCTTTAGCCCGCTCTTCATTTCTACTATGTAGTTTACGGATCTATCCTTATGGGGATCTTAGCTGCATACTTCCCAATGTCAGCACCAATCCTCACTCTTCTAGATTTCGTACTAGTCTAATCTTCTGTAAACAAGGCTTTCAACCTGTTCTTCCTTTTTCAGTCCATCTGTACTCCTCCCAGCTCATCTCGCTACGTAACTTGAGGAACTCTACCTTAAGTAGCCCATCCTCAAACGATGCTACATCTTCAACATTGGTAAGGGAACCTCCATTCACTTAACTTCTTGATGATGAACATCATACAGATTGTCAGTATCCAGCTCAACTCAAAGAATCATCCCCTATGGATAGCTCAACTACTAAAAATCTTTGGTGCAAATGGCTTCGCTGGGTACCTCAGTGGATCAACTCATGTTCATCAAAACAGTTTATTGATTATGATGGCTCACTCCACTTGAACACAAACTACAGGACATGTATGCTTATCAATCAAAATCTGTCAACAACACTCTACACCATCATATCTCCCCATCTCTTCACCCTTATGTCACTCTAGATTCCAACATTAAAATATGAATTACAAATAGAGTAACAATCATAATCTACCAACCACTTTCATGTTATCCAATTGAAATGTATGGGCCTCAAACATTAAAACTAAGGTTGAATCCATAGTATTTGCTAATTCTACTTGATTTGGATGATCTCATCTCTTATATACTAAATTATATTCACCCTAATTATCAATCCTGCAAGATATCCATTTGAACTACACTACAACCTATTATCCTAGATGATCTCTACTCCCTTCTATGTAGTGGAGATTCGACAAAAGCTACGAGGTTTGTAAACTAACGATTGACTCACTACACTTGTTGCGACCAAGGTTCATAAATGAGGTTTTTACAATCCATTCTTAAGCTATGGTAGACCATGCCAATCTCACTCCAAACCAAGACTCCCTTCCTCATACTATCAGTGTAGCATATCCTCTTCACTATTTATTCATCAAATATATAATAGTAAAATAAGGCATACCACATACAATGCTAGTATCATCTATATTTATCATATAAACATCTCATTTCCTTATTCAATGCCTAACTAATAACTCCCAATGAAATGCTTCTCCTATTTCATATTATCCATATCCCAAAATTATCCTCCAACCTCTCTTTTCAATGCCTAATTAAAGACATTCATTGCTACATTTTTGTTCGAAATAAATGACTAAATATATAGAACTCGAAGACTCAACACACTATTTTCAAGGACCTTGTCATAAAAAAACTATACCTTGCACCAATTACTGAACTCAATCAAAATGCTCCAAATTGATGGTGTCAACTAATATCATGTCTCTCATGTTAAACATCACCCTCCTTCCCCCCAAAAAAAAGAAAAACCCACACATGTTCTCCCTCTCTCTCTTTTAAACAAAATGACGCTACAAAGCGCATGCATCAAAACTATTAAAACATTTTGTTGACAAGCTCTCACCATGTTTGTCTCTTATACAATCATCGATTATATTCATCTAAAAAAAGGATACAAACGTTTTCAACCCACCATTGACATGGCCTTCATCTCTCACCATATTTTTTTTTACTGAAACTATCTTCCCTTGCTGACCCTACTTAGTGGGATAAGGGCTTGTTGTTGTTGTTGTTGAAGCTGTCTACCCCTATCAAACTACTTCCTCTCAACCACAATAAACTTTCACATCTTTATACTCTGACCTCTAACTTGTGTACCTATTTTCATAATTTCTACCCTTAGCATAACTGCTCTGTAAATTCTACATTCGATTCATCGAGATACCACAAATTTCTCCAACTCCCGCCACCCACAAGTCATCATCTTAGTCTCTAAAACATGTTTGCTAGCCCATCCTTCCCCATTCATCCAATGATCACTAGATCCAAAATAGGGTATCTCTTGCCTAAACACATCTTGAGTCAAATCCCACACCACCACCATTCTAGATCTTATATGCTACACTTTGGCAGTTTAAGATCACAAATGTTAATCAGCCATGTTCTAAGAATTTCAAACTTTACTCAAATAAGGAAGTTGGGTTTTTGTTCCTCAATTAAACCAATATGGCCTACGATGTAAATTGGTATTTTGGATCAAATATTACTCTGATGGCTTCATCGCTCATTATAAAACATAATTGATGGCACAAAGCTACACCCAAAAATATGGAATAGACTACATCAACGTGTAGTTTGGTCGTCAGAATGCAAACCATTTTTGTAAATCTGTATGGTGGACTCACCTAAAAGGATGATAAAGGGGAGGAGCTTGACAAGTTGGGCTCAACACCAGCTCGTTGAATCAATTTTATATGGATTCATCAATCAAATTTTTGAGGATGGCTCCCTGGCTGAGCTCAAGGAAATAGGCTCACCTAGCTAAGCACAAGGTATCTTTCTGTTAGTATTATAACTCACACGCCAATAAAAAAGAAGCATCTATTATGGCTCAAGGATGACATCTCCACTCAAACTAGACTCTAAAGGCTACTAATTTAAACTGTTTTCCTACGACAAGAGATGCAATCTGATTTACTAATGAAACTAGAAAATACTACTGTAAGTTGATTACCCAATCAGAGTCTATACTAGGACCACAAGCTTTCTGCATTTCTTTTCTTATCTTTTGTACATTTACTACTTATTCTATGGCCTTCCATGTAGCGCATAAGGCCCTAATAGATGCCTCTAAATAGGAGTTCTTTGGGAAAGCTAACGTTTTGTTCTCTTTTACTCTCTCCCCTCTATACTTCATCATTATAAAATTTTAAGCTCGATTTTATTGTATGTGTTTCCTCTACTTCATCTCTTTTCTTGGCCTATCTTTTCTTTGAATCAATAAAGTTTGTGCATAACTCACGAATAGATTTGAGATTTAATATTTTTTAGATGTGATGAGCATAGGCTATGACTAGAACTTGAATGGACATTTAAAAATTTACTAAATGGTCTAAACCCAAGGAACTCATCCTATCAAAGAATAGATAAATATAGATTACCAAAAGATTGTAAGGTTAGATAATTCACTGTGTTGAAAGATAGATTAAAAAAAGATTGGGAGAGAAATTTAGGAGAATTATCCAAGACATCTGGGATCAAATCCCAAGTATGATGTTACATGTTCAATTGTCGAACTTGACAAATTTAATGGCTAAGAGTCACTCATGAATGTGCAGAACGTGTAGTTTATACTCTATAGAGAAGGTTTATCATCCAGAGTCAATATAAGAAGAATTGTCCTCTGATGGTGACCCCAATTGTTTGATGTTTTTCTCTAGATAAATTATTAAACTTAGGCATTCACCCAGATTTAAAATTCTAAATGTTACTGTTAGTTGGACTAACCAAATTGACCATGTAGCCAAGGAGTCACTTGAGCTTGTAAGTTGAAGAACAGTAACTGTGGTAGGTGGAGGAATAATATTTATACCGTCGGCTTCTATCATTGGCACTACATCTAATCTAAGGACAATTCAATACTCTTCCATTAAAAAAATTGACATTATATGCATAGGAAACATAATGATAATGACACACTGCCCAAGTGACTATGACGCTTCGACTTAACAAATCAAGTATGATTTAGCGTTTGCTATGAGTGACGACTTTTCATATTAGTGAAAATTAGAATCATCTTAGATATACGACTTATTACATATATATTAAGTCATTTTATGAAACAATTATGCATTCACTTAAAATTCATTTTTTATAGAGTTAACTTAATGCGAGTTCCTAACTAATTATCAAACATTCACTTATTTTTAAAGACAAAACAATCATCATATAGAAATAAAAATTGAGTAAACAACAAAATTTTAATTAGAAAAATACATTGCATTCTATTATGACATACAAATATAATGAGTAAATTATACATTCAACTCAAACATATAATACATTACTAATTTACAAATTTAAGGCTGACTTAATTCTTAACCAAAGTCACAACTCGTAACAACCCTAAACAAGAAATATATTAGATCAATTAGTACTTTTGTAGGTAGGCATCTATTCCTCAGTTGTTGGCAAAGAATGATGTTGCCTTCTGCCATATGGGCCCCAAGAGTTTTGTGAGGTGCTTGCCGAAGTTGCCACAGTAATGAATTCACCTCTCCTTGACCCTAGTTATAAAGATGTTAAAAATTGCCCTTACAGGATATCTAGAATCGAACCTAACTCAAAAAGCCTTGGTTCAGGTTGATCCCATTAATCTTTGGGTCAGATTTGGGTCCTAGAGTTACGATCTATTTCATTTTTTTAGGTTGGTTCAAATTCCAATCAATACTTATGAATTCGTATTGACACCCCTACTTGAATGTCTATCTTATTGACGAGTCTGTATCATTTGCTACCTTTGGTTTAGGGGTTTATCCAACTATCTTAGTATCTCATTCTTTTGGGTCGCCTTTAAAACAATGGAACATAATATTAATGCAATTTCCCTGAGGTAATTTGCATACTTATTTTTTTATTCAACTCATCTTCATGGGTTATACAATGACTTATTTCTTCGATAAGAAAGTTACATTTGTGGACTTTTTTGACGAAAATGATATTGTCAGTACTTTTATGGGCTAACAACCTCCACTTTGTTTTAGAAGGGCCAGTGACAACCTTCGTCGTCTTTCTCCTCTAAAAAAAGTTAGCTTCTTGTCCTTTAACTTCATGGCTATGGTAGTTTTGTCAGTGGCATCAATCTCTGACATTCATGCTTCACAAGTTGCAAAACTCAGATGACAATGGAAAAGGAGAAAGTCACGTTATGAAAGCCTCTCAACATGGATCTGTGGTAAATTTATAGAAGTGCAACTCATGCTAACAATGGCCCAATGACAGAGTCAAAATCCATGAACATTAATCCACATTAATTTTTTTTAAACTCTACTATCTATTTTTTTAAATAAAAAATTAAATTCCAATGATTACACATGCAAGTCTTTGTAGGTTGCTTGTAAAGCTTAGCCAACACCGACCTTTAGACTCGCATATATTAATAAGCAAGGTACCAAGCTCATTAAAAAATAATATGTAATTTCATAATTTTATTTTTTTTCTTAGTAGTTGTCTTTTAAAAATACTTGAGAATGATAGAATTAAACGTGTACACCTGGTTCAAACTCACCTAAAAGAATGGCAAGTGGGTGAGCTCTACAATTTTAGCTCAACATAACTTTTTGTGGTAGGTCTTGTTTAGAATTGTTCGTAAGTTTGATTTGGACAAATCAATTCAGACATACCCGCCCAATAAGGTTTAAGCTATTTACCCATCAATAGTAATGTGGACTTGCACACCTATCATAGAGAAGCATCCGTTAAGGATCAATAGTAATGTGGAATTCGCTCGTACCACTCTCTATAAACCGGTCATGTTAACTTGGTCGTTTATAACTAAATATGCAATTTGACCTACTCAGGGACCAGGGACTTCTCCAACAAGTTGGTTAATCAGTCTGAGTCAACACCAAGGAAACTAGCTTTTTATATTTTCTTATACTTTTTATACTTTTTATACATTAATTTCTAATTTTGTAGCCTTCCATGTAGCACTTGAGACCCAACATCTTTCCATATAATGAGATCCTATGGAGAGCCAAGGGTTCAATCTCTTTTTCTTTCTCCCCCC
Source organism: Papilionanthe hookeriana x Papilionanthe teres (assembly GCA_022702705.1). Classification (NCBI taxonomy): domain Eukaryota; kingdom Viridiplantae; phylum Streptophyta; class Magnoliopsida; order Asparagales; family Orchidaceae; genus Papilionanthe; species Papilionanthe hookeriana x Papilionanthe teres. The sequence goes on from CM040427.1 coordinate 117,074,716, forward strand.
TCTAATTGGTCATTGTGGAGTTCTAAGCTTGATTTTCATCTATATGCTTCATCTGCCTCATCTTTTATTCCTCAATTCCTTTGAATTAATAAGATTTGGCCGTAACCCACGAAAAGATTGTGGTTCAATAATTCCCACTCTTTTCACAGGTGCTCTCATGCACAACTGAATAATAAATCAACTAAATATTTCCAAAGCTACTTTTTCATGAGAACTTGAAATGATAAAGTACACATGACTCAACCCTAAGGATTAAAAGATTCCTAGTACTTGAATTTTGTCAGCCTTCTCAAGAAAGATCTCTATGGCTATAAGCAAGCCTTGTTCTAGTGCTTTGCCACTTATTTAGGTCCTTTAAAATGACTTGATTTCAAAACATTTTTTGTCATTTCCACCAATACTTCTGTTTATACTTTTTATCTACGTGCATATTTTTCACTAGAAACTATTCAACGACTATCTTAGGCCTTTTCTAAAACCTTCGCATTTGTTTTCATATGCACAATCTTCGTAAGCTTTCAAGCATCCATCATGCTACTCCTATCTCTTATAGAATTCATTTATTTATTTTTTATTTTATTTTTATGTTTTATGTTTTTTGTTTAGGTATTCATCTCATGCGATTCACTCAAGTCATTACTAATAAACTTTAAACTTCCTATAAAGATCCAACATGAGTATTTCCAAATCAATTCTAAGCCCTTACTACCAATTTCCCACTCTAGCCAACTCAACAAAATTACATGACATAGGCACCTAATCACCTCTCTTGTATCTAAACATGATATGCTCGTCAATTGCTCGTGTCAAGACACTCATAATTCATTTCCAATCTCTTAAATTCATATTCGTATACCTCAAAAGCACTTCTTGTTATGGCATTCCCGATTGCCATGGACTACTTCATCTCACGGCCTACTTGATCTTGGACTGGGATGCTGATCACCAAGACCGAAAAATGACAAAAGCCTCTGTGCATTCCGTAGGTCAACTTTCATCGCTTGGTGTCTTAAGAAATAGAACATCATAGCATGCTTATTCATGGATGCTGGCTACTTGCACTTGCCACGGCTCCTATTTTCATCATCTTACTTCGTCCCCTACTAAAAAAGTTAGAACCTCCTTAAACCTCCCCAATACCACTCTATTGAGACAAAACCTCTGCATTAGCTTTTAATAAGATTTTAATATTTTATGCTTGCACCAAACACATCAAAATTGATTATCATTTCATCTACAATTGCATTTAAGATGCAAGAGATCTCTATTTCACATGTTAGCACTTAGAACTAGTTAGTGAACTTCTTCACCAAAGCTCATTAAATCGCATGGTTTACTTTATTGCTAGACAAATTGCTACTATCATTAAGATCATCAATTGGAGGAGCGTTGATAACACCACACCTTAGACCCTCCTTTATAAGACCATACAATCACGACCTGTATCAGATTTACACCCGTGACTACTGAGTTGACCAAATACCAAGTTAGCTAAGTGTGTAGTTTGCTAGGTTTCGAGCTGGTCAGTGTCGAGTTGACTAGTTGTTGAGTACAAATGTCATGTTTCAAGTGCTGAGCACAAACTACCAAGTTACAAGTGTCGAGTTTAAGTGTTCAGTACCAAGTGTTGAGTTTCAATTGGGGCATAACTAGTGGTGTTATTTGGTTATAACCAATAAACCAAGCAAACTAAAATTTATTTGGATGATTTGGTTCGATTTTTATTAGTGAATTATTATATTTTTGTTTTTTAGTTTGTTTTGAGAATCATAATTTTGTATAGAATAGAAGAACTTATTAAAAACTAATAAATTAAAACCCATTTTGCAATTCACATTATTTATATTATTCATCTTCTCGATTTGAACTACCCTGAAAATAACAAATTACATTTCTAATTATATATTTTAAGCATGTTTATTGCTTATCAATTATATAATAAACAAATGCATAATAAATATAACTTGCACAAATATATTCTAAATATATGATACTTTTGTTTAACCAAAATCAAATAGAAATGAGTGAACCAAATTCTTGTTTGGTTTGATTTGGTTCTACATTTTGTTTGTTCATTTAATCCATATTTTTGGACATTTAAAACCAAATGGTGTCACAAAACAGTTATCCAAGTCGTCCAAACTAAGCAAATTTACTCCCATAGCCATTACTAGCTACTTTGTTAGCGATATGGCAATTCACAATTTGATATTCAACACGGCATTCCGTGTAGCTATAGAAGGCGGCATGGTCTAGCTTCAATGTATTTCTATGTACTTTTATGTACTTTTTATTATTAAATTCTATTCAATAATGTGAAATAGCAAAAGATACCCCAAAATCTTTAAATAGGAGTCAAAGAGTTTATAAAAGGGAGAGAGCAAAGATTATATTCTAATATAACTAATACTTTTTTTCTCCTCTACCTTCAATCTCTTCCCATGCCATTCTTTTTTTCTCCATGCCAGTAAAATTGGGACAAAATTTATGGACATATCAAGTTCTATCATTCTGAACTTTAGTGTTTCAATTTAGATGGTCTGTTTGTAGAAAATCGGGATCTAATATTCTAAAGGGTGTAATGAGCATGAACATATGCCTTAACTTTAAAATTACGCAGTTTTATGGAGTGACAACAAAGGTCTTGCCAAAGGAAATCTTGTCAGATGAGATCGACTGAGATTATTAGTTCTAGTTGGCACGTTTAGTTGCCCCGAATCCCATACATAGCAAGGTGTCTGATAATTTGAAAACAAAGACTCTCATAGTCACTCTTCTTTTATTTTTGTTTTGTATTTTTTATTAAATGCCAACACTACCTTGTCCATGAAACAAGTTCAATAGTTATCACTTGGGGAAACTTATCCTTTTTGCATGTCAGCGAATTCACTCCATGCAGGCAAGTTTGCTAAAAAGTAAAAGTGCATAATAAAATGTTTTTTGGGCAAATATTGCAGATTACTGTGTATAATTCTACTTAAGATTATTCAACATCAAACTTGGGTGCCAAAGCTCCATTTGCCCCACTAGGACTAGTCCCAACTAAGAGTTAAAAACTTGCAATGCACACGAGTTCACTCTTTGACAAATTTAATTGGTGACCCCACATGAAGGTCATGATCTCCCGAAGGAGTGGCCCATTAAAGGCTTATCACTTTCTTGAGTAAGGGAATAATAAAATGATCAACGAGTAAGATTTGAATGTACAACTCAATGACTAAGACCAAGAAGTGGGCTTAACTGACCTCATGCAGGCTAATTATACAACTAGGTCTAACAAATATCGCAACACATTCCATGACATGAGCAAGGTATAAACCTCACAACTAAGCAACGAATGAATTCGTTCCCTTACTCCTTTTGCAGCTTGTCTTCCGAAGTTAGAAGAGAGAATAAATTAAGTGTACACCCTGGGGTAGACTACCGAGTTGATCAGATGGCATGTTTACCAAATATTTGTGTTCGTAAGTGTTGAGTGAAATTTTCATACTATCCATTCGACAGTTTAAAACACGAGTTGGCTTTGATTATGACTAATTACAAAACAATATATATATATGCATACATATATATATATATATATGCTGCAAGCCGTGGTCTGTTGATTGGCGTGGTTCTTTGTAAGTCCTCTCAATTCACGGGTTTGATTCCCTTGTGTCGTGTGGTTCTCGAATAGCGTCACATAAGGATCCGTATTTGGGCCTCTGTCACGTACCGATTCTTTTATATATATATATATATATATATATATATATATATATATATATATATATATATATATGGATACTTATGAACTTAAATAGATATGACTGCATGATGAGAATTTGATCTCAGCTTTAATTTTTATTCAGCTGTTCAATAAACTTGCATCAAAGTAGACGAATAGACAGAAGATACTGAAAATGGAACTTTTTTTTTTTAGTGGGCCTACCCAAATGTTGTATTTATGAAATACAAGGCCAAGTAAAGCAAATTAATTTGTACTAATTAACCTCTTTTTAACTAATTGTAAATTTATGTTGTGTTTCGAAACAGCGAGCGTTTAGCATTGGAGTGCTCAGTCTCGGCTTTCGCTAACAATCTACTAATAAGCTTCTGATCCCCTAACTTTCGAGATAAAGCTTCAATCAGTGAAAATAAGCCCATCAAAAGAAATCACTTGATTTTTTTTAAATAACTACAATTGAGTGGTATGTATGCAAATCTTCCTTATTTATTTATGAAATAAAATTATTGAGTTCTTTGATGAGAGCTTAGTGGGCATCAAAATTTTCATTTTAAATTTTATTCCAATGAATATAACAAAGAGGGGTTTTTTTTTTTATCTTTTAATGAGGGGTTTACTTGAGATTTTGAAAGAATGATGTTAAATGTGCAAAGAAAATAAAAATAAATAAATAATGTAAATTGTACTGAGTACTGACCCCAAATGAGTTGGTAAAAAGTTCAAATTGATGATTATGCTTACCTGCTTTGTAAATTTGCACATAACATATAAATAAGGGCATTTATCTACCACAAAATTATTGTGTATTAATTTATGTACCACCTAAGCTTTGATATTTACAGGTATAGCACTCGAATAACATTAAATGCAAAAATATCGGTACTAAGTTTTAGAAGTGAAATATATATTTTTAGAAGAACTTATGTTCATGACCTCAAAATGTTATATATTTAAATATAAGTGTAGGTGTTAAATATATAAATACATAAGAATAGTATGATATGTATGTAAATTTTTCTAAAAATAGTTATATTATATAATAATGACCTTACAAATGACTTCTTATAAAGCATGGATGTCTTATTAAGATGCCTAAAAATTGAGATAAAATAGCTTTCGCACTCAAAGAACTGTTTTTTGTTTGATATAATAAGGATTTTTTTTTTAAAAAAAATTATTGTTAGAATAAATGTCAGCTTTAAAAAGAAATTGTTTGAAATCCACATTGTCAGCCCTTAGAGTAGCAAGAAAGTAGAAGTGTCACCATGTTTAAGTGATGACAATGCTTCGTACATATATTGTCAATTCTCTAAGTGGCGATAATGCTTAAATTTTATTTTTAAATTACTATTAATTATAAGAATGTTAAATAATTTGAGTTGGATGTTATATATTTTTACATAAGGCTTATGATAACAATGCATGCTTAATTATTTTTAAAATTAGGAATTTCTGATAGTACATGGAGTTAATTATGATTAGTTCTACTCTATCATTTAGAATAGGTTAATTTGTTGTATATATTTTCCTCTCAGAGAGCAATGAGGTGTAGTTAAGAATTTCACATTAATACTTAAATGGAATATTAAAAAATTTCAATCATTAGATACTCAAATAGTACATATCACGTGATGAGGCTAGATGAAGAAAATGAAAGACAAGTGGAATATGAAAATAATTTAAAAAAAAAATACATAAACTAAATGATCCAAGAGCATCTACAATAAAATCTTGGCTGAATGGTTGCACTATTATGCACGTTGTGGTCATGGGTGTGTAGTGGCCCATAGCAAAGGTAATGTTGCTGCTGCTCTAAGTTTGTTAACTCGTGCTCCAACTCTACTACCAATGACAACACTACATGTATTGTGTATCCTATGTAGTTGTAGTAAAAATAAGTATTCAGAAGTGTTGCTATTGTGGAACTGGTGGAACTGTTGTGGCAATGAACATAAAAAAACTACCTCTCATGGTAAGACATGGAGGGTCCATTACCTATCATTATTTAAGATAGTCATAGAGCGTAGTATTGTAAATGAGTGAATGAAGTATCCTCTAAGATGGTACTGTGCACATGTAATTACTTGATGTAAGTTGTCCTCTAAGATGGTACTGTGCACATGTCATTATAATATTTATCACAAAAGAAAACTCAAATACTAACCAATAAAAGATAGAGTAAGCATACCTCATTGGAGTGTGCAACCCTAAGAGAACGTTGTAAATAAACTATGACTAGGTGTACCAAAAGAGTTGTTGGCACGCTCCTAGTCTATGTTAACCCAATAACAAGGAACATGTCGTCAAGGGCAATTTTGTTCCACGTCTAACATAAATAATAACTGCCAATATATAAGAGAATTGAGTCTTGTATTATTGTAAAACATAATTAATTTTGAAAAATTAAAGATTACCTATAACTTTTAGGTTTGATGGAGAAGTTGCCCTATTATGCCATGTAATTACTGTACAACCTATAAATCATACGGCATTGTGAGGTACATTCAACAATCATTTTATTGTATTATTTGATTTGTGGTATATCATTCCATCTAAAGTTCACTAGAGTTAACTCTATAATGCCAACACTTGCATCAAAATCTTGTGTTGTTGACCGTTATGAATAACATGAAACTTTGTTGTGTATGCGCCCTTATAATTCTCAATTATGTAATTTTCTAATATAATTTCTAAGTGAACTATATGTCTATGTACTAGTGTGTAAACAAAGCAAGGAAAAGGTAAATGTGACATTTGGAGTTTAACTCACAAGCATGTACAAGTCTTATCCAAATGAGATTTGCTTGAAATGATATACATATAAATTGAAGATCTCATACTCATCATAATTGATGCAGGTAGGTTTAGGAAAACTTGTAGTATTATTCTTATACCAATGAATGTGCTCTTTATTCTTTTATCAATAAATGATTCACTTCCACTTTCAAGTCTTTTGCGAAGGCATATAACTTACAAATAATGAGACAATTATAATAGATTGAGCACACCAATGCTTGGATAAAATAGCTTGTAGCACAATGGATAACTACATTGATTGAGTTAGCACAAAAATTTATAGCCAAGTATTTTCTTCCATACAAGACTACTATACTTCGAAAGAAAATAACCTCATTTAAATAGTTAGACAATAAGTCAATCTATAAAACTTGAGAGAGGTTTAAGAAGCTCTTAAGAAAGTGTTTGTATAATGGGTTGGTAAGATCTTTGAAGTTGATTATAAATATTGTAGTTGGGAGTTCACTCATGTTTATAGTTTTTGATGAGGTATATTTATTGATTGAAAAAATGGCTACAAATGATTTTCAATGACCTTCAAAATTGGTAAACCTTAAGAAAGTCGATACTATTCATAAAATTAATGTCTTAGTTTTATTAACTTTATTTGTAGTTGAAATATTTAAGAAGCTAGAAAACATAAGCTTGAATCAGGGTTAGGGATCACATGCTAGTGTTGAAGAAAATATTTATGGACTAATAGATGATCATTTTTTTTCTTATTTTTCTAATGAGGGGTTAGTGAATCTAATCTCCAGTAGTAGTAGTGGAAGTAGTAGTAATAGTAGTAGTAGTGGAAGTAGTAGTAGTAGTAGTAGTGGTAGTAGTAGTAGTAGTGGTGGTAGTAGTAGTAGTAGTAATAATAATAATAATAATAATAATAATAATAATAATAAAATCTATTCAAAAATTAATACTTCAAGCTAAAAAAAATATCATAAATTGAATTGGAATATTAATCAAAATATAGGGAATAACAACTGGCCTACTAACCAACCAAACCTCTAGGAAACTTGAATAATCAAAATAAAAAAATGTTGAAATCCTTGACCAATTAACCCTCTAAGTTTTAATTTCATAAATAATTTAAAGAAAAATAATATCATTAGAAGGACTTGTGATATAAATGAGAAATCAATTGTAAAACCCAGCTATAATGATAAGAAATAATAAAAATTAAATGGAGCTGTTGCCATATTCTTTGAGTAACAATACACAAGGGACTTTACCAAGCAACTTAGAGGTGGACTCTAAGAAAAAAAGATAAAAAGATGAAAAAATATTATAAGGAAATCTAGTTGAGGAGTAGAAAGGAGCTAGAAGAGTTGGTTAGGGGTGAGTAGAAGAGAGAAGAACATAAGCTTGTGGTTGATATATACTTTAAAAAGGAATTCGATATTTGGCAAAGGCCCAAATATCGATTTCCCATGTGCATCTAGGCCTCATGATGAGGGCTCGCTCCATGTGCCTAAATATTCGACCCCCACACACCACGGGAGGATCAAACCCTCGCCAGAGGGGACGAATGCGACATATATATATATATATATATATATATATATATATATATATATATCCGTGTGTGTGTGTGTGTGAAAGGGAATAACCGGGAAGCCGAAATGCCGACGACATGACTAATGCGCCTGAACTATACGTTACCCAAGTAAAATAATTATTACAAGAAAAAAAAAATACTTTATTTTATTACATTCATTATTTATTTATATAAACTATAAAGTCGGGGGACGTCGCGCCAAAACTTTGGTTACAGCTAATGAAGGAAAAATATAACTAAGGGATCGTTAGAGACTTCGCCTGAGACAAACCCTTAATGGCAAAGCCATTCATACATAAACTCTCCGCCCAGCCTAAAATGGTCATTCTGGCTATCCTTAGACTGAGCGGCGAGGGTCACTCTAATGGCCGACAGTTCCAAACACAAACGCATCAATTCCTTATGATTGGCAAGCATCTCCCCCAGAAAACTGTAATTTCCTCGCTCGGTGTAAGAATTTCTCTCTCTAGATGGTCGATTCTCACGAAAACCTTAGTAATTATTCTGTCACCATCTCCTCAAGGATACCCCATAATATGAAGAAAACACTACATCATACCAAGGCTGCAAAGTATAAAGTCAGAGGACGTACAATGTCCCCGGCCGCCTCCTCTTCCCTCATAGCACAAGAAGAAACCTGAAGGCCCGCACTCTGACCCCCACCGAGTGATAATTATCCCTTTATCCTTCACACTTCAACACCCTGACCCTCGACATCCTGCTCAACACCTTTCTATGGTGCGGTCAGTACCGTCATATCCATTCTCCCCGGAACAACCTGTTTCGTTCACTCCCTCGACCGCAACTAGTCCATGACACACTCAAAATATATACGCTTTTTGCTATATCATTTTACTTATTTTTTATGATATTGCACTTTAAAGGAAGATATTTTGTATTTTTTTTGTTTTAGGTACAAGAAATGGTGATTGGAGCAAAAAGGAAACAAAAACGAGCAAGAAACGAAATTTTGCTCTGACACCTTTTGATAAGTCTTTTGATGCTTAATCTCTTTTACACTTCTTGCATATTTTTGAATGAGATTACACTTTAAAAAAGGTTATTTTTATGCTTATTTTGTAGAGTCTATCTCGTTACGAATGCAACGCAACCGAAATGGGGCGAAACAGAGTTGAAACGGAGCCAAACGGAACGAAACGGTGGAGCTGCGCAGCTACTGCTTGCCGACAGTGGCCTCGAACACGCTGACAGCGCCCGGGAAGGTTCTAGACAGACTTTTGGCGGTTTTGGGCCGAAATTCGACGTATTTGGACGCTTTTTCGAAGGTGTGCTTAAGGGAACTCTTAGAAATTCGTCCACACTCTTTAAATTTGTGAATTTAGGAAAGAAAAAAGAAGAGGAATGTTTATGATTCTTGGATTAAGAGTAGAAATGTAGATTTTTACCCTTTTGGAGAGATTGGTGAGGAGATTTTGAGAGAATTTGTAAGAGATTGGACTAGCATTGCATGGATCGACGGGAGACTTTGTGGGAGAGATCCTCGTCTTTCTTTCAAAGGGAAAAAACTAAGTATTGTTGTTCATTATCTTACAATTTTGTAAACAATTACGTAGTGGATTTGCGTTGGTTAAATGAAATTTCCGTTGTGTTTTCTTTGTGCTTTGTGATGTATCTTTCTTACTCTTTCTTCTTCTTTAGAAATAGTGGCATGAGAAGATTATGCCATTATTTTCATTTTACTTTTCTATTGTAATGAGTAGAATTCATGCTTAGGATTTTGTGATGCATGTTAGAAGTGAATTTAATTATAAATGTGATGATTTTACTTCAGACTTCATTTACATTACAAAAAGAGCTCGTTGTAGTGTTAAAATTCGTTGTAATTGCATCGACCCGAAAGGGCAGTGTAATTCTCAACAAAGTGGAACCACATTAAAATTCCATAGACGGTAAAGTTCATGGGAGTTTAGTGCAAACAAATAGGGAAATAATATTAATCGGGCGTAGAATTGGGGATTTTAGAGTGACAGGCTAAAATCCTCAATTTGCTTCTATCGTTTGGGTGTTGAAGTGTAGATGTTAGCCCTCAGGCGAGGGGAACGTGGGAGCTGCGAAGTGAGAGTCGGTATCCTCCCAGCTTAACCGCAGATTCAGTAACCAAGCATAGGATTAGTCAATGTTCTTTATGCCTGGACCAAAGGGTAAAGAATAAGATTGCTCCTATTTGACACATAAAATATTAAATGCATCTTATTCGTATACATTATTCATTTCATTACATAAGAATAGTAGTTTTTCGTATCCCAAAATTCTCCAAATCAATTCCTCTAAAAAAGGGTTATCTTTAGAATTATTATTTGCATTTAGTTATAATTACTATTACATGTAACACTTGCATTTATGAGTAGTTGCTAGATAAAACACAATTTTAATTTACATTCCAAACTAAGGATTATTAGTAGTAGACTAGAATTTGACTAAAAACCTCTTACTTCAGTTCCTCGTGGGATCGATATTGGGGTTTTTAAAGAAAACTCTATATTACTTGAAACGATACGTATACTTGCGTAGTACCCCTAGTGTGTAAAATATTTTCTAATTTTTATATCACTTAAGATTTTTCACACTAGCCACTATTTATAAATCGGGTCAGGTTTTTGGCCATCTTTTGGAAGTTAATTTACTGCGTAATTGCGGGTCAGGTTAAGTTTTTGGCGCCGTTGCCGGGGAAGCTTCGGTAAGAACTTTAGGAGAATTTTAGTTGAAGTACTTATGCTTAGACTTGGAAAACTGTAGTGTCGTAAAAACTATTATTGTGTGAAAAGTATTTTTATATGAAAAAGTGTTTACAATGAAATTTTTTTTATATGAAAAATGAGGTGTTTATGAAAATATTTTTTTGTGTTGAATATATTTTTGGTTTTATTTGTTTTATTGTTAATGTATTGTTTATTGTGTTACATATGTGAAAAAAGGATCTGCAGGACTTGTGCCTTATGATTCCGAGTTAGAAAAAAAATAAAAAAATAAAAATACAGAAAGAACTCGAAAAATTAGAAATGGAAATAGAAAACTTTCAAGATAATAACTTGGAAAGTCATCATACTTCATTGAGAGGTTACATAAATCCTACGACAGATGAAATTCACTCAAGTATACAAAACCCTGTCGTAGAAGCTGACTCGTTTGAAATAAATCCTGAGATTATCCAACTGGTGTAGAACAATCAGTTTGGGGGGACTCCTTTGGACGATCCCTATTTACACTTATCAAATTTTATAGAACTTTGTGCTACATTTCATTATAATGGTATGTCATACGAAGCTGTTAGGTTAAGGCTTTTTTCTTTCTCACTAAGAGATAAGGCTAAAATGTGGTTATACTTATTAGCACCTAGTTCTATTAAAAATTGGGAGGAGTTAACTCAGATATTACTAGCTAAGTATTTTCCATCTTCAAGAACTACTAAACTTAGAAACGATATTATTTCATCTTGTTAATATGAAGGTGAATCAATATACGAAGCCTGGGAAAAATTTAAGAAACTCCTAAGAAAGTGTCCACACCATGCTCTGCCCGATTGGTTAATCATTCAAACTTTTTATAATGGGTTAGTAGGATCCCTTAGGTCTATAATTGATGCTACCGCTGGTGGATTATTAATGTCAAAATCATTTGATGAAGCGTATGCATTAATTGAAAAAATGGCTACAAATGAATTTCAATGGCCCTTTACAAGGGTAAATCATAAAAATTTAGTTAGTGTTTATGATGCGGATACGATTACAATTCTTGTATCTCAGATTGCTGTAATATCAAGGAAGTTTGACCAATTTGGAATGAACCAACCTCAATTTACTCCTGTGAGTGAGGAAAGTTCATTAGGGCCTATGATTGATTCTAACTTATCATATAATGCTTTAAATACCATAAACAACCCATATTCTAACTTTGACAACTCATGTTGGGAGAACTATCCTAAATATAACTGGAATCATACTACTGATGGTTGTTGGCCTCATTTTTGATGAGGTCTTCTCTTCTTCTCTTTAGATTTTAGGATCTAGCCTCAGGCTTTTCCTTTCGACTATCTTAGAGGACTAGAATCGGGACCCACCTTTTAGAAATTCAAACCACTTCTTAACTCCCCGCAAACTCCACAAACTCGATCGTAGACCCCTAATCACCTGAGGGTCGAAATCAAATGTGAAAGTTTAAAGGATGAGTTCCTATAGGACTCTTTCGCCTTAGGACTACCCCCGGTGGCTCGGTCCAGTGAAGGGCGCGACTTACACACACACTACACCTATACACTACACTTTCACACACCTATACCTAACTCGGCCTTCTCGACTCATGTAGGTGATTCACATGGATGGTCCTTAACCCCTAAGCCCTCGCTAAGAGGGTTAGGAACAACATAGTGAATGCCTCAAATGAGTCCCTTCATGGCTCATGTGGGCTTGATGTGGCTTCATGGCTCAACCAAAATGATTTCATTCCACTTATATTCACTCAATCTTCAATTTTCCAAATTTTCAATTTTCCAAATTTTCAATTTTTGACCCCCGGGACCCTACACCCGCTTAGTCTACCCAAAACCCCTTGAAACTACCCAAATTTCTCAAAAAATTCCCAAATAACCCAAAATTCCCCAAAATCAATCCCAAACATTTCCACATCACTCAAATTGATCATCCATACCCAAAAATATCAAAAATTCCAAGAAAACCTCCCAATACCCTCCAAATACCCCAAATACCCAAAATACCCCTCTTGACCCAAAAATCCAAAAATCCAAAAATTCAGAAAATTCCCAAAAAATTCCAAAAAATTCCAAATATTCCCAATTTCATTTTGTCCAACTACACCATGGGCCAATTTTGTCAATTTACTCTACTTTTGTCAAAACCCCCAATTTGACCCATTTTAACCCAAAGTGAACCCAATGTCAAACCAAACCTACCCAATCGACCAAAATTCTGGTCCAATTCAATTCTAAACTTCAATTCAACATTCCCAACACCAATCTAGCACCAAATCCAAGTCCAATTTGATTGACATTCGGATCCAATTTCACTTTCGCCTTAAAGCCCAATTTGGACCCATGACCCAAACTCACCCAATTCAACTCCAATTAACCCCAAACCTTTTCTAAACCTTCCTTAACATTCCCACAAACAAAACACTAACATGATTTGCCCAACATTTAGACCCAAACCCCAATCAAATTCAACCCAAAGCTAAAAGGCCCAATTTTGACCTAAACCCAAACCTAACCCAAATGAGCCCAAACCCCAAAATCAAAGCCCAACCAAAGGTAAAACCTCTTTGAAACACTCCCATAAACATTTCTCAACATCGATTTTACATCAATTTCAACCCTAGCCCAACATCGGCCCAACTTGGCCCACTTGGACCTATATTGGCCCATTCACCAAAAGAGCCCAAATTCAACCCAATTCAAACACAAATCACTCCCAATTTGCTTCAAGTCACTCATGATACATCCATGAGCTAAACCCAACAATTATTTGGCCCAACCTCTTTACAAAATTTCATCCCAAAATCCATTTTAAAATCCAAAAGCCTACTTTTCTAAACCATCTTAAAAGCCCATCTAAAACCATTTCAAAAGGCCCAAAATCTACCCTAAAGCCCACATGACATCTCCATTTGCCATCCACTTAATTAAAGCCATTACCTAAGTCCTAAATTCATCATCAAACAATTCCAAATCAAGTTTCATACAAATTTCCATCAAATTACCAAAAATTCCTAAAATCCATTTTCATGAAATCGACCAAACTTTTTGCCAAGCCAAAGGTGAGCCATGAAGCCATGCATGAGCCACATGTGAGCCATGAGAGCTTTGGACACTCCACCATGCCATATCGGGTAAGAAGAGGGAGGGCTTTCCTTAATCCCTAAAGCTCATTAGCCTTAATCATGTTTCACCTAAACTTAAATTTAATCCAAATATATTTGGATGGAGACTTCTCCATGCCAAACCAACTCGATCCCTTTCGATCCCCCACAACATCCAAAGCCACCTCGAGGGGTGCACCAAGCCCAAATGGGTGGGTTGACCCATTTAGACTCAAAATTAGCCTCCTCCCCCATTCCATCTAAATCAAACTCTTTACACATGTCAAACCTCAATCGAATGCACCAAACCCCACCCCGACCCACCCGAACAAGATGGTGACCAATGCCCGGCCGGCCAGCCACCGTGCCGCCGGAAAACACCATGGCCGAGAGCTCACATGTGAGCCCAACTCGGAATTCTCACCCGCCGAGCCGCCCCATCCCCAGCTGTCCATCGGAGCTCGTTCTTCTCGCCAAGAGCAACTCGATCCCAAGCCCTAACTCTCCCCGGGAGGCCCTCCACCCTCTCCTATTTAAACACCACCCCTCACGGCCATGAGAAGAGAGTCGCACAAACCTCGCCGAAACTCGCCAAAATTGTTCCAAACCCTTCTCCACCCTCGCAGCAGCTTGATCCCCAGTGTCAATTCGCCCTAATCCTCACTCGACAAAATCCAATTTCTCAACCGAAATTCCACCCAAAACCAGGACACTTCTCCACAAAGGAGCCAATCCCCAAATCGATTGGTTCTACACCTTCACCGTACCAAAGGAAGGTGTCCACCAAGAAAAGCCCCATCTCCAGTGCCACCCGACTTGCTCCAGCCCTCCAAGCTTTGTGATCGGGCTTGGTCGAAATCCCACCTGCACAATTCACTGCACCAGAGACTCCATCCGGAGCTTGCACGGGATCCAATCGAAGGTGCAACAACCCTCGCATCGAAGCCACACTTCTCCGAGCAAAGGTATGAGCTAATTCTTCATCCCGAGCTTCCGGAGATTCTCCATTTCAAATGCTTTAATTTCAATGCATGATCACCGTATAGCATGTGTTCATCTCTTCAAGACGAATCCATAGAGCATAAGAACATGAAAATCCGTCGAGTATCGAGTGAGATATTGTGGATTTAGTGTGGACGGCTCTCGAGCGAGGACACTCGGGGACGATGAACGGATGCCGTCCATTCAATACACGCGCGGACGGACGGCCGAGATCGCGTCGGATCGAAGACCGAACGATGACACGGCGGCCCCGGAGCACCGAGTCGATGGCGGCGTCGAACGGGAGCGCGACACGCGGCGTTTCGGAGCCGCCGAGGTCGACGCGGCGCCGCGTGGATAAATAGAAAATTAGGGGTATTTTCTATTTATTTAATTCCCTAAACTTCAAAAATTCATAACTTTGTGTAGAAAAATCAAAAAAATAAAATAAAAATACCCTCTCGCTCAACGTAACGTAGGAGAATAATGTGAAAAGAAATCATTTAATTTCATCAAGTATTTTAATTTTAATAATTTATTTACTCTCTCGCATATTTTTAATTCTCCATGCATGTATACAATTCACCATGGCATGAGACCATAGGACTTTCAATCCTCTCGAATTTGGGAACATTTCCCGAATTTTCCAAAGTCGTAGGCCATCCCTACGAAGAGTTATCGATTTTTCAAATTCATGTTACTCGTTTTGAGTATTTTAATTCCAATAAATAAGCATGTTGTGAAATAAATTTTAGGAATATTTGGTGATGTTCCTTATGACTCGCAGGACCCTAGAAAAATAAGGCTTTGAAGTTAGCTCATTTAAAACAACCCTAATCTGCTTAAACACCCAAAATGGATCTCTAATTAATTAGAGCTAACCATACATCAAATTGACTTGAAATCAATTCTCCACTGACCTTTAGGATCGTAGGAACCCACCATAAAAATTGGAGGTCAATCGGACTCGGCTAGCCCTACTAATCGGTCGATTAAGCCATTTATCCATTTTAAACTTTAAAAATTCATAACTTTCAAAATATCTTTCAAAAATTCACCAAATTGGTTTTGGAGCCTCTCTGATATCAGGGGAATTTAAAAAAATTAAAATTTTAATTTTCTAAAAAAGTTGATTTTTTAATATTATTTTAATTTTTTAATAATTAAAAAATAATAAAAATCACAAAAATAATAAAATTCACCAAAATATCACATTTTGAATTTTAATCACTTAGGAACAAACCCCATATTTTTCTTAGGTCTATTTAGTGAGATATTAAATTTTAAAGCTCTAGTGGTAATTTTAAAATTAAAAAAAATGTATTTTCTAGCATTTTCACTAAAAAAATTATAATAAATCATAGAAAAATCAGAAAATTGTAAAATTTGATTCTCTGATTTCCATGATATCAGAGAGATTTTTGAAAAATATAAAATTCATTTTTCAACATTTATTTTATTTTTAAATTAATTAACACTCCAAAACTTAAAATAATTATAATAAAAATAATATAATTCAAAAATCACCAAAATTGGTCCAAGTGGTCCTCTGGTCATTAGGAATGTCCCCTAATTTTCTTAAGGACAGAAATTTTCCCTTGGTCATGTTATTAAATTTTCCTTGGAAATCTCTATTTTCTACCAAAAATAATTATATAAATAAATTAAATACAGTAAAAATCACATTTTCTCCTCTCATGTCTTTATCGACATATGAGTGAAGTCACATAAAAATTTCAAGTTCATTTGAGTTCAATTTAGTGAGTTATGAAATTATTAAGCTTAAAGGGTAAAGTGGTAATTAAAATTTTTAATCCTTAATTAAAACTTTAGGTTTAATAAAAAAACTAACAAGTAAAATATTTGATCCTAATCTGATTTGGATGATTGAAATTTAAATAATTAAAGGGTAGAAACCCATCAAGAATTTAAAATGATTAAACCTTAATTAAATAATTGATTAAATTTGGAAGAATAATAAAATCGAAATTATTAAAATAGGGATATTATTAGGAAGATATTTATTCTTTAATTTAAAAATCCCTAAATTAATTACCTCATTAATATTCAATTCTTAATTAAAATGATAACTCAAATTCAAAACATTAAAAGACTTAATCATTAAACTAAAATTAAATTATTAAACTCTTTTAAAATTTCAATTAAAATTAAAAATAAAATTAAATTAAAAATTAAATTAAATTAAGTAAATTAAATTAGATTAAATTAAATTAAAATTAAAAGTTGAATTAAATTAAAGATTAAATTAAATTAAATTAAATAAACAAATTAAATTAAATTAAATGAATAAATTAAATTAAATTAAATTAAATAAATTAAATTAAATAAAATAAAATAAAATTAAATTAAATTAAATTAAATTAAATTAAATTAAATTAAATCAAATTAAATTAAAATTAAATCAAATCAAATTAATTTAATGTAACATCAAATCAAACTAAATTAAGTTAAACCAAATTAAATTAAATTAAATTAAATTAAAACTCAATTAAATTAAATTAAATTAAATTAAGTTGAATTAAATATAAGATCACCAAAGACATAAAGAATTCAAAATAAATCTAAAATAACTTGAACACTATTCCAAATTTAAACTCATTAATCAAATTAAACTAAATCACAAATCATTCGAATACCAATTTACCCTCGAAAGCTTTAGTTATCATAACTCCTAAACAGAATATTAAATGAAATGTTACTTCACCTATATGATATTCAAACGTCCTAACTCATCGAGCAAGATAACAAAACTTCGAGATTCTTGACGATTAATTCATTCGTGTAATCGAATCCATTCGACTTAAAACAATTCTAAGCAATATTGAAAAGATGTTTAAGATTCTTCTTAAACACTTTCTCAATATGATAGGATGTTTATAAGAACAATCGAACTCAATTGTTCTTCGATGAAGAAAATCGTCCTCAAACCAAAACACAAAGAACCTAGACGTCATAGGAAATGACTAGCTATAGGATTAGGAATTTGGTAGAAAACCATAACCCTTACCTTAGCTTTTACCTAGGAACTTGTTTAAATATTCTAATTGTGTTTTAAGTGCAACTGGGATGACTGGAAGACCTCTCCAGTACGCTTTTATTTTATCGCAATTTATTTTCTTACAATTTTCATTATTGCAATTTATTTAACCGCATTGCACTTACTTTTCTTGCATGATAAACAATCGTTGCATGAAAACCCACACCTTTAGGATAGTCCCTAAAACCGAAACCAAAACTAAATTAAAAGTCATTGCAAGATAAAATTCACCGCCACAACATTTCAAAATATAAAACAACTCAAAATTTAATCACAAACGTAACACAAAACTACAATTACAATTAAATTAAAACGTCCCGTCTGGATGATCTGGAATACCTCGATGATGTAACCTACGTGTTGCTAACAGGATTTCCCACTGCCTAAATGAAAGTGTGGAACTCATTTAGTTGAGTTTAGCAAATTCATCCGGACTAAGTGAATCCGATAAAAATAACGATGCCTAAGGATGGAACCGCGGATCTTAACCGTGTCGTTATAATCAACTTTAAGATTTGTTTTAATTAAAACATAAAAAACACTTGAAATTAAAATTTTCTTTAAACCAAAACACTTTTCTCATCCCTCGATTTATGATTTCTAAAACTAAACCTCTCGCAATAACAAGGAGCTCTGGAGCATGGTGGGCAAAGACGGACCATCGTCATCAAAGAAACTCGAGTCTACTTCAACAGAAACTTTCCTAGAATTAAATAACAAAGCCATAGGACTTCGAGGTAGTTGCACTTAGTGCAACAAAAATCTTCAACTCTTCGTTGAGACACTCGCATCGCAAATTAAGCCCTAACCAAGTCTTAGGATTCCGAGGTAATCGTCCGCACGACAATAAACCCTCACATCTTCGAGGCTATTTGTTTGATTTTATCATACAAATATAAGCCCTAATTAATTAAAATCGGCAAGATCAAAACATTTAAATAAATATTAGAACTTTCCTAAACTCAAGCCAAACAATAGATAGCTGGAAATTACCGAAGTTCGATTCGAATCCGTGATTTCTCCTACTTCTCTTCCTTTGGATTCCCAAAACAAAATGTTCCAAATTTGATCCATTCCCTATCGAAATTCCAAAATTCAATCCTCGAAAACTTAAACTTTCAAATTCTCGAGAGCACAATTATCGATTATTATCGAGAGTTTTCTTAGGTGATTCCCATCACTTAAGATGTAATTAACTATAGTGGCTTGCCCTTATAGTGGAATTTTAAAGAACCTGTGTAATATAAACCCCGTTTAATGCTTTCATGTTAAGCTAGTGGAATTTGTTCGGCTTATAAAATTGGTTCGCGTACCAAACGGATGTCACAAATCTTCTAGTTTATTTAATCGAGCCCCACCATCAAGCAATGGTGTCTATCCTTGTGGATGATACACGGCTCAGTGGTGCGTGCTCGTTTATATAAACTATTTCGGGATGTGAGATCGGCTTAATCTCATATCTTAAAACCTTCAAATTTAAAATTATTTTCAAAATTAAATACTACTTTTCAAAATTATTTATTTAAATTAAATTAAAAATTCGCCGCCAACTTCGTTAGCGACCCCTTTTCAAAATAAAACACACAACCTAAAAATATGCCGACAACTTCGGCGACTCCGCCTGGGAGAATTCCTCTCTCCATTATAATCGATAATTCGCTTTTCAAAAATCGGTAGTGTATCCATTTCCTTAATGGGTCAAACTACCCTTCTTTCCGTTGAAATACTATGTTCATTTCTACTCGGACAAGTATATCCAACATTCTCTCGGATTTAGGAGCCACCGTTTAGACACCCCTAAACAGAGAGGTTCCGAGATCCTTTTACCTCATTTCCGAGGTGGGGCGGACCCCCAATAAGTGTTAGTTTAAGAGTGATTCTTCGAGACGAGAAGTCTCGCATAAGACCCTCTTTTCCTTTCCAACTCCGAATCGATTCCTTACCTTCTCTACACCTTTCGAACATTCCGTTCTAAATAAACGAACCCTCTAATAAATGATTCTTTTAACAAATGATTCCTTCTTATAAATACATGAACAAGAATGAGTTCGACTCTTTTTCAATTCCTTTCTTTTCGTCCTAAAGAAAAGAGGCATAACTCGGGACCGACAACCGTAATCTACCCCGCAGAAATGGAAGCCCCAAAGCCGATTTTCTCCTTCACCAACGGACCGGACTTCGCCGTCTATAAGGATGAGCCGCCCGACAATGGGATCATCCGATTCGGGACAAGGATTCGAAAACACGAATGTCAAGATCACCGACGTCTCCCTCTTCGCACCGACAAACAAAGTATCCGAAGCCGAGAAGCCGCCGCTCGAGTTCAACCTCAGTCGACCCAAGAGTTTCCTCCCCTGCAAAGGATCCCGACCGAGAGGAATACTCACCGTCCGCAGGAGGACCGTTCTTACTACCCCCACCTGGTCTAGTCGTTTCGCACCTACCCCGACTTCGCCAAATTAAAGGGGAAAGAAATCCGAACTATGGTAAACCCGTTACCGCGGAGGTTACAGTATCTTCTCGTAAGACCTTCCGTTTTCGAAATCGGGTCCAGCCCAAAGATGCCATCACCGACAAGGACCCAAAGAAGAAACAAGTAGAAGGATCGCTGGAGAAGCCGTAGCCGCCGAAATTGCTTTCCTGGAGGAAATCCTCGTAACCGCCCGAATATACACCGCCGCGTAATATACACCGCCGCTCGACTACATACCACTTTTGGGAGGAAGCAGGTTCCATCCCCTCTCCGCCGCAGAGGACGAGGAAAATGTTCGCAAGATTGCCGCCGCATCGCCTCACCCCGCATACTACAACGATAGCCGCAAGAAAAGGACTAGAACTACGCCGTTTGCTCGACCGCAAACTTTGGTAAAAGTTAGCAAAGAAGGAAAACCGCCCCGTATCGGAGATTCTACGGAGAATGGGCGGGTGCCGCCAAATCCCGTCTCGGCCCCGAGTAGAACCCGCCGTCATGACGTAAAAGCCAAGTAAAAGAATGAAGGCTAGTCCGCCCGTCATCGTCTCGGATTACATATTATGGAGGATACCACCTTCCAAAGATTCGGCCGACGCACCATCCGGTCCTGGACCTTCCGCCGCTAGAAGGATGGTATGGCGTCCCACCACCGGGCAAGCTGAGATCGAAACAACAGCCTCAAGAAAGAAAGTCTCGCCAGAGACTCGAATCCGAAGAAAGTGCTACCGCGATAAAGGGGACTCGTGAAAAGGGGACCCTACAGCCTATCGCATGACAACCGCGAAGACACACGAAAGCCCCGCTAGAAGATGCCATGGAAAAGTCGAGAACCGATATCCGACGATCGACAAAAGAAAGAGAAGAAAAGTTCGGAGACGAGATCGATTCATCGGAGTTCATGGACGACGAAGTATGCGAAATCAACATGGTCGAAACACGAGCTTCATCGCCTCGCAAGGTGCTCCCGCAACTGCAGAAAGAGAGGAGCCGTAACCGATGAGAAGGCAGCCTTCGGAGAAAGACGGCACGATCGCTCAAATGGCGAAAAGGATGAAGAGATGGCTCGTAGCTCCGGCCACTCTCCGCAGTCAAATGCAACCACAAAGAGAGACACCCCCGTAGGTCATTCACATCGTAGACGGAGGAAAGGAGATTACATCCGTCAACGGGGATGATCAACTCGAAAAAGGATACAACACAAAGTATGATCCCCGAAAAGGATATCAAGAACTCGTGGAACGAAGACAGTGCGAGAAGCCTTAGCACAATCGAAGAGAGGGACATCCATTCGGACGGGTAGACCTTACCCGTAAGAATTCGACGCCGTCCAATACCCGAAAGGCTTCGTACCACCTCTCGTTCAAGACCTTCGACGGAACCGGAACCCCCGACAAGATGTTGTACACTTTCGTGCCGCTTGTTGCAATGCCGGCGGAGCGATGCATTACTCTTCCGACGGCTCCGTCGCAGTCCGTCATGAATCGCCTTCGACCGGTATGCGTAATTACCAAATGGTTCGTGAAGACGTTCTCGCAGCTAGAGAACCTCTTCATCAAGCGATTCGCCGGAGCTCAAGCACCACATCACTATAGTGATTTGGTGGTAGAGAAACAAAGGCCGAACGAAACTTTGGTGGATTACATACTTCGATGGAGGAACTTAAGCATGAAGTGTGAACCACAACCGCAAGAACAACATGCAATCCGCATCTTGCTTAAAAGCATTCACGGCCCGATAAGCACTTCTCCTCAAAGGATTCACTATTAAGACTTTCGAGAAGTTGTTAAGCAAGGCCGGAAGCTTGCAAGAAGAGGCGAAGCAATTAAGTTTCGCCGACAAGACTGACAAGCAAAAGCCCGCGAAGACTTTTGAAAAGAAATCCGGATTGTCGCGAAGCATCGACAAAGGCAAGCAACCGATGCAAATACCACTCGTAACGGCCGCAACAACCACAACAGACTACTAAAGAACCCCGGCCCAACTATCACTCATCTCCACAAGATGAACAACCGCCTCGTCCGCAACGTACATTAAGGGAGCTTCGAGCAGCAGAATATCCGTTCAAGAATGAAGCAAGGCCGAAAATGTTCCGTAGTCCGATGAAGACTCCGCATTTCCACTGCTGAGCCTAAAAGACCGGAGGAAGTCAACAAGAAAGGTGATCCCAACTTTTGCCCCTACCACCGGATGCTTCGGGCACAAGATGTAAGATTGCATTACCTTCAAAAGTCGGCTCAACGACAACCTTCGTAAAGGGAATATAACGATCCCGAAGGAGTACACGAAGGAACCCTCGTAAAGGAGGTTCCGTCAATGTTATCTCAACCGATCCCATCATTCCGATGCATCCCTATACAACCGACGATGGATGGACTACCGCTCGGACGAGGTCTTCGAAAAGATTTTAGACAAAGATCCGAACCGCCTCTGCGAAGCTTCAATTCGTAGTTCGAGACCTGTTAAGCCGGTACTATCACTTGCGATGGAAGAACCACCTCAACAGAGGCGATCGAAGAGAAGAAGAAAATCGACGAAGAAGAGAGGACCGAGACTCCTAAGGCTAGACTAGGGGCCGCTTATCCTAGGATAGTTGTTTCCGATTCGGGGAGAAATCCCTCGAACCTCTCGATTTTGTATGATTATCTCGCTCACTTCGTGGGATCATATAATGATAAGGGTGATGGCGTTGGCCACGTTTCGACCGTTTCTAACGATTACGTAACTAGCGACAATCCGGATATCGATTTCGACATCAACGACAATTCTCAAATCATACACGATCTCGACGAGCAAAATAACGAAGAGGGCATCCATCAAGGAGGCTACGAGAGTTCAACAAGCAACGAATCTATCTCGCGAGTTTCGAGGAGCTCCAACTACAATAGAAGTTGTGAGCCTTCGCATTCGAGGATAATCCGAAGAGCCTCGTCATTCCGATTCGAAGAGGAGACACCGACAAGCTCAACACTAGATTCGAAGAAATTACGAAGTCAACTTAAGAAGTGGAAGAGTTCTACCTCCGAGAATGGGTCCAAAAGACAAAGGAAAGGTGTGGTTGTCCAAGAAGAACCAACCCCAGTAGAAGAAATACCCATTCGAGAAGAAGCCGAGACGCATGGAAATAAAGTGGACTACAACGTGCTAACCCATCTTAGGAAACTACCAGCCAAACTGAGCCTCTACGATGCTCTCATCTTATCAAAGGAGATGAGAGAAGCTCTGATCAAGGCCTTACTTGATCCGGAAATTTGCTTAGCTCAAATGGCCGGAGATTCCTTAGATGAGGTTTGTTCGTTAAAGGAACAACGAGGTGTTACCTTCACTGACAATGACCTACTACTTGGGACGACAGTATCACAACCGACCATCAGTACATTTCGCTCATAATCGGGAAGTTTACACTCTCCGCAGTATTGGTGGATCCAGGAGCGTCAATCAATATAATGAGTCTTCGAACACTAAGATACTTGGAAATCGATGCTCGCGAGCTCGAAGCCGACAAAATGTTATTAAGAGGATTCAACCGTAAAGGAGAAAGAGCCCTCGGATCAATAACACTACTAATGAAGACCGGTGACTTAGCAAAGACAACCGCAAAATTTCACATAATCGATTCGAAACATCGTTCAACGCTCTACTCGGGCCGACCATGGATACATGAAAACAGTGATGGTACCATCATCTCTACATCGATGCATCAAATACTACGACGGAGGGGAACAAGGCATCAAAGGTGACTTACAACCATTCTCCGTACATGAGATCGGAATCCATGAAGATGCAGACTTATTATGCACCCCCGAAGAAAACAATCTTCTCCGTAGATACCGTAACAAATGAAGCAAAGAAAGTTCGGACAACGAAGAACCCGAAGTTCTAGTCCAACAGCCACTCACCACTCCCTTCCGGCGAGATGGTGAAGGTTTCTCCACAACTCGCATCCGAGGTCGAGGCCGGGGACGAGGTCGTGGTAGAGACGTTAGGACGCTTGGACAGAGGAAACCAACCATCAATGTCGATCGGGAAGATAGTTCGAAGAAGAAAAAGAAATCAAACAAGAAGCAACGACAATAAGTCGAAGAAGCCGCAATTCAAGATCTCTCTCGAAGATGAGAAGAACGAAGAATACAAATCAATGTACGAAAAGATTAACCACTACGTACATACTATGACCCTAACCCCGATCCATTTTAACAAGATCGAGGGTATGGTGGTCAAAGAGGTACGTAACGACGGTGCAAGGCCAATCAAATTCTACCGTGGTGCTACTTCCTCCAAAACTCGAAAATAATGTACAATTCGAAGATGTCACTTCATCGTAATTAATGGAATTACCTTTCGAGTGGTACTCTCCCCGTGTTCAAAATTTAATTCAACGTGGTTTCTTACCTCGACAATGGACAAAAGGTCAATCACAACATTTTGAAAAATTATGGAATAATTCCGGTCGTCCACCCAATTCAAAGCATGGTCTCGCATTCTGCACAAGTAGGCTCGCCGACGATACCGAATTTTGCTTGGTTGTCACTTGCGAGTCCAATGAAAACCGCATGGAAACTACAGAAGAACTCGAAGATTTACAAATCGAGACGCTCCACCGTAATTCGAAGAAGAAATCAAATCTACAATGAAGAGTTAACTGAAGTTAACTTAGGTACTAACGAAGAACCTAGACCTACCTTTGTTAGCTCCTTACTCAATAAAGAAGACTCCGAAGAAATAATCAAATTATTAATGGAATTTAAAGACTCGCTTTGCTTCGGAACTATGACGAGATGCCGTGATTAGCTCCGCAGGTCGCAGCTCATAAGCTAGGAGTGGATCCTACTTCGTCCCGCCGTACAAGGTCCCGTAAGAATGCGTCTAGAAATCGAACAACAAGTCATAACCGAAGTTAAAAAGCTAATAGACGCTAAATTTGTCCGCGAAGAACAATACCCGACTTGGTTAGCCAATGTGGTGCCGCTAGAAAGAAGAATGGTCGATCAGAATTTGTGTGGACTTCGAGATTTAAACAAGGCATGTCCAAAGGATGAATTCCCTCTACCGATCCCGGAACCGATGATCGACATTGCTTCGACACATGAGATATTCTCATTCATGGATGGATCCTCGTGATACAACCGCATAAAAATGGCTCCGTAAGATGAAAAGCTTACAGCATTCGTAACGCCGATCGGAGTATTTTGCTACACAAAGGATGCCATTCGGACCGAAGAACGCAGAGCAACCTACCGTAGAGCAATGACAAGAATTTTTGATGATCTCATCCACAATCAAGTCAAACGCTACGTGGACGATGTGGTCATCAAAAGCAAAGTAAAGGAAAACCACCCGTATGATTCGAGAATTGTTTTCGAACGATTAAGACAATTTAACCTTAAGATGAATCCCTTAAAATGCGCCTTCGGCGTCTCCTCCGGAAATTCTTAGGATTCGTTGTCCGACATCGTGGAATTGAAATCGACCCGGAAAAGATTAAAGCTATCTTAGAAATGCCGCCTCCCAAAACCTTAAAATAACTACGATCTTTTCAAGGGAAGCCGGCATATCTTCGACGCTTTATCTCAAACCCGTCAGTAGGTGTCACCTTTTCAAGCACTAGCTAAAAAGGACGCCAAATTTATTTCGGAAGAGAAATGCCGTAAGGCCTTCGAAGACATTAAACAATATTTAATGACACCTCCTCGTCTTAGCAGACTCCTGCCTCGTGTAGACCGCCGATACTTTACACCGCGGCTTTAGACGACTCTCTCGAGCCCCGTTGGCCTGTGTCAATGATGAGGGTAAAGAAAATGCTCTTTACTATTTAAGCCGTCGTTTACTTCCGACGGAAGTAAGGTATCCCGCAATCGAAAAGCATTGTTTGGCCCCGATCTTCGCCGCTCAAAAGCTCGTGCACTACATGCTTTCTCATAAGGTCAACTCGATCTCGAAGTTTAATCCATTGCAATACTTCGATGACTCGTCCGACACTTTCCTGCAGACTTGCCGTATGGTCAATGATATTATCGCAATTCGATATAACTTTCGTGCCTCTTCGTGCCGTAAAGGGACAAGTCTTAGCAGACTTTCTCGCAAAGACACCCTTTGCCGCCGAATCTCCTCTCAATGACGATTCGCCGATGAACAAATAATGAATCTAGAAGACCTCGATGATCGACGTTGGGAATTATATTTCGACGAGAGCATCTTCGCAGCACAAAGACGAAGAATCGCAAGTGATAAGTGCCCGGTAAGCGCAGAATCGGGCTAATCTTTATAACACCGGAGCGGGGGATGTTAAGATACTCCTACCACTCGACGTAACCGTGTACAAACAATGAAGCGTAATACGAAGCCCTCCTAACGGACCGGAATTAACCATTCAAATTGGGATAACAGTACATCAACAACTACGGGGATTCACGCTAATCATTCAACGTATCGCCGGACAAGACATGTAATTTTAAAGCCAAGACTCGAACAATACTTCCAAGATGCCATACAAATTGTTGGAACGCATTCCAAATGTGACGATCTACAAAATTCCCGTAAAAGAAAATGCTTTAAGCAGATGCTTTAGCCCGTCTCGCAAAAGAATTCGCCTCGTTTGCAAGATGAATCGCAGGAAGTGTCGGCTCACGGACGTCGTGTCCTATCACGACCGACATAGACACAATACACAAATCAGAAAAGAAAAAGAATCAACATGAAGAAGGACGTAAAAACACAAGATCAGGCGACAACCTATCGATGACTACCCGCAAACAGAAAGCTACTGTACGATAGGTCGCTAACCCATCGTATCAAGAAAAGAACTCGTCCTACGCATTAATAAACAACACATTCGTACGTAAGGTCTTTTGATCAAATGTGGCTAAGGTGCCTAAGCGGGTCCGAGGCCCGCGAAATTGTTAAGGAGGTGCATTCGGACTCGTGGCGCTCACCACGGTCCGAAGATGAAAATGAAAATTAAAAGACTAGGGTACTACCGGCCCTCGATGATGACCGACCGCATGAAAATCGCCAAGAGCCGTCACCAATGCCAAGTGCACGGAGTGGTTCTACACCAACCTCCAAATGTGCTACATCCGACTATCGCGTCGTGGCCATTCGAATGTCGGGGCACGTATATAACGGGTCCGATGTAACCACCATCTTCAAAAGGACATCGCTTCATTCTTGCGGCTACGGATTACTTTTCCAAGCGGGCAGAGGCGCTCCACTTGAGAGAGGTGAAAGCACACCACGTGCTGCAGCTTTTCAAGAACCAAGTCGTCTACCGTTTCGGAGTGCCGCGCAGATCATCTCGTATAATCGGCCGCATTCGAAGCACACAAATCAACAATTTTGTCGTGAGACACGGAATCGACCGGCGATACTCAACAATTTACTACCCAAGAACAAACGGCCTCGCCGAGGCTTTTAATAAAACTCTCGTTCAAATCTTAAAGAAAACTTCGGACGATAATAAGAGAAATTGGCACGAGAAGTCGTTAGAAGCCTTATAGGCCTACCTGACAACCTTCGTAACTCCTACTCAAGCTACACCTTACGCTCCGGTGTATGGGTCCGAGGCAGATGTTACCTTTGGAGGTTCAGCCTTCCTTCACTCGTAATTGCAGCTGCAAACAAGATCACGATGAAGAGAACGCCAAATTACGACTAGAAGAATTAGAAAGCTCTGGAAGGGAAAAGACTTGCAGCCGCAATGTAACTTAGAACTATACCAAGCTAAGATGGTTCAAGCCCATGACAAACCGGTCCGCCCAAGAACCTTCAAAGTTGGTGACTTAGTTCTCGTTCTCAAGAGACCTATTCTCGCACACCGCAAGATAGTGAGGAAAATTCGAACCCACTCGGGAAGGACCGTTTCGTGGTCGAAGCAAGATACTCGGAGGTTCCTACCGCCTAGTGAATCGTCGTGAGAACGACATATGCTTCCGATCAACGGACGATACTTGAAAAAGTATTACGCTACCCGATGTTTCGAAGGAATGAATTCTTCATCCCTAAGAAACACTGGCGAAGTAATTACTTATGATCGGGTCCGAACCCAAAAATAATAATAAAATGTGCTAAAATAAATAAAATCATGATAATAAAGTTTTCCTTGTTTTCTTTTCCAAATCAAAATCTCTTTCCCGATCTTATCCTACTTCATTCCCGTTAAATTTAAAAATATATATATAAAAAAATAAGAGAAAAATATGTCTTTAATAAACATTTTCTTAATGTTCTTGTTCTTAAGACAGCCCCCGATCCTTTTCCTTGTCTTTTCGCAGGAAATGTCGAACGGGTGGTCTGGTCTCGAACTTTAAGAATGGCGTAAGCCTCGCACTCGATGAAAAGAGGGTGAAAGATGGAGCGATAATCGAGATTGACTCGGATTTCGCACCAGCAGCCTACAAGACGAGGAAAGTGACCGGGTCCCAGCCGACCGAGAAGAACCGCCCGCGACAGACAGGATGAAAGTGGGTGGCCCAAGCCACCAATCCAAAGAAGTAAGAAAAGAAAAGCAAACGCCGAAGAAGACAAGAGAATGAAGTCTCAGAAGTCGCTGCAGCAGAGCAGGCGTGCTCGCCGCCGCGCCTACGTAGATTCAAGAAGTTCGAAGAGCTACTCTCACAAAGCAACGCAACGAAGAAATAAGAATCGCCGTATCCGTAAGATGTTAACAAAACTAGCCGCGACCACCGCGACGAGACAATTGCTAATGCCGCACATACACTTCAAGGACACCGGTTCACCAGAACCCGAAGAAAGGAGGCCAGCTCCTATGATACCGTAAAGGACTATGAAAATCTCCGTAAGATCGAAGAAAGAAGGCTACCACGCCACCGGATAGAACCACCGCAGGATGCACGACCTTGTCGCAGAGCAACCCCGGGGATGTCCCGATGTGCATCATCCCCGAGGAGCCAAGGTATGCAAGAGAACGTGAAGGGATCGAACCGTATATCCCACAATATGTCACTGTGCCTCGCCATCTCGCATCATTCCGAATACGAGCCGGAGAGAATGCGTAATGTCGAAAAGAAAACCTTCGAATACTTCGAGAGAATTAAAGGCGAAGAATCAAAATACTAGTAGGGCCTCGAGCTACATACGTACGTATTCTCGTAGTATGAACAACAAGAAATCGTGGATCGCATCCGGATTCGAAAAGAATGGGCCGAGCAGCCGCCCGAGGGAAAACACATACTCGTAACCCCGAGATGGATGCCGTGGAAGGGAAGAATCACAATACAATGCGGATGCTCGCTACAACTTCGCGAAGACAGAAGGGAAACCCACCGGAATACTCCGTCACGGAAAGTGGATCCGATGCCATTAGTGATCAAGAGAATGGTAAAGAGATCGATAACATGGAGGGTACCGCCGCGTATCGCATACCCAATAGCCGCATTATTAACATCTACAAGCAAGGTGACCGCATACCCCCACACATAGATCACCACGACTTTGTCGACCTTTCGCACGCCTCTTTCCCGAACGAGTGTAACATCATGTTCGGATCCGACCTCCGGATAGCAGCTCCGGTGAGTTCCGAGGGCCGCTGAAGATACCTTTACCGGTAGGTTCCGTCATGATACCGAAGGGCAACGGAGCAAATATCGCTAAGCATTGCATACCGTGAGTACCAAGGAAGCGGATCTCGCTTACTTTCGAAGGATGGACGACGTGAAGACACCTTACCATTTCCACCGTACCCGTAGCTAGAGAGCCTCCGCCTTACGAGCCGCGAGCTACATGGAAAATATCACACCTCCAATGTACATCCATACGGCATCCTCGCCAAGGATGGCTTGGAAGGCGATGTTATCGACCATGTACCCCACTATTCGACATGGATTTTCGACAGATGCTTCTTCGGATGGATCAACAAAGATCATACATATCCGTTTCGAGTCTACATGGATTGTATGAAACGTATTCCGCATCGAGTCGTATGATGTATCTTCAACATGATCGGAATGAAAGCTGACCATGTCACATATTCGGCCTTCACCTCTTTTAGTGCAAATCGATCGGAAACGCCATTAAAGTTAAATGAACTTCGAACAAAGAACAGAAAAGAAAAAAAAAAGAATAAAAGAAAACTTTTCTTAAAAATCTAAAAATGACGAACACCAAATTCACATGAACATTAAATAAACGATAAAATAAATTTGAATCATTAAAGGACAGACAAAATGAACACAAATCTCAAATCAAATTCTCAATCAAATTTCAAATTCAATCTTTCCAAATTCCAAATCAAATTTCAATCTTTCCAAATTTCAAATCAAATTCTCAATCAAATTTCAAATTCAATCTTTCCAAATTCCAAATCCAATTTCAATCTTTCCAAATTTCAAATCAAATTCTCAATCAAATTTCAAATCCAATCTCGATCAAATTTCAAATTTGATCTTCCAAATTTCAAATCAAATCTTAAATCAAATCTCAACCGAGTTCAAACTTATCCTTCCAAATTTTGAATTCAATCTTTCCAGATCTCAAATCTCAATCAAATTCAAACTTTTGGGTCGAGGATTTTACATCCAAGACTACATTGCTTTAGGATCCTTTCCCTATCGCAATGAAGTACATCAAATTCAAACTTTTGGGTCGAGGATTTTACATCCAAGACTGCATTGATTTAGGATCCTTTCCCTATAGCAATGAAGTACATCAAATTCAAACTTTTGGGTCGAGGATTTTACATCCAAGATCGTATCGCTTTAGGATCCTTTCCCTATCGCAATGAAGTACATCAAATTCAAACTTTTGGGTCGAGGATTTTACATCCAAGACTGCATTGCTTTAGGATTCTTTCCCTATCGCAATGAAGTACATCAAATTCAAACTTTTGGGTCGAAGATTTTACATCCAAGACTGCATTGATTTAGGATTCTTTCCCTATCGCAATGAAATACATCAAATCAAATTCCTGGGGTCGAGGATTTTACATCCAAGACTGCATTGCTTTATGATCATTTCCCTATCGCAATGAAGTACATCAAATTCAAACTTTTGGGTCGAGGATTTTACATCCAAGATCGCATCGCTTTAGATCATTTCCCTATCGCAATGAAGTACATCAAATTCAAACTTTTGGGTCGAGGATTTTACATCCAAGATCGCATCGCTTAGGATCATTTCCCTATCGCAATGAAGTACATCAAATTCAAACTTTTGGGTCGAGGATTTTACATCCAAGACCGCATCGCTTTAGGATTCTTTCCCTATCGCAATGAAGTACATCAAATTCAAACTTTTGGGTCGAGGATTTTACATCCAAGATCGCATCGCTTTAGGATTCTTTCCCTATCGCAATGAATTACATCAAATTCAAACTTTTGGGTCGAGGATGTTACATTCAAGATCGCATCGCTTTAGGATTCTTTCCCTATCGCAATGAAATACATCAAATCAAATTCTCGGGTTAAGGATTTTACATCCGAGATCGCACCGCTTTAGGATTCTTTCCCTACAAAGCAATGAAATACATCAAAATCAAACTCTTGAGGTTAAGGATTTTACATCCAATACCGCATTACTCGAGATCTTTCCTCATCGTAATGATTCAATCCAATCAATTCAATCTTCTTTCGAGGTGGAAGATGTTACATCTAAAACCTCAAAATTCCAATTTTCATTTCAAATCAAATCCCTTCAAATTAACTTTGACTAACTTCAAATTGAAACTCCAAATTGAAATCTAAACTCACACATCGAAATTTAAACTGAAACAAAATGAAATCTAAATCGAAATTCCCCGCATCATGTGATTCGAGATTCACCTCCTTTTCCTTTCCCTGCCGAGAGTTCAGAATCTCCTGCTTCGTAGATATACTTGACTACTCCCCAACGGAACTCTTCTACTTCGTCCTAAGTTCGTCACTGGACATCCGTGTTGGTTTTGTCGATCGCTTCGGTCAACGCCAATACGCGCGATGTGCTCCGTCACCACCACACCTATCGGGGTCCATTTGTCGACCTCATTTTCGATGAGGTCTTCTCTTCTTCTCTTTAATACTTGAGGATCTAACCTTAGCTTTTCCTTCGACTATCTTAGAGGACTAGAATCGGGACCCACCTTTTAGAAATTCAAACCACTTCTTAACTCCCCGCAAACTCCACAAACTCGACCGTAGACCCCTAATCACCTGTGAGGGTCGAAATCAAATGTGAAAGTTTAAAGGATGAGTTCCTATAGACTCTTCGGGCCTTAGGACTCACCCCGGGTGGCCCGGTCCGGTGAAGGGGCCGACTTACACACACACTACACCTATACACTACATTTTCACACACATACACCTAACTCGCCTCTCGACTCATGTAACCGATTCACATGGATGGTTCTTAACCCCTAAGCCCTCGCAAGAGGGTTGTGAACAACATAGATGAATGCCTCAAATGAGTCCCTTCATGGCTCATGCGGGCTTGATGCGGCTTCATGGCTCAACCAAAATGATTTCATTCCACTTATATTCACC
This sequence comes from Papilionanthe hookeriana x Papilionanthe teres, assembly GCA_022702705.1. Taxonomy (NCBI): domain Eukaryota; kingdom Viridiplantae; phylum Streptophyta; class Magnoliopsida; order Asparagales; family Orchidaceae; genus Papilionanthe; species Papilionanthe hookeriana x Papilionanthe teres. Next base: position 117,107,602 of record CM040427.1, read on the forward strand.
CAATCTTCAATTTTCCAAATTTTCAATTTTTGACTCCCGGGACCCTACACCCGCTTAGCCTACCCAAAACCCCTTGAAACTACCCAAATTTCTCAAAAAATTTCCAAATAACCCAAAATTCCCCAAAATCAATCCCAAACATTTCCACATTACTCAAATTGATCATCCATACCCAAAAATATCAAAAATTTCAAGAAAACCTCCCAATACCCTCCAAATACCCAAAATACCCCTCTTGACCCAAAAATCCAAAAATTCAGAAAATTCCCAGAAATTTTTAGAATATTCCAAATATTCCCAATTTCATTTTATCCAACTACACCATGGGCCAATTTTGTCAATTTACCCTACTTTTGTCAAAACCCCCAATTTGACCCATTTTAACCCAAAGTGAACCCAATGTCAAACCAAACCTACCCAATTGACCCAAATTCTGGTCCAATTCAATTCTAAACTTCAATTCAACATTCCCAACACCAATCTAGACCAAATCCAAGTCCAATTTGATTGACATTCGGATCCAATTTCACTTTTGGCCTTAAAGCCCAATTTGGACCCATGACCCAAACTCACCCAATTCAACTCCAATTAACCCCAAACCTTTTCTAAACCTTCCTTAACATTCCCACAAACAAAACACTAACATGATTTGCCCAACATTTAGACCCAAACCCCAATCAAATTCAACCCAAAGCTAAAAGGCCCAATTTTGACCTAAACCCAAACCTAACCCAAATGAGCCCAAACCCCAAAATCAAAGCCCAACCAAAGGTAAAACCTCTTTGAAACACTCCCATAAACATTTCTCAACATTGATTTTACATCAATTTCAACCCTAGCCCAACATTGGCCCAACTTGGCCCACTTGGACCTATATTGGCCCATTCACCAAAAGAGCCCAAATTCAACCCAATTCAAACACAAATCACTCCCAATTTGCTTCAAATCACTCATGATACATCCATGAGCTAAACCCAACAATTATTTGGCCCAACCTCTTTACAAAATTTCATCCCAAAATCCATTTTAAAATCCAAAAGCCCACTTTCCTAAACCATCTTAAAAGCCCATCTAAAACCATTTCAAAAGGCCCAAAATCTACCCTAAAGCCCACATGACATCTCCATTTGCCATCCACTTAATTAAAGCCATTACCTAAGTCCTAAATTCATCATCAAACAATTCCAAATCAAGTTTCATACAAATTTCCATCAAATTACCAAAAATTCCTAAAATCCATTTTCATGAAATCGACCAAACTTTTCGCCAAGCCAAAGGTGAGCCATGAAGCCATGCATGAGCCACATGTGAGCCATGAGAGCTTTGGACACTCCACCATGCCATATTGGGTAAGAAGAGGGAGGGCTTTCCTTAATCCCTAAAGCTCATTAGCCTTAATCATGTTTCACCTAAACTTAAATTTAATCCAAATATATTTGGACTGGAGACTTCTCCATGCCAAACCAACTCGATCCCTTTGATCCCCCACAGCATCCAAAGCCACCTCGAGGGGTGCACCAAGCCCAAATGGGTGGGTCGACCCATTTAGACTCAAAATTAGCTCCTCCCCCATTCCATCTAAATCAAACCCTTTACACATGTCAAACCTCAATCGAATGCACCAAACCCCACCCCCGACCCACCCGAACAAGATGGTGACCAATGCCCGGCCGGCCACCACCAGCCGCCGAAAACACCATGGCCGAGAGCTCACATGCGAGCCCAACTCGGAATTCTCACCCGCCGAGCCGCCCCATCCCCGCTGTCCATCGGAGCCGTTCTTCGCCAAGAGCAACTCGATCCCAAGCCCTAACTCTCCCCGGGAGGCCCTCCACCCTCTCCTATTTAAACACCACCCCTCACGGCCACGAGAAGAGAGTCGCACAAACCTTGCCGAAACTCCGCCAAAATTGTTCCAAACCCTTCTCCACCCTCGTAGCAGCTTGATCCCCAGGTCACATTCGCCCTAATCCCCACTCGACAAAATCCAATTTCTCAACCGAAATTCCACCCAAAACCATGACACTTCTCCACAAGCGAGCCAATCCCCAAATCGATTGGTTCTACACCTTCACTGCACCAAGGGAAGGTGTCCACCAAAGAAAGCCCCATCTCCAGAGCCACCCAGCTTGCTCCACCCTCCAAGCTTTGTGATCGGGCTTGGTCGAAATCCCACCTGCGACAATTCACTGCACCAGAGACTCCATCCGGAGCTTGCCGGATCTAATCGAAGGTGCAACAACCCTCGATCGAAGCCACACTTCTCCGAGCAAAGGTATGAGCTAATTCTTCATCCCGAGCTTCCGGAGATTCTCCATTTCAAATGCTTTAATTTCAATGCATGATCACCGTATAGATGTGTTCGTCTCTTCAAGACGAATCCATAGAAAGCATAAGAACATGAAAATCCGTCGAGTATCGAGTGAGATATTGTGGATTTAGTGTGGATGGCTCTCGGGCGAGGACACTTGGGACGATGAACGGATGCCGTCCATTCAATACACGCGCTGACGGACGGCCAAGATCGCGTCGGATCGAAGACGCGAACGATACAGCCGGGCCCCGGAGCGCCGAGTCGATGGCGGCGTCGAACGGGAGCGCGACACGCGCGCGTCTCGAGTCGCCGAGGTCGACGCGGCGCCGCGTGGATAAATAGAAAATTAGGGGTATTTTCTATTTATTTAATTCCCTAAACTTCAAAAATTCATAACTTTGTGTAGAAAAATCGAAAAATAAAATAAAAATACCTCTCGCTCAGCCGAATAGAGGAGAATAATGTGGAAAAGAAATCATTTAATTTCATTAAGTATTTTATTTTTAATAATTTATTTACTCTCTCGCATATTTTTAATTCTCCATGCATGTATACAATTCACCATGGCATGAGACCATAGGCTTTTAAGCCTCCGAATTCGGGAACATTCCCCGAATTTTCCAAAGTCGTAGGCCATCCCTACGAAGAGTTATTGATTTTTAAAATTCATGTTATCGTTTTCGAGTATTTTAATTCCAATAAATAAGCATGTTGTGAAATAAATTTTAGGAAAATTTGGTGATGTTTCTTACGACTAGAGGACCCTAGAAAAATAGGTTTTGAAGTTAGTTCATTTAAAACAACCCTAATCGCTTAAACACCCAAAATGGATCTCTAATTAATTAGAGCTAACCATACATCAAATTGACTTGAAATCAATTCTCCACTGACCTTTAGGATCATAGGAACCCACCATAAAAATTTGAGGTCAATCGGACTCGGCTAGCTTCTACTAATCGGGTTGATTAAGCCATTTATCCATTTTAAACTTTAAAAATTCATAACTTTCAAAATATCTTTCAAAAATTCACCAAATTGTTTTGGAGCCTCTTCGATATCAGAGGAATTTAAGAAAAATTAAAATTTTAATTTTCTAAAAAAATTGATTTTTTTAATATTATTTTAATATTTTAATAATTAAAAAATAATAAAAATCACAAAAATAATAAAATTCACCAAAATGTCACATTTTGAATTTTAATCACTTTGAACAAACCTCATATTTTTCTTAGGTCTATTTAGTGAGATATTAAATTTTAAAGCTCTAGGGTAATTTTAAAATTAAAAAAAATGTATTTTCTAGCATTTTCACTAAAATAATTATAATAAATCATAGAAAAATCAGAAAATTGCAAAATTTGATTATCTGATTTCCTTGATATCAGAGAGATTTTTGAAAAATATAAAATTCATTTTTCAACATTTATTTTATTTTTAAATTAATTAACACTCCAAAACTTAAAATATTATAATAAAAATAATATAATTCAAAAATCACCAAAATTGGTCCAAGTGGTCCTCTCGGTCATTAGGAATGTCCCCTAATTTTCTTAAGGATAGAAATTTTCCCTCGGTCATGTTATTAAATTTTCCTTGAAATCTCTATTTTCTACCAAAAATAATTATATAAATAAATTAAATACGTAAAAATCACATTTTCTCCTCTCATGTCTTTATTGACATATGAGTGAAGTCACATAAAAATTTTAAGTTCATTTCGAGTTCAATTTAGTGAGTTATGAAATTATTAAGCTTAAAGGGTAAAGTGGTAATTAAAATTTTTAATCCTTAATTAAAACTTTAGGTTTAATAAAAAAATTAATAAGTAAAATATTTGATCCTAATCTGATTTGGATGATCGAAATTTAAATAATTAAAGGGTAGAAACCCATCAAGCAATTTAAAATGATTAAACCTTAATTAAATAATTAATTAAATTTGAAGAATAATAAAATCGAATTATTAAAATAAGTGATATTATTAGTGAAGATATTTATTCTTTAATTTAAAAATCCATAAATTAATTACCTCATTAATATTCAATTCTTAATTAAAATGATAACTCAAATTCAAAACATTAAAAGACTTAATCATTAAACTAAAATTAAATTATTAAACTCTTTTAAAATTTCAATTAAAATTAAAAATAAAATTAAATTAAAAATTAAATTAAATTAAGTAAATTAAATTGGATTAAATTAAATTAAATTAAATTAAAATTAAAAGTTGAATTAAATCAAAGATTAAATTAAATTAAATTAAATAAACAAATTAAATTAAATTAAATGAATAAATTAAATTAAATTAAATTAAATAAATAAAATAAAATAAAATAAAATAAAATAAAATAAAATAAAATTAAATTAAATTAAATTAAATTAAATCAAATTAAATTAAAATTAAATCAAATCAAATTAATTTAATGTAACATCAAATCAAACTAAATTAAGTTAAACGAAATTAAATCGAATTAAATTAAATTAAAACTCAATTAAATTAAATTAAATTAAATTAAGTCGAATTAAATATAAGATCACCAAAGACATAAAGAGTTCAAAATAAATCTAAAATAACTTCAACACTATTCCAAATTAATTGAAATTAAACTAAATCACAAATCATTCAATACCAATTTACCCTCGAAAGCTTTAGTTATCATAACTCCTAAACGTAATATTAAATGAAATGTTACTTCACCTATAGGATATTCAAATGTCCTAGTTCATCGAAGCAAGATAACAAAACTTCGAGATTCTTGGACGATTAATTCATTCGTGTAATCGAATCCATTCGGACTTAAAACAATTCTAACAATATCGAAAAGATGTTTAAGATTCTTCTTAAACACTTTCTCAATATGATAAGATGTTTATAAGAACAATCGAACTCAATTTTTCTTCGATGAAGAAAATCGTCCTCAAACCAAAACACAAAGAACCTAGACGTCATAGAAATGACTAGCTATAGGATTAGGAATTTGGTAGAAAACCATAACCCTTACCTTAGCTTTACTCTAGAACTTGTTTAAATATTCTAATTGTGTTTTAAGTGCAGCTTGGGATGACGGGAAGACCCTCCGTGTACGCTTTTATTTTATTGCAATTTATTTTCTTACAATTTTCATTATCGCAATTTATTTAACCGTATCGCACTTACTTTTCTTGCATGATAAACAACTCGTTGTATGAAAACCCACACCTTTAGGATAGTCCCTAAAACCGAAACCAAAACTAAATTAAAAGTCATCGCAAGATAAAATTCACCGCCACAACATTTCAAAATATAAAACAACTCAAAATTTAATCACAAACAGTAACACAAAACTACAATTACAATTAAATTAAAACGTCCCGTTGGATGATCGGGAATACCTCTGATGATGTAACATACGTGTTACTAACGGGATTTCCCACGGTCTAAATTAAAGTGTGGAACTCATTTAGTCGAGTTTAGCAAATTCATCCGGACTAAGTGAATCCGATAAAAATAACGATGCCGAAGGATGGAACCGCGGGATCTTAACCGGTGTCGTTATAATCAACTTTAAGATTTGTTTTAATTAAAACATAAAAAACACTTGGAAATTAAAATTTTCTTTAAACCAAAACACTTTTCTCATCCCTCGATTTATGATTTCTAAAACTAAACCCCGCAATAACAAGGAGCTCTGAGCATGGTGGGCAAGACGGCCATCGTCATCGCAGAAACCCGAGTCTACTTCGACAAAACTTTCCTAGAATTAAATAACAAAGCCATAGGACTTCGAGGTAGTTCGCTCAGTGCAACATAAATCCTCAACTCTTCGTTAGGCACTTGCATTGCAAATTAAGCCCTAACCAGCCTTAGGATTCCGAGGTAGTCGTCCGTACGACAATAAACCCTCACATCTTCAAGGCTATTTGTTTGATTTTATCATACAAATATAAGCCCTAATTAATTAAAATTGGCAAGATCAAAACATTTAAATAAATATTAGAACTTTCCTAAACTCAAGCCAAACAATAGGATAGTCGGGAAATTACCGAAGTTCGATTCGAATCCGTGATTTCTCCTACTTCTCTTCCTTTGGATTCCCAAAACAAAATGTTCCAAATTTGATCCATTCCCTATTGAAATTCCAAAATTCAATCCATCGAAAACTTAAACTTTCAAATCCTCGAGAGCAGAATTATCGATTATTATCGAGAGTTTTCTTAGGTGATTCCCATCACTTAAGATGTAATTAACTATAGGGCTTGCCCTTATAGGGAATTTTAAAGAACCCGTGTAATATAAACCCCGTTTAATGCTTTAATGTTAAGCTAGGGAATTTGTCGGCTTATAAAATTGGTTCGCGTACCAAACGAATGTCACAAATCTTCTAGTTTATTTAATCGAGCCCCATCGTCGAGCGGTGTGTCTATCCTTAGGGATAGATACACTGGCTCATGGTGCGGTGCTCGTTTATATAAACTATTTTGGGATGTGAGATCGGTTTAATCTCATATCTTAAAACCTTCAAATTTAAAATTATTTTCAAAATTAAATACTACTTTTCAAAATTATTTTTTTAAATTAAATTAAAAATTCGCCGCCAACTTTTGTTAGGCGACCCCCTTTTCAAAATAAAACACACAACCTAAAAATATGCCGACAATGGTAGAAACCAAAAATGGGAAAATAATCATGCAAATTCTAATGGAAGTTAGAATAATCAGGGGAACATAAAATATAGACCTTCATATCCACCAGACTCTAACGATGATCAATAATTTGAGGATAAGAAGACATTTATGGAAGAAGTGGTATTGCAAATAGGAAACCAGTTGCAAAGTCAAAATGCTGCGATTAGAAATATTGAGAATCAACTGGCACAAATTGCTAATTCATTTAGCAATAGTCCCCAAGGAACACTTCCTAGCAACATTGAGATCAACCTTAAAGAGAATACTAATGAACAAGTAGAAGTTGTCCAAAGAAAAAGTGGAAGAGAGATAGAGGATGTGGTTAGAAAAGGGAAAGATGTTGTGAGAGAAACAAAGGAAACTAAAAGACCTGAAGAACATGTTTCTAAAGATCTGGAAAAATTAATATCTCCAACTAAAATTAGTTTGAAAAAATCTCCACCTCCATTTCCTCAAAGACTTAGACAGCATGAGTTGGATAAAAAATTTTCAAAGCTCATGAAAGTGCTTAAAGAAGTTAACGATAAATATTCCTTTCACTGAAGCTTTGGAACATATGCCAAGTTATGCAAAGTTTATGAAGGATATATTAAATAAGAAAAGTAAACTTGGGGATTACGAGACAGTTGCATTAAGTGAGGAGTGCAGCGCTATACTTCAGAAAAATTTTCCTTGGAAACTTAAAGATCCTTGTAGCTTTACAATTCCTTATGCAATTGGAAAAAGATTATGTGGAAAGGCTTTATGTGATTTTGGAGTGAGCATTAATGTGATGCCTCTATTTATGTTTAGAAGGTTAGGTTTAGTCGATATTTCTCCCACTACTGTAACCCTTCTGTTAGTTGATCGATCTATCATTTATCTAAAAGGAGTTATAGAAGACGTGCTTGTTAAAGTGGATAAATTTATCTTTCCTTTGGACTTTATTGTATTAGATATGGAGGAATATAAAGAAATTTCAATTATTTTAAGGAGACCTTTCCTTGTTATTGGATAAGCTATGATAGATGTGCAAAAAGGAGAGTTAACTATGAATATTAATGACCATGAAGTCACTTTTGATGTATTAAAGACTATGAAATATCCAGCTGAGAGAAGAGGTGATGATTGTTTTTGGATAGATGAAATTAATTATCTAAGTAAAGATCATTTCCAAGAAAGTTTTGAGAGTAAGTTAATAGATGAGAATGAAATAGACTTTCATGATGATTTGAAAAAGTTATTTAAAGAAGACTGTATGTATGTTCAGGAGAGGTGTGAAATGATGGACGATACCAAAAATAGTAAACTTTTAATTCCATTTGTTGAAAAATCTCATGAGCTTAAGATGGATGTACCCCATACAATTTTAAAGCCTATCTATTTAAGGGATTCATCTATACAATCAGTCTTTATATCTTTAGATGCAACTCAATCACAAGAAAAACTTGAATTGAATGATTAACAAGATAAAATTATTGAACTAAGAGTTGGAAGAGAATTTGAGGATATATTTCAAAAGAACTTTGAGTTAAGAAAAGAGGATAAGGATATTGGAAGACCATTGGAAGAAATTCATAAGGAATTAGAAAAACCTATTTCCTCAACTAAGATAGATCCTCCATCATTTAATAATTATAAAGGGGAAGAATTGGAAGATAACTTGAAATGTAAGAGTGACATAAGAATTTGATCTCGAATCCGAATTATCTAAAGAGAATCGATCCAAAATTTGAGAGATATTGAAGTATTTTATAAAGATCCATTTATTATAAATTTCAAGGATGATATTATTATACAATTTCAAAAATCATTAGAAGAATATTGGATCTAGAAAGAAATATGAGGAATAATGATATGAATTCATCTGAAAATGAAGTGCTTAATGAAAAATTAAAATTTGAGAATTTTATAGGAATCCCTGGATCTGGAAATGATCGGGCGATCGATGAGGATTACTTAATTGGAATTTTGATCTAGGTGGAATCATTTGTCGGGCCCACGACGTTAAAACCAAGCGCTTTATGGGAGGCAACCCATAGTTATCAGTGTGCTTTGATTTAGTATGCCTGAGAGTCATGATTGTTAGTGTTATATGATGTTTGCTTTATAGTGAATTGACTTGATCTTTATGTGTCATTATGGATTGATCCGTTTGATTGTTGATTGGTAGATGTTTGGATTGTTAGTAGTTTGATTTGATCTTTGTGTGTCATGAGGGAGGTGATTCCTTAACTTCTTATTATGGCTAGACTTGATATCTTGTAGTAGTTAGATTAACGAGTCCACTGTGACTTGGGTCTCACCCAAGCTTGCTTTTTACAAGAGAAATCATGAATTTCGAACATTGATAGTTCCATCTTAATTTGTTACTTCCTTTCTACAACTTTAGTTTTATTAGGTAGGAGTCGCGAACCTATTTGATGAACACCATATAGATGATTTTACACTATCTTTATAACAGTTAGAGGTGCTTAATTATACGAATTAGGTGATGCCTGAGATTGGTGCCTAGGAGCCAATCTATGAGGGGTAATCTTATCTTTCGGAAAGTAGAGAAAAAAAGAGAGGAATGTTTAGGATTCTTAGATTAAGAATAAAAATGTAGATTTCTACCCTTTGGAGAGATTGGAGAGGAGATTTTGAGAGAATTTGTAAGGGATTGCACTAGCATTGCATGGATCGACGAGAGACTTTGTGGGAGAGATCTTCGTCTTTCTTTCAAAGGGAAAAAGCTAAGTATTATTGTTCATTATCTTACAATTTTGTAAACAATTACGTAGTGGATTTGCTTTGGTTAAATGAAATTTCTGTTGTGTTTTCTTCGTGCTTTGTGATGTATCGTTCTTACTCTTTCTTCTTCTTTAGAAATAGTGGCATGAGAAGATTATGCCATTATTTTCATTTTACTTTTCTTTTGTAATGAGTAGAATTCATGCTTAGGATTTTGTGATGCATGTTAGAATTGAATTTAATTATAAATGTGATAGTTTTACTTGCACTTCATTTACATTACAAAAAGAGCTCGTTGTAGTGTTAAAATTCGTTGTAATTGCATCGACCCGAAAGGGCGGTGTAATTCTCAACAATGTGGAACCACGTTCAAATTCCATGGATGGTGAAGTTCATGGGAGTTTAGTGCAATTAAATAGGGAAATAATATTAATCAGGCGTAGAATTAGAAATTTTAGAGTGACAGACTAAAATCCTCAATTCGGTCATATCGTTTGGGTGTTGAAGTGTAGATGTTAGCCCTCAGATGAAGGGAACGCGGGAGCAGCCTAACCGCAGATTCAGTAACCAAACATAGGATTAGTCAATGTTCTTTATGCCTGGACTAAAGGGTAAAGAACAGGATTGCTCATATTTGACACATACAATATTAAATGCATCTCATTCCTATACATTATCCATTTCATTACATAAGAATAGTAGTTTTTAGTATCTCAAATTCTCCAAACCAATTCCTCCAAAAAAAGGGTTATCTTTAGAATTATTATTTGCATTTAGTTACAGTTACTATTACATTTAACACTTGCATTTAGGAGTAGTTGTTAGATAAAACACAATTTTAATCGACATTCCAAACTAAAGATTATTAGGTAGTAGATCAGAATTCGACTAAAGCACTCTTACTTCACTTCCTCGTGGATCGATATCGGGGTTTTTAAAGAAAACTCTATATTACCCGAAACGATACGTATACTTGCGTAGTACCTCTAGTGTGTAAAATATTTTCTAATTTTTATATCATTTAAGATTTTTCACACTAGCCGCTATTTATAAATCGGTTCAAGTTTTTTGCCATCTTTTAGAAGTTAATTTACTGCGTAATTGCGGGTCGAGTCAGTCCACAACTGCATCTTCATCCTCAGAACAACAATCAATATCTAACAATGCGAAATTGACAGTCAATACTTTATTGCTCTACCCAAAAAAAAAAGATGGAAAAGGCAAATCAAGCAACATACCAAGGATCCTCCCCCATTTAGATGTGGTGTAAGAAAAATGTCCTTACTGCTTTCTCTTGTCTTCCACCTTCAGAAGAAAAACTTCTCTTAGTCGATCTAAGCCATGTCTTGATCTCATCTGCTGTCCCCTCAGGTCCCTCTGGGGAATCGCGGTCCCCATAGCCACCTGGATGGACAATCTCTCTCCCGCAACACCCTTGGCCAGTGTTTCATAGGATGATCGTCAGGATGACCACTAGCCTGCCTTGCAACCTCTATTGGGGTTAGCGCGTAGGGAAACCAAAGGAACCAGGTCAGCTCTCACGATCACTTGCTTCTGGCTTGGGCACAACTCTATTCCTACTCACCCCTTCCGCTGATACCTCACTCATAGGCCTAGGCTTCACGTCCAACTTACGAGCTTGTGCTCGCATATTACTAATGGCCTTAAAGAGGATACTCCTATTGGAAGGCTGCGCTCCTTTGCCAGACATCACGAAAAACACAAGAAGAGAAGGACACGAGACAAAGGAGCAAGAAGAAATAGAGAAGGTGCAAATCTCTCGTCCCAATGCATATTTATAATGGCTCGAGCATGGAAATCCATTATTACGCAATAATGTCATTTAATTATTTCATACATGTTAAACTGATTCTTTTATCCTCGTGTACTGTACAACTTCTGGAGAGTAAAAGAATAGGGGAGCTGAATATGTACATATAAAAATATGTTAGTGCGAATCTCAAAACAGATGAATGGCTCGGAAAGAATATGAGGACGATCGAACATAGCCTTCGACTATCATTTTTTTGCTGAATATTGATAGGAGAAGCGTCATGTTCAAATAATCAGTGGAAGGTGCCTGGAGAAGCTCTGACATGACGATAATCAGCCTCCAGGACGATCGATTGGGAGCACTCTTTCGGACTAAATATTGATCGAGTCAATGCTTACCAGACGATAGACTGCTGTCATTGATCGAATCAGTCTGGTCTTATCATATATGAATAACTGTAATTACAAAAAAATTTCGTTTATGTACTTTTGTAATATTGGGCCTATAGATAGGGGTTTATGTCATGAATAAATGACACTCTCTTTTACCGCTTCTTACTGTGCTCTCTCTCTCTCTCTCTCTCTCTCTCCCAAATTACTTTATTGCAGAACATTTTATTTTTTGGTATGTTTTCCAGTCATTTTGGATTAAACAGAATATAACAAGCCATGAGAGCCAATTTCGAGCTGGAATGGATCCAAATAACTCAATTTGAGCCAATTAGTTTAAATTTTGAGCCAGATCAAGATGCTTCCGAGCTTAAACTGATCCAAATAACTTAATTTGAGCCAACTCATTTTGATTTCAAGCCAGATCAAGATCGATTTAATTTCAAGCCGACTCAACCTAAAATTGAATATAGCAAGCCATAAGCCAATTTTAAACCACAGCAAAATTTATTCGAGCCTACCCCAGATCGGCTTGAAATTGGGATCGGCTCAAAATCTGGCAAGTAATTTCTTCCATAAATAATATATTACCTTTTAGGAGCCGTTGTATTATACTCTACACTTGAACGCATTTTATATAAATAGATTCCTTGCCTTCGTTCTTCCGAGCAAATGTCTTCGTAGCTTGTGTCTTCATGTTTATGAATTTACGAATTTCTGTTTATTTTAATTTGTATCATAACGCTAATAAGTCATACCAGCCTTCGACATATGTTGTTTACTCTGTACAAGTTTTCTTCTTAATATAAGCTGTTTTAGAATGAAACTAAAATTAAATAAATTGGGTTTATTATAAGACAGTGCTTAAAACAAATTTAATAATTTGTTAACTTATATTTCGAAATAATCTTTATAATAATATCAGGATAAATTTTTTGTTTTCCCTTTCACAAGATGTTTTCACAAAGGGTATTTTGCTGCAACTTGTGACCAAATCTTTTGACCTTCCATAGCTCAACTTGGTGACGGTGGCGACAGCTGCACGGGTTGCTTGATACATACATTAAGCAGTGGCAGCCCCACGGGTTTCTTGGATCCACATAAAAGTAACTCTTCATTGTTTTTTTTTTTTTTTTTAAAATATATAATAATTGAAAAGAGAGTGTGGGATTGCATAAAATTTTGATCATTAGGAAATATTTCATCATGATTCAAATTATATATCTTTTTATTACACATTATTTTATATTTAAAGAAAATATGAATCTGTGATATTTTTTTTTTATTATTTTAAAACTATTAATTAGACTTCACCTATGAAAGCTATTGCTGATACCTCATATCATATCCTTCAATGACTGATTTGCACTAGTTTAACTCTTTGTGATTCTTTTTTTATTATTATTATTTCATGATATGTATTGATGGAAATTAATAAATGTTAAGTGAATTATAAATTTTTTTAGCAATCCCCATCCCATAACCTTAATATATACTTGCACCACTATTTGGTAACATTAGGCATGTGTCAAAATAAAAACATGCTCATAATCATTCATCATCCTCACTCTAAAGTTTGTTGATATACATCACATAGCACTCTCATTATCCTTGTAGGGTTATCCATAGTACAGTAATTGCACACACTCGCACACACACATATATATATGGCTTGAGAGAGAGATTTAAAGATAGATTTAGGACTAAAATACATTTAAGTGATTGTGGCCTACATCTATTAAAATCATTGAGTCACTCTGGTGTTCTATTAATCCTATGTGAATGGTGGAGTTTTATGGCTATGTTACATCAGACAATGTATCACAAGTCTTATTTCTTTTAAGTGAAAGATATAATAATAGTTAAAAATCAACAAAAGTTGCTGTTATTAGTATGGGACGGGCTACTTAAAACAGTGAATGATATAATAATAGTTGAAGATCAACATAAGGTGATGTTATGAGTATGGGACAGGCTACTGAAACTTAATGTTGCAGCGAAAATAATAAACAATAGTTGCTTGTTTGGTTTAATTTAATTAATATTTCAAGGTTTCCTCTCTTAATAACCTCTCTTCACTCAAAATTAAAGATGACCGGAAAAGCTAGGAAAATGGAAAGAAAATATGAAAATAAAATATGAATGTAGAAATGTATTAAAAAATTGCCTTCGTCCAATGAGTGGGAGGCAGAAGTTGGTGGAGGATTTAGACAAACTCCCTTCAAAGAAATTTTGATGAAGTCATGTAAATACTTTTCATGTATAACCAAAGATTCAAAAGATATATTTGTTCTAGCTATAGTAGCAGCTCAAAATAAATATATTTTTTGCGTTAATTATATTTGGGAGATATGTAAGAAAAATCTCGATTAAAAAAATTTATTTGAATTTTATTATCTTATTATATGATGTACCAAGAAATGAGGATTATCATTTCAATAGTGATTACCTTGTGCTTCAAAGTAATATCAGGCCACATGGTAGGTGCATCACCATATCACAATGAGTGATAGATTATCAACAAATGAGAACCTGCCAAATCATAGCAACTGATATATCCAAGAAAATTAAATAAACTTAAAAAAGGTTTCTAGATTAAGCAAGGAATTTATAGAAATGTGAAAATAATAATGTCAAGCTTCTATGGATTTATCAAACTTGGTCATCATACTCTAAATCTACTTAGTTATAGAGATAGGTAAATTATTGCAAACTAAATATCCTAATCAGCAATTCATAAATTAAACCATCTAAGGAGAATTAATATATTTTATTATAATGAAGGAGACTAGCCTCGAATCTTAGGACACTGTCTAATAAAAGAGATTAAAAAAATAAGATTTATTCTTATAAAAAATGACAAAGTTCATATGGAAAAAAGTGAGGGACATGTAATCCGACTATAAGAATCAAGGCTACTTAATAGAGACTCACAATCCTGTCTAGGTTAGGATGGCCATCAAGACATAAGCATTCTATATATCCACTTATGCATCTAATATTTGTGTCCAGTCAGGTGTAGGAAACATATACACATCCCAATGGCATGGTATGATACAAATTCATCACTTCTCTAAGATGGAAGTTTTATTAGCATGCATGGTATAAGCCATTTGATGAACATTATCTCAATGCTAGGTAGAACTCTCTATTATGACTGACATGAGACTTACAAATTAAGATCCACAATCTCATTGTCACAATAAGTACTCCAAAATTTTATAATGCAAAATCTTTTATTTTTTTACAAATTGACCATATGCTAAGCAAAAAGAGTGTTATTTTTTATAAAAAATTGATGAGTTTTTATACTTGATTGCAGCTATTATTAGATTTATATAAAACTCATTGTTCGTCTCAGGATCCTAAGTGCATATGTGAGCCTACATAATCAACACACAAAAAGAACAAAAAATCAATATTCATGCTCATGAATAATAATGCTAAATAAAAGAATATAAATGGATAGAGTACTAATAGGTTAGACAATACAACTCAGGAAATAAAAAATATAGTTGGGCTTTGCATATACAACCCGATCTTAGATTTATACAATATTTTATATTTGAAATTAAATTATGTAACATGATTAATCTGCTCCTATTTTTTAAGTTCTTTTAAAGAACACTTATTTAAAAAAAAAAAAAATCCTAAATTGTTTTAATACATAAAGGAATCTAAAAATTATAGATTTTATTCACTACAAAGCAAAGTTTAATTTTGTAGAGGTATATATATGCAACGTGAATTCATTCTTGACCATCACAAGGGATAAATTAGGACCCACCAACAAATATATAAAATCTTACAACAAGGAGGACCATTTATCTTAACTACATGACTAGCATGTACATACTTTAAGACATACATAATGTTCATTATAGAATAAGTCAAACTCTATTCTCATAAGATCAGAAGGTTCCCAATATATGTTTTTGTAAAATCTTAAGAGATAGAAATGCATTCTAAATGCACATTTTGCTTGATGGTATGCATAGAGAGCGAACAACAATTTTTTCAATACTTTATAATTCTTCAACTTCTATATAAACTACTAAGGTCTACTGGTAAGAAAGCTTTAAAATTAACTTTGTAATTTTATTATCACTAATTGGTATTGTAAGGATTCTAATCCTAATGGGGAATTGTAATATCTAATGAATAATATTTTGAAAAGTAAATATTAATGACACAATATTATATTCTATAAATATTCATATAATGTCCATGAAGAAACTTCTAATTGTCGATTCCATTCACCAACATAAGTTGGCACAAATTCATCAGTTATAATGAATTAATTATCAATAAATAATAGCAAGCTTTAAAGTTGGCTACTCATCAAGAAATATGAATGAAAAAATGAAGAAATTATAAATTTAATCTAGTCAATATTAACATGAAGTTCATCTATGTTATTTGTATAACATGTTATTTTGTCTTCAAAAACATCATACACTTCTTTATCTTACAAGGATTATGCAATTTAAATTAATTTATTGTGTTATTTATCTTTAATTAAAAGGGTTGCTTCATTAACTTTATGATTTCTTACACTTTCTTTTTTTAATATTAATTGTGACTGACTAATTAATAGATAATTATAACTTTCCTCTACAATTACAAACAATTTTAAAGTGTATCCTGATGTATCTAAACCCCAGTTAAAAAAAATCCTTATTAATCTAACTCAGTTATAAATTACTACAAAATTAAGAATTGCCATTGATAGTTTCTTTTCTAAAAATAACTTAGATACTCAGAATAAATTACTGTGACTAAAGCATTTGACAAAAACAATTTTAAAATTTTATATGATGGTTTTAGTAAATAATGCTTGACAAACTAAATGCTATCACATATTCTAAATGATATAAGAGCATAACATAAAAAAAAATGACTTAAATTTAATGGTATCACCTTGAAATTTTTTAGCAAACCACAAATGACATATCAAAGTTTGAAAAGATATTTTTCAAACTATTTTCATAAGATTCTTGGTGAACTAGAGGAAAGAAGAAGAGTACACAAAGAGAATAAAATAGAAGATCAAGATAAGAAGAGGATGAAGAGTGAAAGGGATCAAGAATTGAGTTTAAATTGGGGAAAAAGGGGCCCCTTTTTCAAGCATCCATTACGAGGGTTTAAAAAGTTGTGGTGTGTTAATACCATTTCAAATTGTGCCAATAGCACAAATCAAAAAACTATTTCAAGTTCAATGAACAAGAAAAAATCCAATCTTAATATTTTTATTTAAATTATATTTATCTAAAAAAATTATTATTTTTTTACTGGGAGGGGAATACATTTTTCCTATGTGATATCCATTTCTTCAATAAACACACCTCTAAATTTCAATTGTAACCAAAGTACAAATAACAAGATATAAATCATAATACAAATAATAGAGAATAAGAGCATATTGCAAAATTTAAAACTATATTTATTAACCTTTTGCTGAGGCTTATAAATTTAGTATTTAATACAATTAGCATAGAAAATGTATGTAGAAGGAGGCAACACCTGTACCAAAGCAAGGGGAATTATAGAGAGAGGTATGACCAAAGTGGCTATATATGAAACATACAATTGACTTGGCAATATTTTTATGAGCATAAGGTGATAACCATAGATAACATAAACATCGAAAGGCCTTAAAATGAGTATAAGTTGTGGATTTTATTGTAGAGAAGTTGAAATGGAGAGATGTGATTTGTAGTTGGAGAAGGTATATGATTAATGAGGTATGTAACTATAAGAGGACTGTTTGCCCATAGATTGAATGGAAGATTAGTATTGATCAAGCAAAAGAGTTTGTATTATCTAATATAAATGCCTATGTTTTCATTTTTCTACACCATATTGTTTAGGTGTATAAGGTCAATTAATTTGATGTTGAATTCCATTTAATTTAAGAAAACTTTTTAAGGACTTGTTAATGAATTTATCACCACATCAACACAAATTTTCTTTCATTTAGTATGAAATTGATTCTCAACAAAGCTGTTGAATTGTAAAATTTTAGCAGAAAATTTAAATCTTAATTTTATAGAAAATGTCCATCAATATCTAGGAAAGTTATCAGCTAGTAAAGAATATCCCCAACATCAAGTGGAGAGCTCGTTGCAGCAATAATATCTATCTTAGATTTAATTTCAAATAAATATTCCATCATAGACTTATCCTTCATAGAAATATAATGGAATTCATTCTTATGTTGTTTAATCTAAGAATGATTAGTAGATTGCAAACGGTGTTTGAGGGTTATCCAATTCTCCTCACTGAAATCAAGATTAAGACCATATAGCACAAGAGCAATTGAAACAGTAGGGTATAAAGCGGATGCAAAATTCAGATCTACAAGCATCCATATATTATAATTAGGACTGGGAAGAAAGATACCATCCTTGTTGGAAATTTGATAACCAAGTTTTGAGCAAGAGCCATCAAGATAGCTATTAAAGCCAATTGCTTTAAAAAATTTTAGAATTTGAGATCTTCAAATGAGATTATTATTTTTAGAGAGTTGGATATTGATGACATACTTCTTGTTTTTAACGAGAAATTTGAGCTAGTAAAGAATAGAAACATCACTAATTTTCAGCCAAGTTATAGAGGAATCTCCAACTATTGCAGAATTGGAAACTTATCCATGAAAAAAAGAAATAAACATATTTCAGATAAAAGGACAAAATATTGTGAGTTTTTATAGCTCAGATATTTACCATGTTGAATTTCAATTAAAGTACAAAAAATCGGACATAAAATGTAGGAAGAATAATAGAGACTACGAGCATATTGCAAAATTCATAACTATATTTCGTAACTTCTTAATCGAGCATTTACATTCAAGATTTAATACTCTTAGGAGAGTGTAAAATGTGAAAGCACTTGTATCATAGAAGAGATAGTTACAAAGAGAGTTCAAGACCAAACCAGGCGGTTATTTATGAACGAATGTGATTGAATCCATAAGGATAAAGTTGCTATTTGTTGCAGGCGTATATGTATAACTAGAATGGCATATCAATAGATTACAACAGCTTATGTTCATTCGTATGCTTATCACCCGTGTCATCAATAAGTGGAGTGTTTGAATAAAGAAGACCTAATTGTAAAGTGTGTTTCTCAAGCTATCAATGACTTCAAATGTCAAACACTGTATAAAAATTGACTACAATTTGTCCTCGCACCAATTTATAAAGTTTTAATATAATTTTCTTAAATGATGTGCTATTATAAGAAAGATAAATTATAGAAAATAATCGACTAAAATTATATTTTTGTATCATGTCATAAAAATATTTACTTTACCATCATAAATAATCTTTTTATATACTCTATAAATCTGAAATAATTTATTTTGGTTGTAACCTTATTGAAAATTACTTCTATTTTATATAACACTCGTGGTTAGAAATATGTTAACTTCTAGAAGGTTGTAATTCAAAATTTGATTAGTGCTGAGCTCAATTATACACACTCATATTAATATAATTTACAACAGGATAAAAGATGAATGATTAAAGATACAAAATAAATATCGAAATTTATAAGAATTTAAAAAAGTCAAAACATTATATATCTAACTGCTTCCGAGGATGTAGACATCTTTGCCGAACCTCATTAAATCTTTATGTTTTTTTCTGAAATTGTGCCGATTATTGCATTTATTTTCCATAAAATTCTCAACAAGTGCTGTCACAGTCTGGTTCTAAGACAGAAGAGACTTTCAACGCAGGAAGAAGAAGAAAATTTGATCGGTGAGAAATTTTTTTGGCGGTCTGCGGTAGTATCGACGAAGAGGTTCACGGCTGGGGCTAACGAATTCACAACCGTCGCTCGGAAAAAATTTGCATACGGATAAGCTTATACCCTCCATGTACCATCCAAAATAACAGAGATGGTACATGGATGGTACATGGAGGTTACATGAAATAACACAGGAAACCCTCCATGTACCATCCATGTACCATGGAAACCGTACGCAGTGCTGCGTACGGTCTCCGTATGCAAATATTTTTCCGCTCACGAAGCCACATGTGCGACGATCACAATCAGGCGATGCAGATCGACAAAAGGATTCGATGAAGGATTTTAGACGGAACAGCTTCTCCGAATTACTTCAGGTTTCCGCAGAGACTTGAGAAGTTCGCTCGAGGGTTTTGTGGTTCAGCGAAGCTTCGCGACAATAGAAGATCTTCATTGAGGCAGGCAAAGCGGATCCTCCATTTAATTCGACACAGCTAGTCGAATCGTGATAGGGTTGCGAACAAATTCGGCGAATGATTTGCGATCAGGAGTTCGCGAGGGTTTTAATCAGGCGGGTTCAACGAGCAAGAGTTCGGTGAGGCTTCGGAAGACGTACGAAACAAATTTGAACGCAGGCATCTCAGTTTCGCGAGGGATTTAAGTTCGTTGATTTACTCTTTTTGTTCTTGAATCAGCAATAGTTCTAGAAGAAATTCTGATTTCGACAAAGGATTTCGTACAAAAGAATTTTGGCGAGCAAATCAATAACTAAAGAAGAAGAATTTGCTACAAGTTTTCGGCAGAAGTAATTTCATATGGCAATTTCTAGGGCAAAATTTAAGGTGGTAAAGATTGATGGAACCACAAATTTTGTGTTGTGGCAAATAAGGGTGACAGACAAAAAAAAATCTTAAAGGCTTTGCAGGCAACAAAATCATATGCCACGAAGATTGGGAATAATTGCAACAATGAGCGGCGACAACCACACGCCTATGCATGACAGATGAAGTTTTGTATCACGTGATAAATTTAAAATCTCCAGGAGAGGTATGGAAGAAATTAAAAACTCAGTTTATGTCCAAATCTCTGACAAATAAATTGTATCTAAAGCAAAAGCTGCATGAGCTGAAAATGCAAGAAGGTTATGATCTGGAGTAGCATGTTAATGGCTTCAATCAAATAATCACAAATTTATCACAACATGATGTGAGTATTAAAGATGAAGATCGAGCAATGATTTTGTTGTGTTCATTGCCTTCCTCCTATGAACACCTGGTGACTACTCTGAAATATGGGAAAGAAATTATCAAAGTTGATGAGATTACTGCAGCATTGTTCACTCACAACCAGCGGAAGCATAATGCAAGAGAAAGCTCTCATGGTAATAGTTTATATGTCAAGGGTAATCAGGATCGTGGAAGGAAGAAAGAGAAGAAGAGTTATGGAAGGCGAACTTCCAAATCAAAATCTAAAGGTAAATAGACGATTCATTGCTACAATTGCAAGGAGCCATGTCACATGAAAGAGATATTGTCCAAAGCTCAAGAAGCACACTGAAGAGAAACTTGATGCATCATCCAAGTCTGTAAACGTGGTGCAGAGTGACAATTCAGATGACAGTGATGGTGATATGCTTTCAGTTTCATCAAATCAGTTCATGGATGCATGAATTCTTGATTCAGGATGGTCTTATCACATAACACATAACAGGGAGTGGTTTACTTCATACAAGTTATCTAATTCTGGCTCAATCTATTTAGGTGATGATAATGCTGCAATATTGTTGGTATTGGTGATGTCAGGATTAAGATGTATGATGACACTGTTAGAACATTATGTGATATCAATCACATTCCAAATTTGATGAAGAATTTGATTTCCTTGACACTCTACATAGAAATGGTTTTATTCCTAAGGCAAATGAGGATAGAGAAATCATCAGAATTGTTAAGAGTGTACTGACCGTGATGAAAGGAAAGTTAACTGCTGGTAATATTTACAAACTGTTGGGGAGTACAGTTGTATGTGGAGTTCATTCTATCGAGTCAGATGATGATAATACAAAGCTATGCTATATGCGTCTGGGTCATCTTAGTAACCATGAGATGGCTGAATTGCAT
Source organism: Papilionanthe hookeriana x Papilionanthe teres (assembly GCA_022702705.1). NCBI lineage: Eukaryota > Viridiplantae > Streptophyta > Magnoliopsida > Asparagales > Orchidaceae > Papilionanthe > Papilionanthe hookeriana x Papilionanthe teres. Next base: position 117,129,327 of record CM040427.1, read on the forward strand.
AAAAAAATTTGTTGCATGGTGTTAAAAGCCGCAAGCTCGATTTATGTAAGTTATGTATCTTGGAAAATAGACTAGAGCCAGTTTTATGACTGGAAAGCACAAAAATGAAGGGATTCTTGATTAGGTGCATTCCGATGTATGGGGCTCTACCAGGGAATCGTCATTGGGAGGATCTTTGTATTATGTTACATTTATTGATTATTTCTTCAGGGAATTTTGGGTGTATTTCTTGAAGCAAAAATCTAAAGTATTTTCCAAATTCAAGCTGTAGAAAGCTGAAGTGGAGAACCAAACTGGCAGAAAGATCAATCATTTGAGATTTGATAATGACATAGAGTACACAGATTCGCAGTTTCAAAAATTTTATGGGGAGCATTAGATTTAGAGCTATTTTTTAGTGCGACAGACACCACAATAGAATGACATTGCAGAAAGGATGAACATGTCCTTAGCTAAAACGGGAAAAATGCTTGAGACTGAATGCAGAGCTTCCTAAAAGCTTCTGAACAGAGGCTGTGAATATGGCGTGCTACCTCATCAATAGTTCACCTCAGGCATCTTTGGGTGACAAGGTTGCAGAACAGGTATGGATAGGTAATCCGGTTAATTTTTATTACTTATGAATTTTTTGTTGTCCTTCTCATGTGCATGTACCTGGAGATGAAAGATCAAAATTTGATCTAAAATCCAAGAAATACATCTTTCTGGGCTACAAGAGGGGTGTGAAAGGATACAAGTTTTGGGATCTGATTGCAAAGAAGGCGGTGATCAGTAGAGATGCAGTCTTTAACGAGTAGTATATGTTGCAGCAGAATCAAGACAAGGTGCAAGGGAGCAATTCCATTTAAGATACAGTGCATATAAAACTTGAACAACATCCAGTAGCAGCTGAGAGAGTTCAAGGTTCAGATCAAACACCTGTTGATTCCAATATAGATGACTTGCAGAATTACAACCAAATATAGACAGAGACACACCAATATAGGGCCTCTTAGCATATAGGGTTATGAAGACATGGTCTCTTGTGCACTTCTCATTTGTAGTGATGATCCAGCCGCTTTTCAAGGAGCTATCACCAGCCAAGAGAAAGAGAAATGGATGGCTGTAATGGTTGAGGAGATGGAGTATTTGCACAAAAGTCACACATTGAAGCTAGTTCAGCTTCCTGAGGGAAAGATTAATATTGGGTGCAAATGGGTGTGCAAAAGAAAATCAACAGTATCAGAAAATGAAGGGGAAAATTTTAAGGCTAGATTGGTAGCAAAAGTATTTTCACAGCAGAAGGGGATATATTATGATGAAATCATTTCCCTTGTGGTCAAACATACTTCAATCAGAGCAGTGCTTGCATTAGTAGCTGATGCACCAAAAATATGTTTGATTTTTTATATATAATTTATATTCGTTTTTGGTGATATTTCACTTTAAAGAAAGGTATTTTTTTTTATTTTGGGTATGTTGATTTTAGGAAATTAAAGCAAAAAGAAGCAAAAATGAATGAATTTGGAAAGAAAAATGGTAAAACCATAATTTTGAGGTTTTGGCACCGACGGCGCCAGAATGGGCTCCGAAAGCGCATATTTTCAGAGAGCCCCAAAATAATTAGCTCGATATGGTGCCAACGATGAGCAATTTAGATGGAGGCCATATTCAATGTATTTGAACGAATTTTAGAGGAATTCTCTAAGTACCTCTTAGGGAAATCATCCCTAGATTATTTTAGAATGATTTGGTGCTAAAAATTAAGAGAGGAGGCTAGAGAAGAAGTGGTATGAGTGAAGTAAATTAGTGTGTGAGTTGAGAGGAAGTGTTTGTAAAGAGTTTAGAGTCTAGGGCATGGTGTATAGTGTTGTTTTGTGAGGGATTCTTCTCAAAAGAGTTGTAGGAGGAGAGGGAAAGTGAGAGATTGCTTCTTCCCTACTATTCTAAGAGAGAATTTTCTGTTGTTGTGAATAGAGAAGGAGATTCAAAGAAACTTCAAGGTATTTCCTTGAGATATAAATTGAGATAAGTTGTATTTACTTCTTATTGTTTGTATGACTTTGTTTTTATATATAAAATCTTTGTTTTGTCGTATCTTCCTCGTGAATTCTGAATAGATTTCTTCTTCTTTCTCCTTGCAATGATATATGATGAAGTGATGGTTTAGATTGGATGTGCCATATGAATGTTTCACTTCATTCTTCATTTACTTTTCGATCTAGCTAATTAAATTGTTAAAATATATTGTGAAACATATGATCCGAAAGGACTATACTTTTTATAACAAAAGTGAATATTATATTTAATGTCCGTGAATGAGTGATGTAGTTCATCGGATTTGGGTGCAAATAAATAGAGAAATATATTTATTAGGCTTAGAATTGAAGATTTTAGGGTGACAGACTAAAATGCCCAATTTGCTCCTAGTGTTCGAAACTAAAGCGAGAGTTAGCCTTCAAGCGAAGGGAAGTGAGAGCTCTGGAGTTAGAGGCAGTTTTCTCCCAGTCTGACCACAGATTTAGGGACTAAACATACTATTAGCCAATATTCTTTATAGCATCAGAAGAGAGTAAAGAATAGATATGCTTATATTCGACACAATACAAGAATTTTAATATTATTTATCATTCACTCACCATAACATCATTGTAAAGGGGATGACACTTACCCGAGATTTGAAGCTTGCAATACAAAACTTATTGTAGTAGTAGTTAATTTAAATTTGAAGTTTAGAAAGTGCTATAGTGATCTTTAAATCTCTTACATCATTATACTTTAGCAACTTTAGTTTTTACTTTAAATGCAGTGCAAATTTGAATACTAGATTTCTGTGCTACGCTTTAAGGTTTGCTTCCTCTCTGTGGGATCGATAACCAAGACTCTGCTAGAGCCTTGTATTACTTGAGCGATATATATACTTGCATAAAAGATTGACTGTTTTCTTATTAGACTGATTATACTTTGTGACTGAGCTAAAAATACTATTCAAAAATTTATTCTAAGGCAGCCCTCGATTAAGATTTTGGCTTCATTGTCGGGGAGGCAATAATAAATTGAGTAGTAACTAAAAACCTTTGTTTCATAATTTGTATTTTTGTGTGTGCTTGCTTTTAAGTGTGCTTATTGTAATTGTGTATGCCTAGTTTTGGTTCTGGAGATTTAGTACCTTAAGATTTAGAGTTAGAACGTACTGTTAGAAACATTTGAAAACAACAAAAAGAATCTAAAAACTTGAACAAAATGGTGAACAATTTAGATAGTCAAAGAAATGAAAATGAACATCAACTAAGACCTTAAGAGATTATGCTAATCGTACAACAAATGAAATTCACTTAACTATTCAAAATTTTGATGTAGCTGCTAATTCATTTGAGCTTAAACTTGATATTATCCAAATGGTACAAAAAAATCAATTTAGTGGAACACCGAATGAAGATCCTACCTTACATCTTGCTAGTTTTCTAGAATTGTGTGCTACATGTAAATATGATAGAGTCTCGAATAACGCTGTCAGTCTTAGACTTCTTTTTTCCTTAAGGGATAAAGCTAAGGCGTAGTTAAATTCATTAGCACCAAGATCTATCAAAAAATTGCTGAGAACTATCACAAAATTTTTTGTCAAAAATTTTCCCTCCATTAAAAACTATTAAAGTTAGAAACAATATTACATATTTTTGTCACTTTGAAGGGGAATCAATATATGAAGCTTTAGATAAATTTAAAGATCTCCTTAGGAAGTGTCCATATCATGCTTTACCAGATTGATTAATAATTCAAACATTTTATAATGGCTTAGTGGGATCTCTTAGATCAAATATTAACGCTGCTGGTGATGGATCGTTAATGTCAAAACCTTTTGATGAGTCATCTTTTTTAATTGAAAAGATGGCTACTAATAATTTTCAATGGCCCTCTGAACGGGTAAATTCAAAAAGAGTAGCTAGTATTTATGATTCTGATGCAATATCTATGTTGGCTTCTCAATTTACTATGATTTCAAAGAAAATAAATCAATTCAGAATGAACTATTCCCAAACGCCTCAAGTGTGAGAGGAAAATTCATTGGCACAAATAGTAGATTCTCAATCATCTTATGAGACATTGAATGCTATAAATAATAGACCCAACAATATTTATTCTAATTATTATAATCCCGGTTGGAAAAACCATCTAAACTTAAACTGGAATAATAATCTGCTACTGTTAATCCGCAGTGGGGGAACAATTCTGTGAACCTATTGAAAATTTTGAACAGTCAGGGAAACACTAGCTATAGACCTTCTTATCCTCCAGGTTTCAATAGTAACCCGTAATTTAAGGAAAAGAAGTTGTTTATAGAAGAATTGATATTAAACAAGGGTAATCAATTACAAAGTCAAGGGAACTAATTACAAAGTTAGGGAGCTGCTACTAAAAATATTTAAAATCAATTAGGACATATTGCTACTGCACTTAGTAATAGACCTTCAGGAACTTTCCTAGTAATGTCGAAATTAACCCAAAATGTCAAAATAATGAACAAATTAAGGCTATACATTTAATAAATGAAAAATAATTGGAATCATGAGTGCAAAAATATGTTGAAGTTGAAAAAGAGAATGTGGAAACTGAAAAAGGACATGATAATATATATCCCGATTTAGAATATCCACTTAAACTGACAAAAATTGCAGTTGAAAGATATTGCCTCCATTTCCTCAAAAATTGAAGCAATAAAAGATAGACAAACAATTCTCAAAATTCCTAGAAATCCATTAAAATTAACAGTAAACATTCCTTTTGTTGAAGCCTTAGAACAAATGCCTAATTATGTGAAGTTTATGACAGATATACTAAATAAGTAAATGAAGTTTACAGATATGAGATTGTTGCACTAAGTGAAAAGTGTAGCACAATTATTCAGAAAAAACTTCCTGAAAAACTTAAAGATCCTGATAGCTTCATTATACCTTGTGTATTGGAGAAAATTTTTTTGCAAGAGCCTTATGTGATATGGGAGCCAGTATTAATCTCATGCCTCTATCAATTTTTAAAAGGTTGGGAATAAGAAAAACTTCCCCAAATTCAGTAACTCTTTAGTTAGCTAATCGTTCTATTACTTATCCTAATGAGTTGTTGAAGACGTTTTAGTGAAGGTTGATAAATTTATCTTCCTTATGGATTTTATTGTTTTGGATATGGAGGAAGATAAAAAAATTTCTTTCACTTTAGGAAGACAATTCCTTGCAACTAGAAGAGCTATGATAGATGTTAAAAAAGGAGAATTAACTAAGAGAGTTAATGATCAAGAGATGACATGTAATATATCAAAAACTATGAAATATCCGACAACAGAAAAAGATGATTAATGCTTTTGAATGGAAATTTATGATTACTTAAAAGATGAGCATTTAAGGAAATGTTTAAAGAAAAAAGGATCAAGAAGATTTGAAATGTGAGGAAGAAAATGAAATGGAAGATAAATATGATGAGATAGATAATGAAGAACTGGATTATGTTCAGGAAAGATTTGAGATGTTGGATATTACAGAAAATGATAATAAAAGTTTAATTCCATCTATCATAAAACCTCCTTGAACTTGATATGAAAATACTTCCTAACCATTTGCAGTATGGGTTCCTAGGAGAATTTTCTACATTACCAGTTATTGTATCCTCAGATTTAAATGATTTACAATAGCAGAATTATTAGAAACATTGAAAAGATATAAAAACATATTTGGTTTGACTTTAGCTGATATTAAAGGAATTAGTCTTTTGATCTGTATGCATAGAATTTTATTGGATGAACGACATAAAACTAACCACAATGGAGATTAAATCCATTAAAGAATGAAGCAATAAAGAAAGAAATTTTAAAATGATTGGATGTTGGAATTATATATCTTATTGCAGATAGTGCGTAGGTAAGTCTGATCCATTGTGTTCTTAAGAAAGGAGTGACATTTGAGATGAAAGAAAGAAATGAATTAATAACCATGAGATAAGTCACTAGTTGGCAAATCTATATAGATTTTATAAAATTAATTGCCGCCACTAGGAAAGATCACATTCCTTTACCTTTTCTAGACCAAATGTTGGATAGGCTTGCTGGGCACAAATATTTTTACTTTTTAGATGGATATACCAGCTATTATTAAATATAAATAGCTACTAAAGATCAAGAAAATACCACATTTACTAGTCCTTATGGAGCATTTTCCTTTCGACGAATACCCTTTAGATTATGTAATGCACTTGCAACATTTCAAAGATGTATGATGTCAATTTTTAGTAATATGATTGATAATGGAATAGAAGTTTTTATGGATGATTTTTATGTATTTGGAATTTCATTTGACACTTTCTTAAATAATTTAGAAAATTTTTTGGAGTTATGTGAAAAAACAAATTTAACTCAAAATTGGGAGAAATGTTAATTTATGGTTGCAGGAGGAATTGTGCTTGGGCATAAAATTTCTGAATATGGCATGGAAGTAGACCGTGCAAAGATTCAATTCATTGTGAAACTACCTCCTCCAACTTATGTGAGAGGTGTGAGAAGTATTTTAGGACATGCTGGTTTCTACAGACGTTATATTAAAGTTTTTTCAAAAAATAATAAGCCTCTGTGCCAACTTTTAGAAAAGATAAGGAATTTGATTTTAATGAAAAATGTTTAAATGCCTTTAAATTGTGAAAGAAAAATTAATCACTGCCCCTATAATAGTTTTATCTAATTGGGAGAAACCTTTTGAACTTATGTGTGATGCCAATGCTTATGCAATTTGAGCTATTTTAGGGCGAAGATATGATAAAATTTTTGAAGTTATATACTATGCTAGTAAAACTCTTGATGAAGTTCAAATTAATTATACCACTACTGAAAGAGAGTTATTAGCAATTGTATATGCTTTTGAAAAATTTTGGTGATACTTAATTGAGACTAAATGTATAGTGCATACAAACAATTCTGCTATCAAGTTTTTAATGCAAAAGAAAGATGTTAAACCAAGATTAATCAGATGGATACTTCTAATGCAAGAATTTGATTTCATTATAGTGGATAGAAAAAGATTTGACAATCAAATAGCTGATCATTTATCTAGGCTGGAACAACATGAATTATCCAATTTTGAAGGAGAAATCCCATAATTTCTTCTTGATGAATAACTTTATAATATTAAGGAATAAAATTTATAGTGGTATGTTGATATTGTGAACTATATTGTAAGTAATATTTTACCACCTTAATTACCTAAAGCAACAACAAAAAAAATTTATGTATGATGCCATATTTTATTTTTTTGATATCCCATATATATATAAATAATGCAAGGATCTAGTTATTAGAAAATGTGTGCTTTATAAAGAAATTGAATTAATTATTCAAAGATATCATGATTCTGAATTTAGGGGACATTTTGGAACTAACAAAACTGTACATAAGATTTTATAATTTGGATTCTATTGGCCTACTCTTTTAGGGATGTTAATAGATTTATTAAAACTTGTGATCGAAGTTTGCGAGTAGGTAATATTTGTAGAAGAAATTAAATGCCCCAAAATTTTACATTAGAAGTTGAAATCTTTGATGTTTTGGATTAGATTTTATGCAACCATTGATTCCTTTATTTGGGAATATATATATATATATATATATATATATATATATATATATATATTGCAGTGGATTATGTATCAAAATGGATTGAAGCCACAACTTTACCAAAATGTGATGCTCGAAGTGTTTCAAAATTTTTAATGAAAAATATTTTTACAAGATATGAAATGCCAAGAGTTATCATTACTAATGGTGAATCTCATTTTAGAAATAATCTGATTCAAAGGTTGACTGAGAAATATAATATTATACATAGAATCTCAATTGCTTATCATCCCCAGACAAACGGTTTAGCTGAAGCATCACAAAATTAAATGAATTTTGGAGAAATATGTAAATCTTCAAAAATTAGATTGGTCTGAGAGATTAGATACTGCATTATGGGCATATATAACTGCTTATAAAACTCCTATAGGAATGTCTCCTTTACAGACTAATTTTTTGGAAAAAACTTGTCATTTACCAGTTGAATTAGAACTTAAAACATATTGGGAGATTAAAGAGTTCAATTCCAATTTAAAGGACGCTGGTGAGAAAAGATTATTACAACTTAATGAATTGAAAAAAAATTAGAAATGAATATTATGATAATGATAGAATTTATAAATAGAAATTGAAGATATGGCATGATCAGAGGACAAAGAGAAAAATATTTGAACCTGGACAAGAAGTTTTGTTATTAATACATGGTTGAAATTATTTCCTGGAAAACTAAAGTCAGGTGGATAGGACCTTTCACTGTTATAAAATTTTATTAGTTTGGAGCTGTTGATATTAAAGATCCTAATATTTAAAGTTAATGGACATCGATTAAAACCATATTTTAAGGGCTGACGTTAAAACCATATTTTGAGGAAAATTTTAAAGTCAGGTGGATAGGACCTTTCACTGTTATAAAAGTTTATTAGTTTGGAGCTGTTGATATTGAAGATCATAATATTTAAAATTAATGGGCATCGATTAAAACTATATTTTAAGGGCTGACGACGTTAAAACCATATTTTGAGGACAAATTTAAAGAAGATTTAGTGTTAAGTCATTTTGAATAAAACTAATATTTGTCGGGCTGACGACGTTAAACCAAGCGCTTTATAGGAGGCAACCCATAATTATCTATGTAGTTTAGTTTATTTTGATTTTTTTATAGGTGATATTATTATTAGATAGTTGTATATTTGAGTCATACTCACTCATAAATATTCTAAATGGTGATATATATTGAATTGTTCGAAAATTCAGAGTTTATTTGGTCGAAAACTTTGTTGGAGAAAAATTGTGCTATGGCGCCGAGGCCGCCAGAATGGGCAGACGGTGAGTTTTTCTAGAGAAGGATGTTAATATTCGGAGCTTGTGCGCAGACGACACCTGATCCAGCAATGACGGCGCTGACGGCAAAGTAGCAGTTTTTGGAGTTTCAAATGGTGAAATTTGGCAGTTTTGAGCAAGAGTTTCACCTTTATAACCCCCCAATCTCATTTTAAACTTTAGAAAAAAATGAGAGGGTAGTTCCAAAATTTGCATTTCATGACTTCCAACTTTTTTGAATCTCCAAGATTTAGACTTTTCAACAAAAGAAAGTTCATCAGTTTCGAGGCATATCAACTTTGTGACAAAGTTCTTATAAATAGGAGACTTGAACGAGGTTTTGTCAATCGATGTATGAATGTTCCTAGTACTAGAGTAAAAGAAATTATTATGTAGAGGCAATGGGAAGTGTTTTGTTATACTATTTCCACAGTAGTTATTCCTGTGGTGAAGGAATTTTATGCAAATCTTCATGGAATCAACAAAGGAGTCGTCTGTATGCAAGGTAGGTGGATATCATTCACTTCTTCCAAGATTAATGAACTTTATATTGTAGATAATGTGTCAATTTATCATTTTTCAAATTTTATCCCTACGAGAGACAACATGATTTAAATATATCGTTATTTGATGAATGAAGGCGAAGATTGGGAGATAAAAGACAACAGGGTATGTCCATTTCTTTACTACCATATTGAATCCCATGTCAAAACAAATACATTTTTTTATATCTTTAAAATTACTTATGACCATGAAAGTTAGTAAAGTGACGAAGGAAAGTGCAATATTGAACTATTACATTCAAACTGGAAGGCCTATTGATATTGGCACCATAATTGTGAAATCTGTTTTGAGTTTGCTTGTGCATGGATCAAATTATGGTTTGGAACATCCTTCCACTATATTTCTTCTCTGCAGTCAGTCACAAGTGTTTTATGAAAGTTGGGAAAAGGTGCTTCTCCCTTGGAAGCTCATGGACCCAACTAAATTTATGACTATCAAATAACTGGGGATGAAAATGATCTGAGCATAACTGTAGACTAACCATCTCAGAGTTTATTACCTATTCAACCTCATTTTCTTGAAAATGCACATTTGATTTTGAAGAAGATCATGAAACTGGAGAAAGAGGTATGAAATCTTATAGATGCAATTAACAATATATCTAAATCATTTGATCATCTAGATTAGAGATGAAGGAACAGTTCGATCAAACTGGGTGTATGGAAAAAGAATTGATACGTTTGATGACGAAAAAGGCTTCGATTGAAGAGGATTCTACTGATGAATTCTCTTATTGACCCTTCTACAATTTGTTTGTGCACCACCAATTCATAGGAGACATCAAAGAAGATAGCACTGACATTGATGAGGAGTAGTGATTCTCTATTTTATCTACTTTATTTAGTATTTGAACTTTATTTATGGTGCGATTTTAAACTTATTATGCTTTGAGATTTGAGTTATGTTATGTTTTCAGTGTTAGAATGTTGTGGTTTGATTGCGATGCTGAATTATTGATGTGGTAGAATGACTTATATGTGTAAGTTTGTAATTGTGGATTTTATATAAAAAATGATGTTTTGTATTGTTTGTGTAATATTTGTATTATTTCATAACTTAATATGAAAATAGATGCATAAAAAGGCTAATTAGATGTCGTCGTAACTTTGAAATGATCGAAATCACAAAATTTTGTGGAACCTAAAAATTGATCTGACACCAACGGTGCCCAAAACTTAAAACTCACCCTGGAAATTTTAAAGTCGCTATTTTGAGCCTTTGGCCACATTTGACCACCATCAACCTGCAGTCGAAGTCGAAAAGCACTCCTAGAGCTTGTTGTCATTTAGATTTGAAGTGATTGCGAGGCTTTTTGAGGTTGGATCTCATCTTCTCTTGGTAAGAGATCTACTTTGAACTAAATTTTTTTTATTTTACCATGGAAATCTCTTACATTAGGGAAATCTAAAATTTTGGGGTTTTTGAAAAAAACTTTGAGATAATTGATGCAACTTTTTTATATGTAAGAATTTATGACCTCAGATTTATATATATATAATGATTTTGTAAAGTCACAATTTCAAATGCAAGTATACGTATCGTATCAAGTAATACAGAGCTCTAATGGAGTCCCGTGTATCGATCCCATAGGGAAGCGAGGTAAGAGGTTCTTAGTCAAATTCTAGTCTACTACTAATAACCTTACTTTGAAAGGGTAATATAAGTGGTTTTTTCTAACAACTACTCCTAAATATAGATGATTATATGTAAAAATAATAACTACTCTGTAATGCAAATATTACTTCTAAAGATAACCCTTTTTGGGAAAATTGGTTTGGTGAACATTGAGATAATAAAAACTACTATTCTCATGTAACGAATTAGATAATGTATAGGAATGAGATGCATTAAATATTGAATGTGCCTAATATGAGCAATCATATTCTTTACCTTCTTCCGAGTACCCCCTCTTCAGAGTGCTATAAAGAACATTAGCAAATCCTAGGCTTAGTCTCTAAATCCAAGGTTAGGCTGGGAGGATACTGGCTGCCACTTCAGAGATCCCACTTCCCTTCATCTGAAGGCTAACCCTAGCTTTAGTTACCAAATTTTAGGACCAAATTGGGGATCTCAGCCTGTCACCCTGAAACCTCCAATTCGACGCCCATGAAACGATATTTTCCTATTTATTTGCACTCAATCCCTATGAAATACGCAATTCATTCATAGACATTGAATGTGGTTCCACTTTGTTGAGAATTACACCGCCCTTTCGGGTCAATGTAATTACAACAAATTTTAACACTACAATGAGCTCTTTTTGTAATGTAAATGAAGCGCAAGTAAAAACCATCACATTTATAATTAAACTTATTTTAGAAAGCATCCCAATATCCTGAACATGAATCCATTCTCATTGCAAAAGAAAATTATAGTGAAAACAATGACATAATTTTCTTATGCCACTATTGCCAAATAAGAACAAAGAGTAAGAGAAAGACATCACAAAGCACAGAGAAAACACAATGGAAAACTTCATTTCAAAGCAAATCCACAAAATAAGTGTTTACAAAATTATAAAATAATGAAGAACACAATACTTAGCTTTTTTCCCTTGAAAGAAAGATGAAAACTCTCCCACAAAGTCTCCCACGGATCCATGCAATGCTAGAACATTCCCTTACAGATTCTCTCAAAATCCCCTCACCAATCTCTTCAAAAAGATAGAAATCTACATTTCTACTCCTATTCTAAGATCTCTAATCATTATCCATGTTTTCTCTGTCTTTTCCCTCCTCTTTTATAACCTAAAACCACTAATTTAAAGAGTATGGACGAATTTCTAAAAGTTCCCTTAAGCACCCTGTCGGCATATTTTAGGTTGTATTGTATTTTAAAAGGGGGGGTCGCCTAACAGAAGTTGTCGGCGAATTTAAATTTTAAATTTGATTTAAATATATATATAATTTAGAAAGTAGTATTTGGCTTTGAAAATAATTTTTAAATTTGAAAGTTTTAAGATATGAGATTAAACCGATCTCACATCCCAAATAGTTTATATAAACGAGCACCGCACTACAAACCGTGTATCTATCCCTAAAGATAGACACACTCGCTCGAGGGTGGGGCTCGATCAAATAAACTAGAAGTTTTGTGACATCCGTTTGGTCTCGCGAACCAATTTTATAAGCCGACAAATTCCTCGCTTAATATGAAAGTATCAAACAGGGTTTATATTACTCGGGTTCTTTAAAATTCCCTATAAGGGCAAGCCCCTATAGTTAATTACATCTTAAGTGACGGGAATCACCTAAGAAAACTCTCGATAATAATCAATAACTCGCTTTCAAGAATTTCAAAGTTTAAGGTTTTCAAAGATTGAATTTTGGAATTTCGATAGTGAATGGATCAAATTTTGGAACATTTTGTTTTGTGAATCCAAAGGAAGAAAGGTAGGAGAAATCACCGATTCGAAGTGAACTTCGGTAATTTCCCGACTATCCTATCGTTTGGCTTGAGTTTAGGAAAGTCCTAATACTTATTTAAATGTTTTGATCTTGCCAATTTTAATTAATTAGGGCTTATATTTGTATGATAAAATCAAACAAATAGCACTAGAAGATGTGAGGGTTTATTGTCGTATCGGACGACTACCTCGGAATCCTAAGACCGGTTAGGGCTTAATTTGCAATGCAAATGCCTAACGAAGAGTTGAGGATTTATGTTGCACTAGGCAAACTACCTCGAAGTCCTATGGCTTGGTTATTTAATTCTAGGAAAGTTTTGCTGAAATAGGTTCAAGTTTTGCTGACGACGATGGCCGTGCTGCCCACCATGCTCCAAGCTCCTTGTTGTTGCGGAGGTTTAGTTTTAGAAATCATAAATCTGGGGATGAGAAAAGTGTTTTGGTTTAGAGAAGTCTTAATTTTCCAAGTGTTCTTGTATTTTGATTAAAACAAATCTTAAAGTTGATTATAACGACACCGGTTAAGATCCCACGGTTCCATCCTTCCGGCATCATTATTTTATCGGATTCACTTAGTCCAGATGAATTTGCTAAACTCAGTCGAATGAGTTCCACACTTTCATTTAGACCGTGGAAATCCCGTTAGCAACACGTAGGTTACATCATCCGAGGTATTCCCGATCATCCAACGGGACGTTTTAATTTAGTTGCGATTGTAGTTTTGTGTTCTGTTTGTGATTAAATTTTGAGTTGTTTTATATTTTGAAATGTTGTGGCGGTGAATTTTATCTTGCAATGACTTTTAACTTAGTTTTGGTTTCGGTTTTAGGGACTATCCTAAAGGTGTGGGTTTTCATGCAACGAGTTGTTTTATCATGCAAGAAAAGTAAAGTGCATTTGCAATAAAGTAAATTGCAAGAAAGTAAATTGCAAGAAAGTAAATTGCAATAAAATAAAAGCGTACACTGGAGGGTCTTCCCGTCATCCCAAGTTGCACTTAAAACACAATTAGAATATTTAAGCAAGTTCCTAGGTAAAGCTAGGGGAAAGGTTATGGTTTTCTACCAAGTTCCTAATCCTATAGCTAGTCATCTCCTATGACGTCTAGGTTCTTTGTGTTTTTGTTTGAGGACGATTTTCTTCATCAAAGAACAATTAAATCCAATTGTTCTTATAAATATCCTATCATATTGAGGAAGTGCTTAAGAAGAATCTTAAACATCTTTTCAATATTTCTAGGATTGTTTTAAGTACAAATGAATTTAATTATATAAATGAATCAATCGTCCGAGGTTTTCAAGTTTTGTTAACTTGCCAGTTGAATTAAGACATTTGAATATCTTATGAGTGAAGTAGCACTTCATTTAATGTTTCATTTAGGAGTTATAATAATCAAAGCTTTCAAGGGTAAATTAGTATTCAAATGATTTGATTTAAGTTAAAGGGTTTAAATTTGGAATAGTGTTCAAGTTGCTTTACATTTATTTTGAATTCTTTATGTCTTAGGTGATGTTATATTTAATTCAACTTAATTTAATTGAGTTTTAATTTAGTTTAACATAGTTCAATTTAATTTGATTTGGTGTTTAATTAATTTGATTTGATTTAATTTAATTTAATTATTTAATTTAATTTAATTTAATTTAATTGTTTAATTTAATTTAATTATTTAAATTAATTTAATTTAATTATTTAATTTAATTTAATTTAATTTAATTGTTTAATTTAATTTAATTATTTAAATTAATTTAATTTAATTATTTAATTTAATTTAATTTAATTTAATTGTTTAATTTAATTTAATTATTTAATTTAATTTAATTTAATTATTTAATTTAATTTAATTTAATTGTTTAATTTAATTTAATTTAATTATTTAATTTAATTTAATTTAATTATTAAATTTAATTTAATTTAATTTAATTTTAATTTAGTTTAATTTAATTTAATTTGTTTTAATTTAATTTAATTCAATTATTAAATTTAATTTAATTTTAATTTAATTTATCTTTAATTTACTTTATTTTTAATTTTAATTGAAATTTCAAAAGAGTTTAATAATTTAATTAAGTCTTTTAATATTTTAGATTTGAGTTATCATTTTAATTAAAAATTGAGTATTAATGATATAATTAGTTTAGGGATTTTTAAATTAAAGAATAAATCTCTTCCTAAAAATATCCCTATTTTAATAATTCCAATTTTATTATTCTTCCAAATTTAATCTATTATTTAATTAAAGTTTAATCATTTTAAAAATTGTTTAATGAGTTTCTACCCTTTAATTATTTAAATTTCAATCATCCAAATCAGATTAAGATCAAATATTTTACTTGTTAATTTTATTAAACCTAAAGTTTTAATTAAGGGTTAAAAGTTTAATTACCATTTTACCCCTTAAGCTTAATAATTTCATAACTCACTAAATTGAACTTAAATGGACTTGAAGTTTTTATGTGACTTCACTCATATGTCAATAAAGACATGAGAGGAGAAAATGTGATTTTTCTGTATTTAATTTATTTATATAATTATTTTTGGTGGAAAATAGAGATTTTCAAGGAAAATTTGATAACATGACCAAAGGAAAGTTTCTGTCCTTAAGAAAATTAGGGGACATTCCTAATGACAAGAGAAGCACTTGGACCAATTTTGGTGATTTTTTGAATTATATTATTTTTATTATAATTATTTTGAGTTTTGGAGTGTTAATTAATTTAAAAATAAAATAAATGTTGAAAAGTGGATTTTATATTTTTCAAAAATCTCTCTGATATCAAGGAAACCAGAGAAATAAATTTTGCAATTTTCTGATTTTTCTATGATTTATTATAATTATTTTAGTGAAAATGCTAGAAAATACATTTTTTTTTTTAATTTTAAAATTACCCTAGGGCTTTAAAATTCAATATCTCACTAAATAGACCTAAGAAAAATGTGGGATTTGTTCCTAAATGATTAAAATTCAAAATGTGACATTTTGGTGAATTTTATTATTTTTGTGATTTTTATTATTTTTTAATTATTAAAAATATTAAAATATTATTAAAAATCAACTTTTTAGAAAATTGAAATTTTAATTTTCTTAGATTCCCCTGATATCAGAGAGGCTCCAAAACCAATTTGGTGAATTTTTGAAAAGTATTTTAAAAGTTATGAATTTTTAAAGTTTAAAATGGCTAAGTGACTTAATCAACCCAATTAGTGGGGCTAACCAAGTCCAATTGACCTCAAATTTTTATGGTGGATTCCTCTGATCCTAAAGGTCAGTGGAGAATTGATTTCAAGTCAATTTGATACCTGGTTAACTCTAATTAATTAAAGACCTATTTTGGGTGTTTAAGTCGATTAGGGTTGTTTTGAATGAACTAAGCCAAAATCTATTTTTCCTAGGGTTCTCTGGTCATAAGGAACATCACCAAATTTTCCTAGAATTTATTTCACAACATGCTATTTACTGGAATTAAAATACTCAAAACAGTGACCTGAACTTGAAAAATCAAGAACTCTTCATAGGGATGGCCTCTGACTTTGGAAAATTCAGGGAATGTTCCCAAATTCAGAGGCTTCAAAAGCCTTATAGTCTCATGCCATGGTGAATTGTATGCATGCATGGAGAATTAAAACAATGCAGAGAGTAAATAAATTATAAAAAATAAAATACTTGATGAAATTAAATGATTTCTTTTCCACATTATTCTCCTCTCTTCACTGAGCGAGAGGGTATTTTTATTTTATTTTTCTGATTTTTCTACACGAGAGATATGAATTTTTGAAGTTTAGGGAATTAAATAAATAAGAAAATACCCTAATTTTCTATTTATCCACGCGGCGCCGGCGCATCCTCGGCGACTCCGAATGGCCACGCGGCGCGCTCCCATTCGACGCCGCCACTTGAGTCGGCAGCCGAGCCCCGCGGTTCTCGCACCGTTTCCGGTCCGACGCCATCCGAGCCGTTCGTCCGCGCGTGTATTGAATGGACGGCATCCGTTCATCGTCCCCAAGTGTTCTCACCCGAGAGCCGTCCACACTAAATCCCTAAGATCTCACTCGATTCTCGATGGATTTTTACGTTCTTATACTCTATGGATTCGTCTTGAAGAGACGAACGCATCTATACGGTTAACATGCATTGAAACTAAGGCATTTGAAATAGAGAATCTTCGAAGCTCGGGATGAAGAGTTAGCTCATACCTTGGCTCGGAGAAGTGTGGATTCAATCCGAGAGTTGTTACACCTTCGATTGGGTCCTAGCAAGCTCCGGATGAAGTCTCCCGGTCCGGTGAATTGTACGGATATGATTTCGACCAAGCCCGATCACAAAGCTTGGAGGCTCGGAGCAACCGGGTGGTCCGGAGATGGGGCTTTTGCTTGGTGAACACCTTCCCTTGGTCCGGTGAAGGTGTAGAGCCAATCAATTTGAGAATTGGCTCCTCTGTGGAGAAGTGTCCTGGTTTTGGGTGGAATTTCGACTACGAAATTGAGCTTTCGGAGGAGAAATGGCGGGGGAATTCCACTTGGGGATCAAGTGCTCTAAGGGTGGAGAAGGGTCCGGAAGAATTTTGGCGAGTTTTGGCAAGGTTTGTGCTTAGCTCCCTTCATGGCCGAGAGGGTGGAGTTTAAATAGGAGAGGGTGGAAGGCCTCTCGGGGGAGTCAGGGCTTGGGATCGCTTGCTGCGGTGAGGAGAAGATCGGCCATGGTAGCCATCGGGGATGGGGCGACTCGGCAAGTGAGAATTTCAATGTTGGCTCACATGTGAGCTCTCGGCCATGGTGTTTTCCGGCGGTCTGGTGGCCGGCCGGCCAGGCAATGGTCACCATCTTGGTCAAGTGGGTCAGGGCTGGGGTTTAGTGTAGACAATTGGCAAATGCCATGTGTAAAGGCTTTGATTCAAAGTGGAATGGGGGCATGGCTAAATTTGAACCTAAATGGGTCAACCCACCCATTTGGGCTAGGTGCACCACCCAAGGCCTGGTTTTGGCTGAGGGAAAAGTGATTTGGCTCGAGCATAATCGGTAGGGTCAAGTCACCATCCAAGCACGATTAGGCTTAAGCATGGTTTAGTGGAATCATGGAAGTGGTTAATCACCTTTAGGAATTAAGGAAAGAGCCTCCTCCTTTTGCCCAAAATGGCATGGTGACATGTAAAGAGGCTCTCATGGCTTGCATATGGCTTGTGCATGGCTCCATGGCTCCATTTGGCTTGGGAAAAGGTTTGGTCAATTTCATAAAAAAGGATTTTAAGGATTTTGGATAATTTGGTGGAAATTTGGATGAAGCTTCATTTAGAATTATTTGATGATTGGTTTAGGACTTAGGGATGATTTTAATTGAAAATATGATGAGGGGAAATGTCATATGGGCTTTGGAAGAATTTTTTTGGGGTTTTGGATTTGGTGGAAGTGGGCTTTTTTAAAATGGTTTAAGGAATGGGCCCTTAAGTTTAAAAATGAATTTATGGATGGGAATTTTGTAAAGAGGTTGGGCCAAATAATTGTTGGGTTTAGCTCATGGATGTGTCATGAGTGATTTGAAACAAATTCGGGGTGATTTGGATTTGAATTGGGTTGAATTTGGGTTAGGTTTGGGTTTAGGTCGAAAAATGGGCCTTTTGACCTTGGATTGAGTTTGAGTGGGACTTGGGTTCAAATTTTGGGCAAATCATGTTAGGGTTTTGTTTGTGGGAATGTTAAGGAAGATTTAGAAAAGATTTGAGGTTAATTGGAGTTGAATTGGGTGAGTTTGGGTTAAGTTTGGGTCATGGGTCCAAATTTGGGCTTTAAGGCCAAAAGTGAGATTGGATCCAAATGTCAATCAAATTGGACTTGGATTTGGTCTAAATTGGTATTGGGAATGTTGAATTGAAGTTTAGAATTGAATTGGACCAAAATTGGGGTCAATTGGGTAGGTTTGGTTTGACATTGGGTTCACTTAGGGTTAAAATGGGTCGATTTGGGGGTTTTGACAAAAGTAGGGTAAATTGACAAAATTGGCCCATGGTGTAGTTGGACAAAATGAAATTGGGAATATTTAGGATTTTCTGGAATTTTCTGGGAATTTTCTGAATTTTTGGATTTTTAGGCCAGAAGGGTATTTTGGGTATTTGGAGGGTATTGGGAGGTATTTTTGGAATTTTTGGTATTTTTGGGTATGGATGATCAATTTGAGTGATGTGGAGATGTTTGAGATTGATTTTGGAAAATTTTGGGTAATTTGGAAATTTTGCGAAAATTTGGAGTAATTTCGAGGTTTTGGATAGGTTTAGTAGGTGTAGGGTCTCGGGGGTCAAAAATTGAAAATTTGGGAAATTGGAGATTGGGTGAATTTAGGTGGAAAGAAATCATTTTGGTTGAGCCATGAAACCATTTCAAGCCCATATGAGCCATGAAAGGACTCATTTGAGGCATTCATTATGTTGTTCCTAACCCTCTTAGCCGAGGGCTTAGGGGTTAAGGACCATCCATGTGAATCACCCACATGAGTCGGGAGGTTAAGTTGGGTATGGGTGTGGTTTTAGGAAGTGTGTGGAAATGTAGTGTGTAAGTGTAATGTAAGTCGGCCCCTCATCGGACCGAGGCCACCCGGGGTAGTCTAAGGCCGAAGAGTCCTATAGGAACTCATCCTTTAAACTTCCACATTTGATTTCAACCCTCCAGGTGATTAGGGGTCTATAGTCGAATTTGTGGAGTTTGCGGGGAGTTTAGAAGTGGTTTGAATTTCTAAAAGGCGGGTCCCAATTCTAGTCCTCTAAGATAGTCAAAGGAAAAGCCTAAGGCTAGATCCTAAGTACTAAAGAGAAGAAGAGAAGACCTCATCAAAAATGAGGTCAACACACCCATTCGAAAAAGCGTCCAAATACATTGAATTTCGGCCATAACCGCCCAAAAATGCGTCCAAACCGTCTCGGGCACCATCAGCAGGCTCGAGGGCACCGTCGGTGAGGTTTTTTTGTCATTTTTCTGTTTTCTCAGGTAAATCTCACCGTCTACGTCAGTTTAGGAGCCGTCGGTGCCAGTCTGAGCAGACTGCGCAGCTCCACCGTTTCGCTTCGTTTGGCTCCGTTTTAGCTCTGTTTCACCTCATTTTAGTTGCGTTCCGTTCCTAACAGATAGCCCTACAAATTAAGAATAAAAATAGCCTTTCATTAATGTATAATCTCATTCAAAAATACATAAGAAGTGTGAAAGAGATTAAGCACAGAAAGACTTATCGAAAGGTGTCAAGCCAAAATTTGTTTTCTTGCTCGTTTTTGCTCCAAATTGCACCATTTTTTCTTCTTTTTGCTCCAATCACCTAAAATCATCATACCTGCAAAAAATCATGAAAAATATCTTCCTTTAAAGTGCAATATCACCAAAAATGAGTAAAATCATATAGCAAAAATCGTATATATATTTGGTGCATCAATAACCCATGGTAAAATGCTCTTACATATTAGATTTAATTTTGTAGTCTCTACATTTTGATTTTGGAATTTATTGAGATTTATTTATAGATTTTTTAGAAATTTTGAAATGACTCTAAGGATGTTTAAGGGAAAGAGAAAGGTGGATTTTAGGATCGAGGATCCGGGCGGAGTTGTGGAGCAGGTGATTGCTTATCGAAACTGAGAAACTTTTTGTTTTTTTTTTGTTTATGCTGTTGCTAATATAGTTCGTGAGTTTTGTGCTAACTTACTATGGACTAAGGAAGAATATGTGTTAGTTCGAGGAGAAATTGTAGAATTCACTCCTGCACGAATCAATGCTTTTTACTAGTTGAGAGATAATCCATTCTGTGAGTATAAATCTTTTGGTATTGTGAATGCGCCTTAAATGAGGTAATTACTTTTCTTACTGATGGAAAAGGGGAGTGGAAAAAAAGCAAAGGAAAAAAGATAAATTTTCTGCTTCCACTCTAAATGTCGCTTCTAAAGCCTGACATTACTTTATTTCTACAAGACTACTGCGTACTTATCATCATAGTAAAGTTTCATAATAGTATTCATACTATAGCTAAAGGGGAACCTACTGGAGGATTGGGACATTTTGCCCTCATTTACACATTATGTGTGCAATCAAGAGTCGAGGTTGAGAGTAGTGAAGAGTTAGTTCATTCTTTAAAGTGTATTAGTAAAGCCAACATTCACACTTATGAATCTCATGTAGGATGGAGATTTGGAAGTAAGAGTAGTGAGAACCCCTCTACTAGTCATGATATACCTTCTACCTCCGGAACTCCTACTATTTCTGATGTTATGGAGCGGCGATGATACAACAAGGTGAATTTATGAGACTTCATAGAAAGAATGATGGATTGGAAGCAGGAAATAACATCAATGATGATTATCAGAGGAGAAGATTGGAATATAATATAGCTTATCATGATGCTCAAAAACGATTCATGAGGGGAGAAGCTTGTGTGATATTTCCTACTTGCCCGCGTTATATTCCATACCAGCCTGAAGAGGAAGAAGGAGTAGTAGAAGAAAGAGAGGATGATTGGTAGTGTAGTATTCTTTAGTTTGTTATTGTTATGTAGACATTTTTGTTTGTTATTTGCTTTTGTGTAGTTGATGTGAGTAGTGATTGTGCTTTTTAATTTAGTTAGTTGTATTGAAACTTATGTAGGTTTGTTTATCAATTGTACTAAAATTGTAATGGATGTTGTATTAAGTTTTTAAAGTTGTGTTTTAAATTTTCTTCACCCTTTAAATCTTTGATATATATATGTAAACAATGTTTCTAACTATTTTATGCCCGTAGTTAAATTCTTGATTAATACCAACATGCTTTAGAAGAATCAAAAGCCCGACACAAAAAAGTTAGTTTGCTTTTTGTTTCTCTCTCATTTTATTAATTTGATATACACTTAATAACTTAAGTTTGGGAGAGGAAAAATTAACCTTTATTTATTCTCAATTAAAATATATTTTCAAAAGTATTTTAACATGACTTAAAGTAGTTGAGCTTAACTTTAGATGACTAAATTTTTTATTTCATTTAAATATTATAGTAGATTTGAATGAAAGTTTTTAGTAATGAACATTAAATTAATGGGGCTAAGATATTTAGTATAAGAGGATTATACTATAATTTAATATTTAAAGTAAAGAAAACTATATATTTGAAATGTTAAGAATCTTAGAAGTTTATGTGAGGAGAAAAGATTGTGACACTATCATGAATCACTTAAAAGCTAATATATATTTATAAAGTAAAGAGATGTTTCAAGTTCCAACTCTAGGGAGAGAAGAGTAAAGTTCAAAATTATTAAAGGCTATCCAAATATAGTAATCCTCACAAGAAAAGCAACAAAGAAAAAAAAAGAAAAAAAAAGAGGATTGAAAAGCAATCCCAAAAAGAAAAGAGAAAAGACAGAGAAAGAAAATATATGTTAGGAGAAGTTTTAGGAGATGTCTAATAAAAAATTAGCTTCACATGAATTAACTAAGAGAAGAGCTTAGTTAAATTTCTAAATTTATATTTAAGTATTAGTATCCTTACTAATAGAGTTCTCCTGAGCTTCTTTTTCATAAGGTCCTTCAAAGTACTATCAATGTGACAAATTATGGTTATTCTTAAAATGAATAGGAAACTATAACTCTTAGACTAGATTACTAAATGTCTTTACACCTATAGTTTTTCCCTAAGTTAATAAAATTCTTTCTAAAATTCTTTCTATTATATTCTTTTAAATCAGATGTCATAGTATTCCTTAAGTAAACTTCACTACTAAGAGCCACATTTTTATGTAGTAAAAAGATTACTTGAGGACAAGTAATAGTTAAGTTTGGGGGATTTTGATGCAGCAAAAATATGTTTGATTTTTTATATATAATTTGTATTCATTTTTGGTGATATTGCACTTTAAAGGAAGTTATTTTTTATGTTTTGCTGCAAGAATAATGATTTTAGGCAATTGGAGAAAAAGAAAAAAAAAGGAATGAACTTAGAGCGAAAAAGGGCAAAAACTAGAATTTTGAAGTTCTGGCGCTAACAACATCAGAATGGGTGCCAACGGTGCATTTTTCTATAGAGCCCAAGAATAATTAGCGCGATAAGGCGCCGACGGCACTCAGTCTCGGGGGAGGCCAGATTCAATTTATTTGGATGACTTTTGGAGGGATTCTTGAAGCATCTCTTGAAGAAACTGTCCCTAGACTATTTTAACATGACTTTGGCGCCAGGATTCAAGAGAGAAGGCTAGTGAAGAAGTGGTTTTAGTGAAGTAAATTAGTGTGTGAGTTTGAGAGGAAGTGTTTCTAAAGATTTTAGATTCTAGGGTTTTGTGTAAAGTGTTGTTTTGTGAGGGATTCTTCTTAAAAGTGTTGTAGGGGGAGAGAAAAAGTGAGAGTTTGCTTCTTCCCTACTATTCTAAGAGAAAATTATGTGTTGTTGTGAAGAGAGAAGGAGATTCAAAGGAACTTCAAGAGATTTGGTCGAAGAAGAAATTGTGATAAGTTGTATTTACTTCTTATTGTTTGTATGACTTTGCTTTTATATATAAAATCTTTATTTTGTCGTATCTTCCTCATGAATTCTGAGTAGATTTCTTATCTTTCTTCTTGCAATGATATATGGTGAAGTGATGATTTAGATTGGATGTGTCATATGAATGTTAAGAAATTGTGATGATTTTTCACTTCGTAATTCATTTACTTTTTAATTTGGCCAATTAAATTGTTAAAATATGTTTTGAAGTATATGATTCGAAAGGACTATGTTTTCTATAACAAAAGTGAAACATTCATTGTCCGTGAATGAGTGATGTAGTTCATGGGGGTTGGGTGCAAATAAATAAGGAAATATGTTTATTGGGCATAAAATTGGAGATTCTATGGCGACAGACTAAAATCCCCAATTGGTCTTAGTGTTTGGAAACTAAAGCAAGTGTTAGCCTTCAGGCAAAGGGAAGTGGGAGCTCTGGAGTGAGAGCCAGAATCCTCTCAGCCTAGCCATGGATTTAGGGACTAAACTTAGGATTAGCTAATGTTCTTTATAGCACTCAAAAGAGGGTAAAGAATAGGTATTCTCCTATTTAGCACAATACAATAATTTTACTAATCTTTATCATTCACTCACCATAACATCATTGTAAGTGGAAGAACACTTTCTTGACATTTGAACATTGTAATACAAAACTTATTGTAGTAGTTAACTTAAATTTGAAGTTTAGAAAGAACTTTAGTGATCTTAAAATCTCTAGCATCGTTATACTTTAGCTACCTTAGTATTTACTTTCAGTGCATTGCAAATTTGAATATTGGATTATTGTGCTATGCTTTAAGGTTTTCTTCCTCCCTATGGGATTGATAACCAAGACTCAGCTAGAGCCCTTTATTACTTGGGAGATACATATACTTCCGTAAAGATTGGTTGCTTTCTTATTCGACTGATTATACTTTGGTAGCCTCAAATCAGTATCTATTTGGGATTTGCATCTAAAGCAGATGGATGTTAAAACTGAATTTTTATATGGTGATCTGGAGGAGCAGATTTACATGAAGTAGTCAGAAGGGTTCACTCAACCTGGACAGAAGCATCTAGTTTTTAGATTAAAGAAATCGTTGTATGGGTTGAAACAGTCTCCAAGGCAATGGTACATGCGGTTCGGCTCCTACATGATTTAGATTGGCTACAAGCGATGTGAGTATGATTGTTGTGTCTATGGTAAGAGCCTTGATGATGTTCTTATTATTTTTTTGCTACTGTATGTTGATGATATACTGATTGCTACAAATAATATACATGATACCCTTGGTTTGAAAGCTTAATTGAGCCAGGAATTTGACATGAAAGACTTGGGTCCTACAAAAAAAGTGCTAGAAAGGTTTGATATGAGAAAAGCAAAGCCTATGAGCACTCCATTGGCAAATTATTTCATGCTTTCTACAAAACAGTGTTCGAAGATAGATAAGGAAATCAAAGACAAGACAAAGGTTCCATATGCTAGTGTTGTTGGCTGCTTGATGTATGTAATGGTAAGTACTCGTTCTGATTTGGCTGAAGCTGTTAGTCAAGTTTGCAATTACATGTCTAAACTAGGAATGCCAGATTAGGAGCAGTCAAGTAGATTTTCAGGTATCTGAAGGGTACTATAGGACATGAAATTATTTTTTGCAGTTAGCAGAATGATCTTTCAGTTGTGGGGTACGTTGATTCAGACTATGCAGGTGATTTGGAAGGCAGAAGGTCTACAACTGGGTATGTGTTTACTCTTGGTGGAGGGCCTATATGTTGGAAATCAACAGTTCAGTCTATAGTGACATTATCTACAACTGAAACTGGGTACATGGGAGTAGTAGAAGCTACTAAAGAAACCTTATGGCTTACTGGGCTAGTTAAGGAACTCGGTGTTGAGCAAGGTGGAGTTCAGTTGCATTTTGATAGTCAAAGTGATATTTATTTGGCTAAAAACCAGGTGTACCATGCGAGAACCAAGCATACTGATGTCAGGTATCAAAAAATTAGAGAATTAATTGCTTCTGATGAGATAATGTTGTAGAAGGTTCATACTAATGAGAATGTAGTTGATATGTTGACCAAGCCAGTTACTATCAACAATTTATTGCATTGCTTGAACTTATTGAATATTTACAGTTGCTAGAGAAGCATGGTGGACAAACCCAAATTGGTGCATGTGTAAATCACAAGTATCTTTTTGTTAGGTATGAATCATATACCAGAAGAGGGACACATGTTGGAGTGGAGCGGAAGCATCCGTCCAATCGAAGGAGTTACATTACGTGGGTTGGGGGTGCGAAGGCAACGCCCCGCGGTACGGTACAGGGATAATTTTTTAATTACATATTGTACTCTAGGGATATTATATAGGCTCTATTGTAACCCTAAGGGGTCTTGTAACCTTTTTTCTGGAATTGAAAGAAAAACCGCCGCTCTGCTCTTGAGGATGAAGGCATCTTTGTCGAACTTTGTTAAATCTTTGTGTTTTCTTCTGGATTTGTGTTGATTCCTACATTTCTTTGCCCTAAAATTCTCAATAAGAACCCAACAAAACAAAGAAAAAAGGTTACAAGGATGACCAAAATAAGTTCAGCATTTCATTTGTATTCTTCTAGCAGCTTAACATTCCCTTTAATAGCCTTAAAGATTTTTAAAATGATAGAGAAACTGCTAGTAAGTTTTATAGTAGATATCATCTCATTTCTTTCAAGCCATATATAATTGATTAAGCAGGAAATTGCAAGAAGTTGAAAGATTTAAATGACTCTCGTAAGAGAGGGAAGTTCTCTAAAAGGAAAGAGTTTGGAAGAGGGTTGGCCTTAGGAGAAATGATTCAGCTCTAGGTCAACAAGTCTTGATGAGATTAGAAGTGTGGTTGCACTAGAAGAAATGATCTTGTTTTAGAGAACTTCAGAATTTTTAAGTTGACGCGTAAGAATAGTTAGTAAACATGCCCTACACCAATTAAAATAAATAAAGATATTTATGTAGTATAAGAAAAACAATCAACCGTACTCCTTTCGTTACTATTAAGCCACCATATTAACATCATGCAAAGCAATGTGAAACAAAAAACACGTCAACTCCCAGATTTCCTTGCATTCTTAGTTCCTACCAATAAAATCAGAGCTCAGAACTATGAATGCTTGCCGATTTGGGTTTGCCTTTCCGGTATAAAAATTAAGAGGGCCACAACCACGATTCACGAATGGAATATTCACGTTCAAGTTTGATCTGGCCCGGAGCTAATTCAAGGATGGGTCAATACCGAACCAAAATAAAACTGATCTTTAAATTTGGTTTAGAGCTTAGATTCAATTATTTCAAGCCGATTACGATTCAAGCTAAATTTTGATTTGACTTTCAAGCGATTTGCAATCTTCAAGCCAATTTCACAGCCCTAGGTACAGTCACGTGGGGGCATCCAAAATTGTTACTGTGATGGGGTACTACCTGGTGTCATCCATGTAAGCAATGGAATTGTGTAAGTTAGGCTGGATGGCCTAGGGTAATCATGCCTCGGCGGTGGAGGTGGTAGATCTTATGTATCCTCATCTTCGTTCTTATCATACTGTGATAGTTCAAACATATAAACTGATCATCTCATGCAACTTCTAAGTTTCTCCATGTCATCTATCGCCTTTTATTTTGGAATCTCATCATCAAAGCCTGAATAAGGTGAAAAAATTCTCTCTACCTCTATAATATAATGAAGCTATTAAAAAAATAAAGCTTTAAAATAAATATTGTAAAATTGGATTAAAATAATTGTACACCTAGAGTAATGAGTCAGGAGAATTTAGTGGAGCTCAGAGTAAGTGCATTATGATCCATGATTGATACCACATCATATAGACAACAACTGCTCGATGATGATCCAGGCCTCCAAAATGTCATGCCCCAACATATGCTTCTTTACCATACCATATCTTGACATATCATCAGAGGTAATCAGCCCAGTCAATGCTGCTCTTACCCATTCATCAACTCTCTAAAAGCCAAGCTACATCGACTAAATATCAATACTCTAGAATTGTTCAAACTGACGAGCAAATTCATTGGAAGGGGCCACTTTGTATGCCGCTAATAAATCAGTTGGTGCCTCCCAAACACCTGATCTTCAGGTGCATATATCATAAACGTGATGAAGGATCGCATACCATATGGTTTTCGTGTAACTTATAGTGTGTAGAAATGTTGAAATTTGTTTTGGATGTATTAGTTCGTAAGTATAATGATAAGTTGTAAGAAAAGAAATTAAAATATATAAGAAAGAAGACGACCATTAAACTCTTTACTGTATACCCGTACGTGACTAAGTCACTGCTCTCATACATAAGGTTCATTCCACCTATAAAAATTGAACAATTAGTCTACCTTATTGAATATGAATGAAAGTGCAAATGAAGTTTTACATAAAAAATTTTATCTGAAACTCACACTCCACCTATTTATTGTTGTTGGGTATGGAGCTTGTAGTGTGGGTCTGCTAATGTCAAATCTTTACTAGCACTAAACCTGAAGTAGATGTAGACACCCTACGATGTTCACTAGAGTGGGCTTTGTTGCCTATCTCAGCTCTCTATATCAATTTCTTAATACTTCTGATTCAACTGAGTACTGAGAAAAAAATTGATAAGTCCTCCATCATTGTTAAATACTGTAAGTGTGTCACCTAACCGGAAATATCAGGAATCAAGAAGCACCCAAATATGAATGACATGTATGCCAGAACATGTCTCCAAAAGTATTATTACCTAAATCCTCTTAAGAATGTTTACTAGAACTCCATCTCAACCATCATAGAAGTACACAATTTTGTGCTCTACCATGTCCCATCCTGAATCTCGGTGTAACATCTGGAGCTTCTGACTGGTGGTAGAGTATGTTTTCATCATGGTAAATGCCGAGGAAATCATCATAGCAATCTGGCCATGATCCCCATCTCCTGCCCTTGCCAATAACTCTCGGCCCTATCAGTGCAACAACATTTACTGTAATTCCTAGAATCATGGAGGCATCTTGTAAAGTGACTTTCATCTCCCCAACAGGCAAATGATATGTGTTGGCCTTCGAAGACCAACACTATACAAACACCATGAGTAGATGGTGATCTAATCTATGCACTGAAGGTCTTTGATGCAATCCAAACAAATCAATGTCAAAGTTTTAATAAATCATTGAACATAAAATATGTTAGTCTCTCATCATATGCTGATGCGAGCTCGTCTCAAGAATAATGCACTGTATAAATAAATTTAACAAAATTATTAATATTGGAAATAAATAATGACATTAACTGAATCAAATATTAGGATTAATCAAATAATACATCATCAAAGTGTGTTATTTTGTGTTTTCCACATAGTGGAACAACGTCGGGAAGCACCACTCGAGGTGCTGGCCCAATCTTATGCTCATCACTAGGTCGTATCATACATCATCGAGACTCCAACAAGCCTCCCATTCTATGTCTATCGTTTTCCATGGTGTATGCATGTAGAAGATGATATAGTTGTCCATTAAAATTTATTATCAAGTTAGTTGTATTATTTAACTCATGTTACCTAATATTTTTTTAGTTTGATGGCAAGTAGAGTTATTGTGCTCGAGAGTACCACACAATCTACATATCATTTATCCTAAAGAAGTACATTCATCCTTTATATTTGAATAACACTTTTTTTCGGGTCTCTCAATTCTTCTTCTAAAATTAGGTGGTGCTAACTCAATAATCCAACAGTTGGGATCAAAATCAGGCCAAGATGCTCGTCCAGGTATATCATAGAAATAAGATGCATAGGTCTCCATGAAAGAATCAATAGAATAATAAATATGATAGTTGATCCACACGTTTATGATCTGAAGCAGCTATTACATATGAGCAAGGCATGTGATAAGTCTTTGATCATCCACAACTAGAATTACAGCCTCCATCTACATGTCAGTCAAGTCAAAAAGAGTGACAACTGAAATCATAGACCCTATACTCATGAAGGATAATGCAAGTTGGTTCTGAAAACTTCTAGCCTCAGCTTCATATTGTAGAAGAGTAGTGCATACTCTAGTGGCAATAGGTGACTCTCTTGTTGCTTCATGGTCCTCTGTTATGTTACATCTTTTGAGAAATAAAGATATGATGCTATAATATATAGAGAAAACCAATGATTGAATAGGAATTCCTCTCGCTTAGTGAACACCATTGAAGCATTCTGATGTGTTAGTTGTCATCAATACATAGCTTTATCCAACATTGTGATATAGTGTCCACCTCTTAACATCTCTAGAAATCAACCAATCATATGCCTCTCAATTTATGTTAAAAACGACCATCATATAATGGATGAATAATCTAATATCTTTTGTGTTTCTTGTCCAACACATCTTCTAACACATCGTCAAATTGCTTTTTTTAACTTTTCTCTCAGGTGCCACAAACAGAATCTACGAGCCACCCATAAAAAATCTCCTACATCCACGAACAATCTCAAAGTGTCAATATGCTATTAAGAAAAGGTTTGCCCATGATATTACCACTAGTAGAAGCTCAAATTCATTCCTTAGAACCATATCCAAGATTCATTGCACACTGATTCAGCAACCATGAATGCTAAGGGAAAAAGAATGTTATTCGCATTAACACCAACATCACTTAATAAATTTCAGGATATTTACCTAGCAAAAAAGTGTTTTTGAGACAAAATACGAGACAACAATTACTCCAGCCTTCTATAGATGACTCAAAGACCTAAAAAAGATATTCAAAGTGTGATGTACTATTAAATTATATCTTGTAAATTGACCTTAGTATTGCATTGCATCTGGCTATCATTAAGTTATATAACAAGTAGTATGACTCCTCCCAACTACCTAATATAGACTTGATAGCCTTTCATCTCTTATCCCAGCCTTCATCTAAGATATTCAAGTGTTTAATTTAACTTTAATTTAATATATATCCTTCAAGGGTTTAGGTCAAACTGACGTCTAACAATAAGAAGAATGTAATGGAAAATGAATTTGGATGTGCAATGTCAGCGTCCATCAGTTAGAATCTTATGTGCACAAGTGTCATGGTCATTAATAGTTTATATCTTCCACACTCCCAAATTATCTTGCTTCCTGTTGCATGTAAACGATAATAAGACGGTCTTGATGGATCTAAGACACAAAATAATTAATCGAGATTTATTAGAATTAATAATTTGATACTCGACTTTGTTGACTATACACCAGCCATTAATTTCACATTGTAAACCTATCTTCATTGCAAAAATCATATTCTCGTATAATACATTTGGAATATATCCCTTATATAATATATTTATGTGGCATTTTGGAGAATCATAGGTTTTATCCTCATCCCACACGTATGTTGTATGACATGCTCGAACATATTTGTTGTTCAAAATAAGAATGTTTGATATTATGGAATTATTTATAGAATGCATCTTGATAAAGTTTTGACCCATAATTTCAGTTATGGCATCATATTTCATTGGTGCATCTACTTAAATATGATTGTTGGTAGCACTTTTTGATATCTCGAGTGTACGGTGTCCACCTGAATGAATCAAGATAATTTTATGGTTCATCCATAGCTTCTTGTAGCTCAAGCCACCCACGTAGGAATCTCTAGCACTTGTTCAAGGCAAGAAGTTAGGGTTAGCAGCGATTTATCCTTACAAATGAAAATCTGCCATCGGAGGAGCTCATTCAAGGCATTGGACATATTCAGTGCCTATTTTGGAGTTTAAAAGTCACTGCACATCCGTCTGGAGCCTCCAGTGGCTAAAAAAATTCATGAAGTTGTCGGTCGTTAAATTCAGTGGGAGGTTTAATATTTTTGAAAAGGTTTAAAGTATAGTTCTATAAAATAGAAATTTTACTTAATTTAACGTACATATATATAATGATTTTGGAAATAATATTTTAACTTTGGTGAATATGAAATTTAAGTGGTTTCATACAAACATTAGTTTAGATAATCAAGCGCTTCATCACAAGACATGTATCTATCCCGAAGAATAGATATATGGCTTGGGGTGAGGCTTAATCAAAGAAACTAAAGAATTCATGACATATGTTTGGTTTGCGAACCATTATTGACCGACAATTTCCCCTATCTAATATGAAGGAATTAGATAGAGTTTATATTAATCTGGGGTCTTTAAGTTTCCTATAAGAGCAAGCCCCTATAATTAATTACATATTAGATAACTGAGGTCACCTAAGAAAACTCTTGATAAAGATCAGAAAATATTCATATTCATGACTTCCAAAGGTAAGGTTTTCAAAGAAAATGTGATAGTCAGAAATTCATAAGGTGAATGGCTTAAGTTTTGGAACATTTCATTTTATCAGAATCCAAAAGGAGAGAAGGCTAGGGAAGAACAAAGATTCAAGAAAATCTTGATGTCTTCCCAAACTATCCTATGGTTTGGCTTTAAACCTTGGAGATGAATTTAATTAAATTTCAATCCTGCCAGTTAATTATAGAAATTACATTTGCATAATATCCGATTAAGCAAATAACCTGGAAGATGGGAGGATTTATGTCGTATCAGACGACAACCTCGGAATACTAAAGCCAATTAGGGCTTATATTGCACAACAGAGCTATGCAAAGGCCTAAAGGAGAAGGTGAGGATTTATGCTGCACTAGGCAAGCCACCTTAAAGTCCTATGACTTGTTGTTTTAAAATAAGGAATGGTTTTGCGGGTGTGGACAAATTTTACTGTTGAAGATGGCCATGTTGCCCACGATGCATGCTCCAAACTCCTTGTCGTAGCAGGTTTAGTTTAAAGAAGTGGCAATTGAGGAGAAAAGGGAAGTGTCATGTTTTGGAAATATTTAAATTGAGGTGTCTTAGCATTTTATTAGGGGAACATTAAAGTTAATTATAGCAACACCGGTTAAGATCCCACGATTCCATCATCCTAGCATCACTATTTCAATCGGATTCACTTAGTCCAAATGAATTTGCTAAACTTAACTTAACGAGTTCCATACTTTCATTTAGACTGTGGGAAAACCCTTTTAGCAACACGTGGGTTACCTCCTTTAAGGAATTCCCGATCATCCAACGAAACGTTTTAATTTAGTTGCAATTTTGGTTTTTGTTTTGTTTGTGATTAAATTTAGAGTTGTTTTATATTTTTGAATGCTGTGGCGGTGGATTTTATCTTGATTTGACTTTCAATTTTGATTTTGGTCTCAGTTTTGTGGCTATCCTAAAAGGTTTCAGTTTTCATGCAGGGTGACATTGTTGTTTAACATGCAAATTTGCAAGAAAAGGAAGTACAATAGAGTGCGGGTAAGTAAATTGCATTAAAATAAAGGTATACTTGGTAGGTCTTCCCATCATCTCCACCTGAAACTTTAGTATTCTTGCAAAAAACACGTATATTTTGCAGGAAAGTAAAACCCTATGGATATGTTCTTCATGAGTTTACAAAGTTCTAGGTTATAACCTAGTGAACTCCTATTCATTTATTTGAAAGATGTTTCATTTAATAAATATAATAGGTCCAGTTGTCCTACAATGTGTCCAGAAGACTTGTGAAAAGATCCAGGAGAGGCTCAGATATTTCACAATACTTTTTAGCTTTCTTGAGGTCCTTTAGGACTTATCATATTTATTAAATGATTTATCTATTTAATACCCCTATGCTTAGTAAGTCGATGTTTTAATCATCCCAAAAGGCGGTGTTAATCATTTAGTGCCTTACTTTAGGAATTATGTGAGTGGGCCATTAGAGGCAAAATTTAACTCATGGAAGAATTTACCAAATTTTGATGGGCTCGTAATGTTTCAAAAGGTAGTTTAAGATTAATCATGTTTTTTTTATTCCTCTTGTTAATTAATTCTTTTGATCAAGCCTAGCTCATTACTAAGCCCTTAAGATTTAGTGGGTATTTTTATGTCTTTAGAAAAGGGAATTTTATGACTTTCATGACTGATTCTTACCAAAATATTTGGACCTAAACCCCACCCAAACCTAACGCAAAACCAAAATCCCTTAAATTGACCAAAGCCCAAACCTAACCCAAATGGGCCCAAATCCCAAAATCAAAGCCCAACCAAAGTTGAAAAATCTTTGTGACACTCCCATGAACATTTCTCAACATTAATTTTACATCAAATCCAACTTTAGCTCAACCTTAGCCCAAGTTAGCCCAATTTGGCCAAACTTGGCCCCTTTACCAAAAAAGCCCAAATTAAACCCAATTCAATGCAAAATCACTTAAAATTTGTTCCAAATCACTCATGAAACATACCTAAACCAATTGCAACATTTATTTAACATGGTCCTTCACAAAATTTTCATCCAAAAGCCCATTTTAAAATCCAAAAGCCCACTTCCTTAAACCACTTTAAAAGCCTATCCCAAGATAATTTCAAAAACCCAAAATTGATTCTAAAGCCCATATGACATTTACATTTGTCATCTATTTAATCAAAATCATTCCCTAAGTTCCAATTCCATCATCAAATAAATCTAAATCAAGCATCATGCCAAGATACCCCTAAATTTCAAAAATCCCAAAATCCCTTTCTCATGCAAGTGAGCCAAGCCATTCTTAAGCCAAGCCTTGGAGCCATGTACAAGCCACATGGGAGCCATGGAAGCCACTTTCCACCTCATCAAGCCATTAATGGCAAGAAGAGGGGACCCTTTTCTAATCTTTCATTTAGCATTTTTAACCATACTCTTGTCACACTCTAAACCATGCTTAGCCACCTCACCATGGATGGAGACTTCACTACCCCTTACAAGCTGACCTAAATGATTCCCTCAGCTCAAAATTAGGTCTTGGGGAGGTGCACCAAGCCTATTTCCACGGATTGACCAAACCAAGCCCAAAATACACTCTCCCCCATTCCATTTTAATCAAGCTTTTTACACATGTCAAACTCTAATTGACTTCACCAAATTCAACCCCTGACCCCATCGAGTCGGATGGTGACCCATGCACGGCCGGCCGACCACCACAGCCGCCGGAAAACACCATGGCCGAGAGCTCCATGTGAGCCAAAATTTCAAATTCTCCCTTTCTAAGCTGTCTCAACCCTAGTGGACACTAGAGCTCTTCTTCTCCTCCCCTGAGCAGCTGATCCCAGCCTCCAATTGCCCGTGGGAAGCCCTCCAGCCATGCCTATTTAAACATCACCACCTCTCGGCCAAATAAGAGAGTTGAACTAGACCTTAAGGTAACTCTGCCAAAATTATTCCAGACTCCTCCCCAGACATAGAGAACTTGATCCCCACTGAAATCCAGCCCTAAAACCCCCTCTGTGAGCTCAATTTCTGAGTTGAAAATCCACCCAAAAAACAGGACACTTCACCACAGTGAGCCAATCTCCAAATTGATTGGTCCTACACCTTCACCAGACCAAGAGGAGAAGTTCCCCAGCAAAAGCCCCCTCACTAGGCCAGCCATTGCTTCTAGCCTCCAAGCTTTGTAATCGGGCTTGGTCACTTTCATACTTAGACAATTCCCCAGAGCTAGAGACTTCATCCGGAGCTTGCCTGGACCCAATCGAAGGTGACACAACTCTTAGATCGAAGCTTCACTTCTCTGAGCAAAGGTATGAACTCACTCTTCATCCCGTGCTTCCAGTGATTCTCCATTTTGTTTAAGTTAATTTCGTAGCCTATAAACCGTATGGATGTGTTCGTCTCTTCAAGACGAATCCATAGAGTATAAGAACACAAAAATCCATTGAGAATCGAGTGAGATCTTAGGGTTTTAGTGTGGACGGTCACGGGTGCACACCAGTTGTAAACGATGACCGGGAGCCGTTGGATTGCGTGTGTATCAAGCGGATGGTTCAGATTGCGCCAGACTAGGGAATGTTACGTGAACCGCGGGCCCTCGGAGCGCTGAGTCGGATGGCGACGTCAAATAAGAATGTGCCGCGTGGGTGTCGACATATTTTAGGTTATCTGTTTTATTTTGAAAAGGGGGTCGCCTACAGAAATTGTCGGCGAATTTTAATTTAATTTAAATAAATAATTTGAAAATTAGTATTTGATTTTGAAAATAATTTTTAAATTTGAAGATTTTAAGATATGAAATCAAACTGATCTCACATCCCGAATAGTTTATATAAACGAGCACCGCACCACAAACCGTGTATCTATCCCGAAGAATAGACACCATTGCTTGATGATGGGGCTCGATTAAATAAACTAGGAGATTTGTGACATCCGTTTGGTCCGTGAACCAATTTTATAAGTCGACAAGTTCCTCGCTTAATATGAAAACATTAAATAGGGTTTATATTACTCAGGTTCTTTAAAATTCCCTATAAGGGCAAACCCCTATAGTTAATTACATCTTAAGTGATGGGAGTCACCTAAGAAAACTCTCGATAATAATCAGTAGTTCTGCTCTCAAGAATTTCAAAGTTTAAGTTTTCAAGGGATTGAATTTTAGAATTTCAATAGGGAATGGATCAAATTTGGAACACTTTATTTTGGGAATTCAAAGGAAGAAAGGTAGAAGAACTTACAAATTCGAAGCGAACATCGGTAATTTCCCGACTATCCTATTGTTTGGCTTGAATTTAGGAAAGTCCTAATATTTATTTAATGTTTTGATCTTGCCAATTTTAATTAATTAGGACTTATATCCTTGAAGAAGTGAGGGTTTATGTCGTATCGGATGACTACCTCGGAATCCTAAGACCGATTAGGGCTTAATTTATAATGCAAATGCCTAACGAAGAGTTGAGGATTTATGTTGCACTAGGCAAACTATCTCGAAATCCTATGGCTTGGTTATTTAATTCTAAGAAAGTTTTGCTGAAGCAGACTCGAGTTTTGTCGATGACGATGGCCGTGCTGCCCACCATGCTCCGAGCTCCTTGTTGTTGCAGAGGTTTAGTTTTAGAAGTCATAAATCAAGAGATGAGAGAAGTGTTTTGGTTTAGATAAGGTCTTAATTTCCAAGTGTTTTTTATGTTTTAATTAAAACAAATCTTAAAGTTAATTATAACAACACCGGTTAAGATCCAACAGTTCCATCCTTCCGGCATCGTTATTTTTATCGGATTCACTTAGTCCAGATGAATTTGCTAAACTCAACTAAATGAGTTCCACACCTTCATTTAGACCTTGGGAAATCCCGTTAGCAACACGTAGGTTACATCATCCGAGGTATTCCCGATCATCCAACAAGACGTTTTAATTTAGTTGTAGTTGTAGTTTTGTTGTTCTGTTTGTGATTAAATTTTAAGTTGTTTTATATTTTGAAATGTTGTGGCGGTGAATTTTATCTTGTAATGACTTTTAATTTAGTTTTGGTTTCAGTTTTAGGGACTATCCTAAAGGTGTGTGTTTTCATGCAACAGTTGTTTATCATGCAAGAAAAGTAAGTGCGATGTGATTAAGTAAATTGCAATAAGTAAATTGCAATAAAATAAAAGCGTACCTGGAGGATCTTCCCGTCATCCCAAGCTGCACTTAAACACAATTTAGAATATTTAAGCATTTAAAGCAAGTTTCTAGGTAAAGCTAAGGGAAGGGTTATGGTTTTCTACCAAGTTCCTAATCCTATAGCTAGTCATCTCCTATGACGTCTAGGTTCTTGTGTTTTGGTTTAAGGACGATCTTCTTCATCAAAGAAAAATTAAGTTCAATTGTTCTTATAAATATCCTATCATATTGAGGAAGTGCTTAAGACGAGTCTTAAACATCTTTTCAATACCTCTAGGATTGTTTTAAGTCCAAGAGAATTTAATTATACAAATGAATTAATCATCTAGGAGTTCAAGTTTTGTTATCTTGCTCAGTGAACTAGGACATTTGAATATCCTATGAGTGAAGTAACACTTCACTTAACACTCTGTTTAGGAATTATGATAACAAGAGCTTTTGAGGGCAGATTGATGTTCAAGTGATTTATGATTTAATTTAATTTCAATTAATGGGTTTAAGTTTGGAATAGTGTTCAAGTTGTTTTAGATTTATTTTTGAATTCTTTATGTCTTAGGTAATGTTATTTTTAATTCAATTTAATTTAATTTAATTTTAGTTTAATTTAATTTGGTTTAGTTTTAATTTTAATTTAATTTAATTTTATTTAAATTAATTGTTTTAATTTAATTTAATTTAATTTAATTTAATGTGATTTAATTTAATTTAATTTAATTTAATTTAAATTTAAATTTAATTTAATTTAATTTAAACTTTAATTTAATTAAATTTTAATTTAATTTTATTTTATATTTTAATTTAATTTAAGTTTTAATTTAATTTTATTTTTAATTTTAATTTAATATTTTTTTTTATTTTTATTTTTATTTTTTTATGTTTTAAAGATGATTTAATTTTAATTGTTAAAGTATTAATTTTAATTGAAATTTTAAAAGGATTTAATTTAAATAATTTAATTTTAATTTAATGATTAAGTCTTTTAGCATTTTAAATCTTAAATTTGGATTATCATTTTAATTAGGAATTAAATATTATTGAGGTGATTAATTTAGGGATTCTTAAATTAAAGAACAAATCTCTTCCTAATAATATCCCTATTTTAATAATTCCAATTTTCATTATTCTTCCAAATTTAATGAATTATTTAATTAAGGTTTATTTTAATTATTTTCAAATTATTTGGTAGGTTTTTACCCTTTAATTGCCTAAGTTTCAAACATCCAAAATCAACTTAGTATCAAATATTTTACCCACCCTTTTAATTAAACCTAAAATTTTTTAATTATAGGTTAAAATTTTAATTACCATTTTGCCCTTTAAACTTACTAATTCCATAACTCACTAAATTGAGCTTAAATGAATTTGAAATTTTTATGTGACTTCACTCATATATCAATCGAAGACATTAGAGGAGAAAATGTGATTTTTCTGTATTTAATTTATTTATGTAATTATTTTTGGTGGAAAATAGGGATTTTCAAGGAAAATTCAATAACATGACCAAGGGAAAGTTTCTGTCCTTAAGAAAATTATGGGACATTCCTAATGACCAGAGGACCACTTGGACCAATTTTGGTGATTCTTTGAATTATATTTTCTTTATTATAATTATTTTGAGTTTTGAAGTATTAATTAATTTAAAAATAAAATAAAGGTTGAAAAATGAATTTTATATTTTTCAAAAATCTCTCTGATTTCAAGGTTACAACTTTCTGATTTTTCTTTGATTTATTAGAATTATTTTAGTGGAAATGCTAGAAAATACATTTTTTTTTAATTTTAAAATTACCTTAGGGCTTTAAAATTTAATATCTCATCATAGAGACTCAAGAAAAATATGGGGTTTGTTCCTAAGTGATTAAAATTCAAAATGTGACATTTTGGTGATTTTTATTATTTTTGTGATTTTTATTATTTTTTAATTATTAAAAATATTAAAATAATGCAAAAAATCAACTTTTTTAGAAAATTGTAATTTTAATTTTCTTAAATTCCCCTGATATCAAAGAGGTTCCAAAACCAATTTGGTGAATTTTTGAAAAGTATTTTGAATGTTATGAATTTTTTAAGTTTGATTTTGGCTAAATGGCTTAATCAACCCATTTGATAGGGCTAACCAAGTCCAATTGACTTCAAAATTTTATGGTGGGTTTCTCTAATCCTAAAGGTCAGTGGAGAATTGATTTCAAGTCAATTTGATGTATGATTAGCTCTAATTAATTAAAGCTCCATTTTGGGTGTTTAAGCCAATTAGGGTTATTACAAGTGAGTTAACTCAAAAATCATTTTCCTTAGCGTCCTCTGGTCATAAGAAACATCACCAAATTTTCCTAGAATTTATTTCACAACATGCTAATTATTAGAATTAAAATACTCAGAATAGTGACCTAGAATTGAAAAATCAATAACTCTTCATATGGGTGGCCTCTGACTTTGGAAAATTCAGGGAATGTTCCCAAATTTAGAGGCTTCAAAAGCCCTATGGTCTCATGCCATGGTGAATTGTATACATGCATGGAGAATTGAAATAGTGCAGAGAGTAAATAAATAATAAAAAATTAAATACTTGATGAAATTACATGATTTCTTTTTCACATTATTCTCCTCTGTTCACTGAGCAAGAGAGTATTTTTATTTTATTTTTAGGATTTTCCTACACAAAGTTATGAATTTTCCAAGTTATGGTAATTAAATAAATAAGAAAAAGCCTATTTTTCTACTTAAGTGACGCGGCGCCAGCTCAACCTCAGCAGCTCCGAACGCCCACGCGTCGTCTCCTGATTCAGCGCCGCCTTCCGACTCAGCGCGTGTATTAAATGAACGACATCCGTTCATCGTCCCCAAGCCTCCTAGCCTGAGAACCGTCCCTCTTCTAGGCTTAAGATCTCACTCGATACTTGATCAAATTAAACGTTCTTATGCTCTATGGATTCTTCTCGAGAAGACGAACACATCCATATGGTTTATGTGGCATGAAATTGACTCTATAAAAATGGAGAATGTTCAGAAGCTCGGGAAGAAGAGTGAGACCATACCTTTGCTCAGAGAAGTGTGGCTTTGATCCGAGGGTTGTGTCACCTTCGATTGGGTCCAAGCAAGCTCCGAGATGAAGTCTCCCGGCTCGGTGAATTGTCCGGGTATGATTTTGACTAAGCCCGATTTCAACCTTTGGAGTCCGGAACGGATGGGTGGCACGGAGAGGGGGCTTTCACTCTGGGGAACTCCTTCTCTTGGTCTTGTGCAGGTGTAGGACCAATCAATTTGGGGATTGGCTCACTGTGGAGAAGTGTCCTGGTTTTGGGCTTGAATTTCAACTCTGAAATTAAGCTCACAGAGAGGAAATGGCAGGGGGATTTCAGTGGTGATCAAGCTCCCTATGTGTGGGGAGTAGTCTGGAACAATTTTGGCAGAGTTTTGTTAAGGTTTGTTTCAGCACCTATCATGGCCAAGAGGAGGTGGTGTTTAAATAAGAGAGGGTGGAGGGCCTCCCAGGGGGTTTAAGGTTTGGGATCAGCTGCTTAGGTCAAGGGAAGAACAACCATGGTGGCCATTGGGCATGGGGCAGCTCAGCAAGGGAGAATTGAATTTTTTGGCTCCTCCCAAGGTCTCGGCCATGGTGTTTTCCGGTGGCCTGGTGGCTGGCCGGCCAGACACTGGTCACCATCTTGACCAGTGGGGTCAGGGGTTGGCAATGGTGCAGTCAATTGGAGTTTGACATGTGTAAAGGGCTGGATTGAAATGGAATGGGGAGAGGCTCATTTTGGGTTCAATTTGGTCAACCCATGTATTTGGGCTTGGTTCACCTTCCCATGGTCTGATTTTGGGCCAGGGGAATCAGTTGGGTCAGCTGCCATGGAGTGGTGAAGTCTCCATCCATGGTGAGGTGGCTAAGCATGGTTTAGTGTGTGACATGCTTATGGTTAAAAAGGCTTAATGAAGGATTAGGAAAGGGGGCCCTCCTTTTGCCATTAATGTCTTGGTCACATGTCAAACCTTCCATGGCTTCATATGACTTGTAAATGGCTTGCTCATGGCTCCATGTGGCTTGGGACAAAGCTTGGTCATTTACATGAAAGAAGGTTTTGAATTTTTGGGACTTATGGGTGATTTTGGCATGAGGCCTAATTTAGGATTATTTGATGATTGATTTAGGACTTAAGGGATGATATTAATTAATGGGGTGATGAAAAGAATGTCATATGGGCTTTAACATGAAGTTTGGGCCTTTGAAATTTAGTGAAGATGGGCTTTTAAAATGGTTTAGGGAAGTGGGCTTTTTGGATTTAAAAAAAAAGGATTCTAGGATGAAAGTTTGGTAAAGGCTTGGGCTAAATACTTATTGGGTTTGGTTTAGGGATATGTCATGAGTGATTTGAAATGAGTTTGGTGTGATTTGGGTTTGAATGGGGTTGGGTTTGGGCCTCTTTGGTAAATGGGCCAATGTAGGTCAAATTGGGCTAACTTGGGCCAATGTTGGGCAAAGGTTGAAATTGTTATAAAATTAATGTTGGGAAATGTTTATGGGAGTGTTTCAAAGAGGTTTTGACTTTGGTTGGGTTTTGATTTTGGGGTTTGGGCTTATTTAGGTTAGGTTTGGGTTTAGGTCAAAATTGGGCCTTTTAGCTTTGGGTTGAATTTGAGTGGGATTTGGGTCTAAATTTTGGGCAAATCATGTTAGTGTTTTGTTTGTGGCGATGTTAGGGAAGGTTTAGAAAAGATTTGGGGTTAATTGGAATTGAATTGGGTTAGTTTGGGCAAAGTTTGGGTCATGGGTCCAAATTGGGCTTTAAGGTCAAAAGTGAAATTGGATTCAAATGTCAATCGAATTGGGTTTGGATTTGGTCTAGATTGGTGTTGGGGATGTTGAATTGAAGTTTATAATTGAATTGGACCAGAATTTGGGTCAATTGGGTAGGTTTGGTTTGACATTGGGTTCACTTTGGGTTAAAATAGGTCAAATTAGGGATTTTGACAAAAGTGGGGTAAATTGACAAAATTGGCCCATGGTGTAGTTGAACAAAATGAAATTGGGGATATTTGGGATTTTCTGGAAGTTTCTGGGAATTTTCTAAATTTTTGGATTTTTTGGCTAAGAGGGGCATTTTGGGTATTTGGAGGGTATTGAGAGGTATTTTTGTAATTTTTGGTATATTTGGCTATGGATTATCAATTTGAGTGATGTGGAAATGTTTGGGATTGGTTTTGAGGAATTTTGGGTATTTGAAGATTTTTTTTGAAAAATTTGGGTAATTTCAAGGGTTTTTTTGGGTAGACTAGGCCCGGGGGTCAAAAATTGAAAATTTGGAAAATTGAAGATTGGATAAATGTAAGTGGAATGAAATCATTTTTGTTGAGCCATGAAGCCATATCAAGCCTAGATGAGCCATGAAGGGGCTCATTTGAGGCATTCACTATATTGTTTCTAACCCTCTTAGCCAAGGGCATAGGGGTTAAGGACCATCCATGTGAATCACCTTCATGAGTCAGGAGGTCAAGTTGGGTATATGTGTGGTTTTAGGAGGTGTGTGAAAGTGTAGTGTATAAGTGTAGTGTGTGTGTAAGTCAGCCCTCACCAGACCAGGCCACCCAGGGCAGTCCTAAGGCCAAAGAGTCCTCTAGGTGATTAGGGGTCTACAATCAGGTTTGTGGAGTTTGCAGGGAGTTTAAGAAGTGGTTTGAATTTCTAGGTAGTGGGTCCCAATTCTAATCCTCTAGGATAGTCAAAGGAAAATCCTAAGGCTAGATCCTAGGTACTAAAAAGAAGAGAGGACCTCATCAAAAATGAGGTCAACAGTGGGCTTTCGGAGCTGCCGATGTTGCGCTGGCACCGCGTGGATAAGTAGATAAATAGGGTATTTTTGAATTATTTGAATGCCGAGAACATCAAAAATTTATATCTTTGCATAGAAAAATCACAAAAATAAAATAAAAATACCCTCTTGCTCAGTGGACAGAGAAGAATAATGTGGAAAAGAAATCAAGTTAATTGGATGAGTATTTTATTTTTAATAATTTATTTACTATTTTCAGTATTTTGATTGTTCATTTGCATAGATAATTCACCATGACATGAGACCATAAGGCTTTTGAAGCCTCTGATCTTGGGAATATTCCCTGAATTTTTCAAGGTCAGAGGCCATCTCTGTGAAAAGTTATTGGATTTTCAAGTTCATGTCACTGTTTTAGGTATTTTAATTCCAATAATTAGCATGTTGTGAAATAAATTCTAGGAAAATTTGGTGATGTTCCTTAGGACCAGAGAACCCTATGAAAAATATATTTTGAATTAGGGTTAACCACACATCAAATTGACTTGAAAACAATTCTCCACTGATCTTTAAGATCAGAGAGACCTCAAATAAAAATTTGAATTCAATTGGACTTGATTAACCCTACCAAATGGGTTGATTGAGCCTCATATGTAAAATGGAATATTAAAATTTCATAACTCCAAAAATACATTTCAAAATTTCACAAAACTGGTTTTGGAGCTTCTCTGATATCAGGAGAGTTCAAAAAAATTAAAATTGGAATTTTCTAAAAAAGTTGATTTTCCACCATATTTTAATATTTTAATAATTAAAAAATAATAAAAATCACAAAAATATAAAAAAATCATAGAAATGTCACATTTTTACTCCTAATCATTTAAGAATAAACCAAATATTTTCCCCAAGTCCCTAGGATAAGATATTGAATTTTAAAGGCTTAATGTAATTTTTAATATTAAAAAATGAATTTTCAACCCTCTTCACTAAAATAATTCTAATAAATCAAAGAAAAATGAAAAATTATAAAATTTGTTTATCTGGACTCCTTGAGGTCAGAGAAATTTAAGAAAAATATAAAATCTATTTTTCAACTTTTATTTTATTTTAAAATTAATTAATACTCTAAAAATCAAAATAATTATAATAATTAAAATATAATTAAAAAAAACACCAAAATTAGTCCAAGTGGTCCACTGGTCATTAGGAACATCCGATAATTTTCTTAAGGACAGAAACTTTACCTTGGTCATGTTGTTGAATTTTCTTTGAAAACCTTTATTTTCTACTAAAAATAATTATATAAATAAATTAAATTCAGAAAAATCACATTTTCTCCTCTAATATCTTAATTAACATGTGAGTGAGGTGACATAAAAACTTCAAATTCATTTGATCTTAATTTAGTGAGTTATGAAATAAATAAGCTTAAAAGGGCATAAAGGTAATTAAAAATTTTAACCCTTAATTAAAACTTTAGGTTTAATCAAAATGGAGGGTAAAATATTTGATTTTAATTTTATCTTGGATGATTGAAACTTAGGGAAAGTAAGGGGTGGGAACCCATTAAACACTTTGAAGATATCAAAAATGAAACTTTAATTAATTAAATAATTTAAATTTTGGAAAGAATATATTTAAATTTGGATCATTAAAATAGGGATATTATTAAGTGGACATTTATTCTTTAATTTAAAAAATCCCTAAATGAGTCACTTTAACAATATTTAATTCTTAATTAAAAAAAATTAATATAATAATCTAAATTAATAATTAAAACTAAAATTAAAATTAAATTTAATTTAAAATCAAATTAAAATTAAAGTTAAACTAAAACTAACAATTAAAATTAAAATTAAAATCAAAATTTAAATTAAATTAAATCCAATTAAATTAAAATTAAATTCAATTAAAATTAAATTAAATTAAATCAAAAATTAAATTAAATTAAATTAAATTAAATTAAATTAAATTAAAATTAAATTGAATTAAAAAATTAAAATTAAAATTAAATTAAATTAAATTTAAAATCAAATTAAGATTAAATGAAATTAAATAAAATTAAATTAAAT
The DNA here is from genome assembly GCA_022702705.1 of Papilionanthe hookeriana x Papilionanthe teres. Taxonomy (NCBI): domain Eukaryota; kingdom Viridiplantae; phylum Streptophyta; class Magnoliopsida; order Asparagales; family Orchidaceae; genus Papilionanthe; species Papilionanthe hookeriana x Papilionanthe teres. The sequence continues at coordinate 117,173,919 of CM040427.1, forward strand.
TAAAATCAAATTGAATTAAATTAAATTAAAATCATTTAACAACGAACCTAAATGAAATCATTAAGAATTAAATCTAAAATAATTTGAAGACTATTCCAAACTTAAAATTATTAATTAAAACCTCATAATTAAATTAAAACACTTTAAACCATTAACTCAAACTTTCTATTAATATTTGATTAAAATTCTCAATAAACCAACTTCCCCTTAAAGGTTTTAATTATTATAACTCTTAAATAGAGTATTAAGTGAGATGTCACTTCATTCATCAGGTAATCAAGTACCTAAGTTCACTGAGCAAGAGACAAAGTCTAACTAAACTCCTGGATGATGAATTCACCTCTGCAACTAAATTTACTTGGACTCAAAACAAATCCCAGAAATATTGAAAAGATGTTTAGGACTCGTCCTAAGCACTTCCTCAATACAATGGGATGTTTTAGAAGAACGACTAGATTTAATTGTTCTTTGATGAAAAAAATCATCCTTAAACTAAACCAAGAACCTAGACATCATAGGAAGTGACTAGTTATAGGATTAGGATTCTGGTAGATAACCAAAACCCTTTCCCTTAGTTTTACCAAGGTATTTCTTGCAAAAATATGTTTAAATGCCTTAACATGTGTTTTAAGTGCAGCTTGGGATGACGGGAAGACCCTCCAGGTACGCTTTTATTTAATTGCAATTTACTTTATTGCAATTCACTTACATGCACCGTACTTTACTTTTATTGCATGATAAATAAAACTGTTGCATGAAAACCAAAACCTTTAGGATAGTCCCTAAAGTGAAACCAAAACTAAATTAAAAGTCATTGCAAGATAAAATTCACAGCCACAACATTCCAAAATATAAAACAACTCAAAATTTAATCACAAACAAACAACAAAACTACAATCACAACTAAATTCAAAAGTCTCATTGATTGATCGGGAATACCTCGGATGATGTAACCCACGTGTTGCTAACGGGATTTCCCACGGTCTAAATGAAAGTGTGGAACTCATTCAGTTGAGTTTAACAAATTCATCTGGACTAAGTGAATTCAATGAAAATAACGGTGCCGGGATGACGGAACCGTGAGATCTTAATCGGTTCTATTTAAATAACTTTAAGATTTGTTTTAATTAAAATATTTAAAAAAACAATTGTATTTTAAGATTCTCTCTAAACCAAAACACTTCTCTCATCTCCTGATTTATGACTTCTAAAACCAAACCTCTGCAACAACAAGGAGCTTGGAGCATAGTGGGTAGCACGACCATCATCGTCAACAAAACTCAGATCTACATCAGCAAGACCTTTCCTAGTTTTAAATAACCAAGCCATAGGATTTCGAGGTAGTTTGCCTAGTGCAACATAAATCCTCAACCTTTTCGTTAGGTACTTGCATAATTATTTTATGCGAATTAAGTCCTAATCGGTCTTAGGATTCCGAGGTAGTTGTTTGGTACGACATAAACCCTCACATCTTCGAGACTATTTCTATTAGCTTGTCATAGGAATATAAGTCCTAATTAATTAAAATTGGCAGGATTGCAATATTAAATAAATTCTTAAATTGAAGCTAAACAATATGATAGTTTGGGAGGTTGCCAAGATTCTTCTTGGATCCTCAGCTTCTCCTACTTCTCTTCCTTTGGATTCTTGAACTAAACTGTTCCAAATTTGAGCTAATCTCTTTTGAAATTCCAAAATTCAATCCTTTGAAACCTTAAACTTTGAAATTCTTGAGAGCAAAACCACTGATCATTATCGAGAGTTTTCTTAAATGATTCCGTCATTCAAGATGTAATTAACTATAGGGGCTTGCCCTTATAGGGAACTTTAAGAACCCGAGTAATATAAACCCCGCTTAATTCCTTTATATTAAGCAGGGGAACTTGTCGGCTTATAAAATTGGTTCGCAGACCAAATGGATGCCACAAATCTTCTAGTTTATTTAATCGAGCCTCATCATCAAGCAGTGTGTCTATTCTTCGGGATAGATACACGGTTTGTGGTGTGGTGCTCATTTATATAAACTATTTGGGATGTGAAATCGGTTTGATTTCATATCTCTAAATTTTGAAATTTAAATTATTTTCAAAATCAAATGCTACTTTCTAAATTATATATATTTAAATTAAATTTAAAATATAAAATTCGTCGACAATTTCTATAGGCTACCCCTTTTCAAAATACAACTCAACCTAAAAATATGCCGACACGAGATACATTGTATCACATGTCTTATATATTATGAGTAACTTCCAATCTTCTAGAAGGTCTAGAAACTACTTAACCCTGTCAACATAACTCCCAAAGTTGTCAAAAATTTGTCCAATAACCGATTTTGGATGATTCTAGCACCTAGGCACCGTTTTCTCATCGTCACTTGTGCCTAGGCGCCGTTTTCTCATTGTCACTGGCGCATAGGCTTCGGGTTTGGCGCCTAGGCGTCACGCTGTGTGCAACTCAACTGTTTTGCTCCGTTTGGCTCCATTTCAATTCCGTTTCGACCCATTTCAGTTGCGTTGCATTCCTAACATCTTCACCTACAAGATAGACATAAAACAACCTTTCTCAAAAGTATAATTTTTTTCAAAAATATGTGAGAAATATAAAAGATATTAAGCATAGAAAGACATATCAATATGTTATAAGTTAGAATTTTCTTCCTTGCTTATTTTGGCTCAAAATTGCATAGTTTTTGCTTGATTTTCTCTAAAATCATATTTTTATACTTGAAGACAAAAATATGCTAAATTTATTCCTTTAAAGTGTAATATCTTTAAAAATGCGCATAATGTTAGCATGAAATCTACACTAAAAATAGGTAATTTTTAAAGTGGATCAAATTCCCCCAAACTTAAATGTTACTTGTCCTCAAGTAACACTATAATCATATAAAACCACATAAACAAATCATGTGTATGAGTTTCTTTAAGAGTTTCTAAAATTTTGTTCTAGAAATGTGGTAGTCCAATTTAGAAAAAATTTTAGTAGATGAGACCAATTTGAACTTTAGAAATCTCTTAGATGAAAGAGTATGAAAATATGTGTTGCTATCTAATTCAGAAATGCTTGTAAATTTTTCAAAATATAGGGGTTAGGAATTTTGTTTTCTTTACTTTAAAAACTTTATTAAAAATAATTATACTAACTATATTATATTTTTAATCTTAAGATTTTCTCAAATCTTATACTTTAAAAAGCTCAGGTGTGGAACTAATTTTTGATTAGGCCCTTTAATCCTCAAGCTTCTCCTTCCTTTTTCACATACTGTACTTTTCTTTTCTTTTTCTTTTTCTTTTTCTTTTCTTTCTTCTTTTTTTTTATTTTTTTACGCAAGGATTACTATATCTGGATAGGCCTTTAATAATTTTGAATTCCACCCTTCCTTTCCTATAGCATAAGGTAGATATATATCTTTTATTTAGAAATATAATAACAATTTTGAAAATTATTTTTCAATAAAAGAAATTTAAATATTGAAAACAAAAGTCTAATTCTTCTATTTTTCTAAAAATACAACTTTTCTTACTAAAGATGGTTACATAATATTTATCATTTCTTCAATAAGAAAAATTCAACTTTAAAATTTTCATCACTACGATAAATTTTAACTAAATTCTATTAATCATTTATATATTCAATATTTTATTTCCCTAATATAACTTCATACACATAATTATTTTTCAGTCAAAAATCAAATTTATTTATAGCATTTTTGAGGACAAATAAAATTTAAGTTTTTGAAAATTGTTTTTCATTCCCCCCAAACTTGAATTTTAAAATATTTTGCAATTAATTTCATAAAATATAGGAGGAAGAAAAATAAAATATAAATCAACTAACTCCTACAACACCTTATGAAATTTATATACATGCATAATCAAGATAGAATGATTGCAGAAGAAAATAAATCTAGCATAAAACATGCTTGTTATAATATTAAACTAAAAGGAAGTATATTAACTTTAAATTATATTTTTCTTCCTACCTTCAAACTTGAATCTGAACATGTATAGCATTCAGCACATAAAATATAAGCAGGAAGAAAAATAGTTCAGAAATTCTATCTACCACAAATGTTTGTCAAAAACATCTACAAATATTCATCGTAACATAATAATTTGCAATAGAAAGTAAATCTAAACTAAACATGCTAGAATAAATTCAAACTAAAGAAAGGTTAAATAAGCAGGACATGTATCGACATAGTAATATATATATATATATATATATATATATATATATATATATATATATATATATATATATATATATATATATATAAGTGTTATTCAAATCTCTAAATTCTTGTAACACAAACACAAACACAAAGATACAAACTAAAATATCTAGACTCGCAGATTCATAAACAAATATCAATTGAGGTTAATTTGATCTCCTTTCTACTCACATTTTCCCTCCTTACTTTCAATTTCTAACGGAAGAAACTACAATAATAATGATAATCTGGTAAATAAAAATAGTGCAGTTCATTCATATGTTGTTCATTAAGTAATTTCATGACATACTTAGTGAAAAAAAGTTAGATAAAGGAAGTAATTAAATTTACATGGAGTGGTCCAAGTCCAAAATCTACATGCTTCAAGGTAATGCTCAACTCCGGTTGATAACTGAGTTATAATAGACTCGTCAGCCTGCTACTACCAGAAGTCATATACAAATTTAGTCAAGACCAAGGCATAACCTCACAACATTAATCTATTCTGCACTAATGCAAACACAAAACAACACATAAACAATCATGAATCGTAATCATACTAAATCAAAGCACACTGATAAGTATGGTTGCCTCCCATAAAGCGCTTAGTTTTAACATCGCGGGCCAGACAAATGATTCCTCTTGGATCAAAATTCCAATTAAGTAATCCTCTATCAATCGCCCAATCATTTCCAGATCCAGGAATTCCTATAAAATCCTCAAATTTTAATTTTTCATTCAGTTCTTCATTTTTAGTTTGATTTATATCATTGTTCCTCATATTTCTTTCTAGATCCAATATTCTTCTATTCATTTTCTGAATTTGCATATTAATATATTCCTTGAAATTTATAAGAAATTGATCTTTATAAGATACTTCAATATCTCCCAAATTTTGGATCGGATTCTCTTTAGATAATTTAGATTCTGGATCAGTATCTTCTATGTTACTCTTCTGTTTCAAATTACCTTCCAATTCTTCCCCTTTATAATTATTAAATGATGGAGGATCTATCATAGTTGAGGAATTAGGTTTTTCTAATTCCTTAGGAATTTCTTCCAATATCCTATCCTCTTTTCTCAACTCAAAGTTCTTTTGAAATATATCCTCAAATTCTCCAATAACTTTATCATGTTCATCATTCAATTCAAGTTTTCCTTTGTTATTGAGTCACATCTAAAGATATAAAGGCTGGTTGTGTAGAAGAATTACCTAAATAGGTAGGCTTTAAAATTGTATGGGGTACATCCATCTAATGTTCATGAGATTTTTCAACAAATGGAATTAAAAGTTTACTATTTTTGGTAGCGTCCATCATTTCACACCTCTCCTGAACATACATAGTCTTCTTTAAATAACATTTTTGAATCATCATGAAAATCCATTTCAATCTCATCTGTTAACTTACTCTTAAAACTTTCTTGGAAATAGTCTTTAATTAGATAATCAATTTCATCTATCCAAAAAAAATCATCATCTTTTCTCTCAGCTGGATATTTCATAGTCTTTAATACATCATAAGTATAATCAACTCTCTTTTTTGCACATCTATCATATCTTGTCCAGTAACAAGAAAATGTCTCCCTAAAATAATTGGAATTTCTTTATCTTCCTCCATATCTAATACAATAAAGTCTAAAGGAAAGATAAATTTATCCACTTTAACAAACACATCTTCTATAACTCCTTTTGGATAAATGATAGATCGATCAGCTAACATAAGGGTTACAGTAGTGGGAGAAATATCTACTAAACCTAACCTTCTAAATTTAAATAGAGGCATCACATTAATGCTCACTCCTAAATCACATAAAGCTTTTCCACATAATCTTTCTCCAATTGCACAAGGAATTGTAAAGCTACAAGGATCTTTAAATTTTCGAGGAAAATTTTTCTGAAGTATAGCGCTGCACTCCTCACTTAGTGCAACTGTCTCGTAATCCCCAAATTTCCTTTTCTTGTTTAATATCTCCTTCATAAACTTTGCATAACTTGGTATCTGTTCCAAAGCTTCAGTGAAAGGAATATTTATCGTTACCTTCTTAAGTACTTTCATGAACTTTGAAAATTTTTTATCCAACTTTTGCTGTCCATGTCTTTGAGAAAATGGAGGTGGTGGTCTTTCCAAACTGATTTTAGTTGGAGAAATTAATTTTTTCAGATCCTTAGAAACATGTTTTTCAGGTCTTTTAGTTTCCTTTGTTTCTCTCACAACATCTTTCTCTTTTCTAACCACATCCTATATCTCTCTTCCACTTTTTATTTGGACAACTTCTACTTGTTCATTAGTGTTCTTTTTAGGGTTGATCTCAATGTTGCTAGGAAGTGTTCCTTGGGATCTATTGCTAAGTGAATTAACCATTTGTCCCAGTTGATTCTCTATATTTTTAATTGCAGCATTTTGACTTTGCAACAGACTTCCCATTTTCAATACCACTTCTTCCATAGACATCTTCTTATCCTCAAATTGTTGATCATTATTAGAGTCCGGTGGATATTAAGGTCTATAGTTTGTGTTCCCCTGATTATTCCAACTTCCATTAGGATTCACATGATTATTTTCCCATTTTTGATTTCCATTATCAGTAGTATGATTCCAGTTAAATTTAGGATGGTTCTCCCAATATGGGTTGTAAAAGTTAGAATATGGGTTGTTTATGGTATTTAAAGCGTCATATAATAAGTTAGAATCAATTATACGTCTTAATGAACTTTCCTTACTTACAGAAGTAAATTTAGGCTGGTTCATTCCAAATTGGTCCAACTTCCTTGATATTGCGACAACCTGAGATGCGAGAATTGTAATCACATCTGTATCATGAACACTAGCTACATTTTTATGATTTACCCTTCCAGAGGGCCATTGAAATTCATTTGTGGCCATTTTTTCAATTACTTCATACGCTTCACTAATTGATTTTAACATTAATGAACCACCAGCAGTAGCATCAATTATAGACTTAAGGGATCCTACTAACCCATTATAAAAAGTTTGAATGATTAACCAATCAGGTAGAGCATGCTGTGGACACTTTCTTAGGAGTTCCTTAAATCTTTCCTAGGCTTCTTATATTGTTTCTCCTTCATATTGACAAAATGAGATAATATCATTTCTAAGTTTAGTAGTCCTTGAAGGTGGAAAATACTTAGCTAGGAATTTCTGAGTTAACTCTTCTCAATTTTTAATAGAGCCAGGTGCTAATGAGTATAACCATATTTTAGCCTTATCCCTTAGTGAGAAAGGAAAAAGCCTTAGCCTAACAACATCATATGACATATCATTATAACGAAATGTAGACAAAGTTCTAGAAAACTAGATAAGTGTAAAAAGGAATCCTCCAAAGGAGTTCGCCCAAACTGATTGTTCTGCACCAGTTGGATAATCTCAGGATTTATTTCAAACGAGTCAGCTTCTATGACAGGGTTTTGTATACTTGAGTGAATTTCATTTGTCGTAGGATTTATGTAATCCCTCAATAAATTATGATGATTCTCCAAGTTATCATCTTGAAAGTTTTCCTTTTCCATTTCTAGTTTTTCGAGTCCTTTCTGTATTTTTTATTTTTATATTTTTTTCAAACTCGAGATTATAAGGCACATGTCTTGCAGATCCTTTGTTTCGCATACAAAACACAACAAACAGTACATTAACAATGTTGGCATCATTTTTCTTTCACATATATATCACATGTGTGGGGCGTCCATTTTGTTAAAGCTTTACGAGCGGGGTAAAAATTGTGCAAATTATCATTTTTAGCCCGATCGTCAAAAATAACCCAAACGACTCCGGATGATGAAACGGATCACGCGAGTGTGTCCGGGACGTCGATTTTACCTACGGAGGATGTGCATTTTGCTACGACATCGCGAGCGGGCTTAAAATATGCGAATTATTCTTTTTTGGCTTATTTGCTCAAAAAGTGGCCCGAGCGGCCTCAAATGACCTCGGATGACGAAACGGGCTGCGCCATTGCGTTCAGAACATCAATTTTAGCTAAGAGGGACATCCGCTTCGCTGCGAGGACGTGTACATGCCAAAAATTCACGAAGAATAATTATTATAATAATATTATTATAATATAATACATATATATAATATATATTATGTATTATCCTATAATATACATTTTAACCCTCTCCCCCTCTCTCTACCCGATTGTATCGCAACCCCTTACAGCCGCCAACCCCATTTTCGTGAAAAACCTAGCCGTGTCTCCCTCTCGCTTCACGGGATCTCCTCCAAGTCACCGACGAAGGCCGGCGTCGCCATCCTCCTCCCCGCCGGAACTCCTCCAGTTGCCGGTCGAGAAGCTTGCACTCCTTTATCCCTCGCGCATGCTCCTCTTCCTCCTCTTCTTCCTCGCGAAACCAGCGCCCTGCACCGACCTCCCTTGCTCGCCGGAGCTTCTCCTCTAGCCGCCGGCGTCCCTACTGTCCAAACCTGCTGCAACCATATTTTTATTATTATTATTTCTTTTATATTTTTTCTCCTATTCTTCTTCTTGGCCGAAGTCCTCACTGCCACTTCCTTGCCGGCGGCCATCCCCTCTTGCCATAAACTCCATGGATGCAGACGAAGTGTGCTCAAATTTTGATGCATACAAGTGGATCTTTAGTGATTTAAAATCATTTGGAAGAAGTGCCAATGTTTCATTGTAATCCCTCATAGTGTTGGAAAACAATAGGGATATTGCATCGAGCTTTCCAACATTTCTCTATAAATTTATGCTTGTAAGACAATGCCGAGCAAGACTTCGATCCAACCTCTTCGAAGGTACATTTTAGTTATATTTTTATATGCTAAAGTTATTTATTTCTGGTACTTTGCATACCTCACGTATTCCTCCATTGTTTGCGTGGTTTTGTTACGAGGTGTGTCTCTTGCCCTCATTGCGTCGTATTTTTCTCGTTGCATGTTTTGTTGCGAGGTGTGTCGGCACGTGGATCGAACACCGGCAGCTCGCCGGAAACGTGGGCTCTTCTTCAGCATAAAGAGAACGCGTCTTCAACCTTCGCGGCGGTGAGATTTTCTTATCCCTTAGCCGACCCTAGGTTTAGTCCAGTCTAGGCACGTGGGTTCGATCGCCCACGTGGGGTGGAGGTGCCGGATGACATGTGTCGACCGGTCGAGCCGCCTATGTGATGGATCGTTGATTTACCTAGAGTGAGCTATAGGTTAGGAATCTTGTGCGTTGGCCAATTCCATTTCGTAGCCTAGCGATTCCCTGTTCTGAGCTTTAGATCTTAATCCTGCTGGGTTGGAATCCCAATATCCCACGATTTTGGCGCTCCTAATCTCCCTTGGAGGGTTTAGTTGAGTTCGATCTTAGAGGACGGGAAAAGCTTTGTAGCTAGTCCGTTCTATAAGATTGGGGTGTCGTAGAGCGAAAAAAGCTTTGTAGCTAGTCCGCCCTACGAAAGGTGGCGAGTTTTCCCCACGAGAAATCAGAGGGGGAAACCCTCCACGTAGCCACGCCAAAGCTGGAGGCGGCGATGCCGCACATCCAAGTGCGTCAACCCTAGGTACCTATGTGAGGTCGTTAGGACGAGTTCGACGTGTCGTCGACCGTTTGGGTTTCATCGCATGTGCATGGATCATTTTGTTGCATTTTTGCATGTGGTCATTTGTTGCATTGTATGCATGTTCACATGAGCACTTCGGGTTGATCGGCTTGTTGACCTCATTTTTGATGAGGTCTTCTCTTCTTCCCTTTAGTACTTAAGATCTAGCCTTAGGCTTTTCCTTTGACTATCTTAGAGGACTAGAATCGGGACCCACCTTTTAGAAATTCAAACCACTTCTTAACTCCCCGCAAACTCCACAAACTTGACCGTAGACCCCTAATCACCTAGAGGGTCGAAATCAAATGTGGAAGTTTAAAGGATGAGTTCCTATAGGACTCTTTCGGCCATAGGACCGCCTCGGGTGGCCCGGTCCGGTGAAGGGGCCGACTTACACACACACTACACCTATACACTACACTTTCACACACCTATACCTAACTCGACCTCCCGACTCATGTAGGTGATTCACATGGATGGTCCTTAACCCCTAAGCCCTCGGCTAAGAGGGTTAGGAACAACATAGTGGATGCCTCAAATGAGTCCCTTCATGGCTCATGTGGGCTTGATGTGGCTTCATGGCTCAACCAAAATGATTTCATTCCACTCAAATTTACCCAATCTTCAATTTTCCAAATTTTCAATTTTCCAAATTTTCAATTTTTGACCCCTGGGACCCTACACCCGCTTAGCCTACCCAAAACCCTTGAAATTACCCAAATTTCTTAAAAATTTCCAAATCACCCAAAATTCCTTAAAACCAATCCCAAACATTTCCACATCACTCAAATTGATCATCCATACCCAAAAATATCAAAAATTCCAAGAAAACCTCCCAATACCCTCCAAATACCCCTCTTGACCCAAAAATTCAAAAAATTCAGGAAATTCCCAGAAAATTCCAAAAAATCCCAAATATTCCGAATTTCATTTTGTTCAACTACACCATGGGCCAATTTTGTCAATTTACCCCACTTTTGTTAAAACCCCCAATTTGACCCATTTTAACCCAAAGTGAACCCAATGTCAAACCAAACCTATCCAATTGACCCAAGTTCTGGTCCAATTCAATTCTAAACTTCAATTCAACATTCCCAACACCAATCTAGACCAAATCCAAGTTCAATTTGATTGACATTTGGGTCCAATTTCACTTTTGGCCTTAAAGCCCAATTTGGACCCATGACCCAAACCTAACCCAAACTCACCCAATTCAACTCCAATTAACCCCAAATCTTTTCTAAATCTTCCTTAGCATCCCCACAAGCATAACACTAACATGATTTGCCCAAAATTTGGACCCAAACCCCACTCAATTTCAACCCAAAGCTAAAAGGCCCAATTTTGACCTAAACCCAAACCTAACCCAAATGGGCCCAAACCCCAAAATCAAAGCCCAACCAAAGTCAAAACCTCTTTGAAACACTCCCATAAACATTTCTCAACATTAATTTTACATCAATTTCAACCCTGGCCCAACATTGGCCCAACTTGGCCCACTTGGACCTATATTGGCCCATTCACCCAAAAGAGCCCAAATTCAACCCAATTCAAACCCAAATCACTCCCAATTTGCTTCAAGTCACTCATGATACATCCATGAGCTAAACCCAACAATTATTTGGCCCAAACTTCTACAAAATTCCCATCCATAAATTCATTCCTAAACCTAAAGGCTCATCCCCTTAAACTTTCCTAAAAGCCCACTTCCTTCAAATTCAAAAGCCCAAATCCATCCAAAGCCCACATGGCACTTTCCCTCATCATCCATTTAATCAAAATCACCCCTAAGTTTCAAAATCATCAATTAAACCATTCCAAATCAAGCTTCATACAAATTTTCACCAAAATATCCAAAATTCTTAAAACCCATTTTTATGAAATTGACCAAACTTTTTCCAAGCCAAATGTGAGCCATTGAGCCATGCACAAGCCACATGGAAGCCATGGAGACCACTTTCCACCTCACCAAGCCATTAATGGCAAGAAGAGGGGATTCTTTCCTAATCCTTCATTAAGCCTTTTTTACCTTAAGCATGTCACACTCTAAACCATGCTTTGCCACCTAATCCTTGATGGAGACTCCACCACACATGGGAGATCGACCCACCCGACCTCCTCAGCCCAAAACCGAGTCTTGGGGAGGTGCACCCAACCCATTTGCATGGGTTGACCATTTTAAGCCAAAATGACCCCTTCCCCTTTCTACTTTGATTCAATCACTTTACACATGTCAAACCTCAATTGAATGCACCAAATCCCGACCCCGACCCACCCGAACAAGATGGTGACCAATGCCCGGCCGGCCGACCACCGAGCCGCCGGAAAACACCATGGCCGAGAGCTCACATGTGAGCCCAACTTGGAATTCTCACTCGCCGAGTCGCCCCATCCCTAGTGGCCATTGCAGCCGTTCTTCTCTTGCCAAGAGCAGCTGATCCCAAGCCCTAACTCTCCCTGGGAGGCCCTCCACCCTCTCCTATTTAAACACCACCCCTCTCGGCCATGAGAGGTGCTGAAACAAACCTTAAGGAAACTCTGCCAAAATTGTTCCATACTCCTCCCCATACACGAGCACTTGATCCCCACCGAGATCCCCCTGCCATTTCTTCTCTGCGAGCTCAATTTCGCAGTCGAAATCCAAGCCCAAAACCGGGACACTTCTCCACAAGTGAGCCAATCCCCAAATTGATTGGTTCTACACCTTCACCGGACCAAGGGAAGGTGTCCACCAGCAAAAGCCCCATCTCCGAGCCACCCGGCTGCTCCAGCCTCCAAGCTTTGTGATCGGGCTTGGTCGAAATCACACCTAGACAATTCACCGGACCGGGAGACTTCATCCGGAGCTTGCCGGGATCCAATCGAAGGTGCAACAACTCTCGGATCGAAGCCACACTTCTCCGAGCAAAGGTATGGCCTCACTCTTCTTCCCGAGCTTCGAACATTCTCCATTTTTACCGCGTAAATTTCATCCCACATAAACCGTATAGATGTGTTCGTCTTCTCAAGACGAATCCATAGAGCATAAGAACATGAAAATCCATCGAGTATCGAGTGAGATCTTAGGGATTTAGTGTGGACGGCTCTCGGGTGAGGACGCTCGGGGACGATGAACGGATGCCGTCCATTCAATACACGCGCGGACGGACGGCCGGGATCGCGTCGGATCGGGAGACGAGACGAGAACCGTGGGGCCCGAGCTGCCGACTCGGATGGCGGCGTCGAATGGGAGCGCGACACGCGGCGTTTCGGAGCCGCCGAGGTCGACGCGGCGCCGCGTGGATAAATAGAAAATTAGGGGTATTTTCTATTTATTTAATTCCTTAAACTTCAAAAATTCATAACTTTGTGTAGAAAAATCAGAAAAATAAAATAAAAATATCCTCTTGCTCAGTGAACAGAGGAGAATAATGTGGAAAAGAAATCATTTAATTTCATCAAGTATTTTATTTTTAATAATTTATTTACTCTCTGCATATTTTTAATTCTCCATGCATGTATACAATTCACCATGGCATGAGACCATAGGGCTTTTGAAGCCTCCGAATTTGGGAACATTCCCTAAATTTTCCAAAGTCAGAGGCCATCCCTATGAAGAGTTATTGATTTTTCAAATTCATGTTACTGTTTTGAGTATTTTAATTCCAATAAATAGCATGTTGTGAAATAAATTCTAGGAAAATTCGGTGATGTTCCTTATGACCAGCAGGACCCTAGGAAAAATAGGTTTTGAGTTAGTTCATTTAAAACAACCCTAATTGGCTTAAACACCCAAAATGAATCTCTAATTAATTAGAGCTAACCATACATCAAATTGACTTGTAATTAATTCTCCACTGACCTTTAGGATCAGTGGAACCCACCATAAAAATTTGAGGTCAATTGGACTTGGTTAGCCCTACTAATTGGGTTGATTAAGCCATTTAGCTATTTTAAACTTTAAAAATTCATAACTTTCAAAATATCTTTCAAAATTTCACCAAATTGGTTTTGGAGCCTCTCTGATATCAGGGGAATTTAAGAAAATTAAAATTTCAATTTTCTAAAAAAGTTGATTTTTTAATATTATTTTAATATTTTAATAATTAAAAAATAATAAAAATCACAAAAATAATAAAATTCACCAAAATGTCACATTTTGAATTTTAATCACTTAGGAACAAACCCCATATTTTTGTTAGGTCTATTTAGTGAGATATTAAATTTTAAAGCTCTAGGGTAATTTTAAAATTAAAAAAATGTATTTTCTAGCATTTTCACAAAAATAATTATAATAAATCATAGAAAAATTAGAAAATTGCAAAATTTGATTCTCTGATTTCCTTGATATCAGAGAGATTTTTGAAAAATATAAAATTCATTTTTCAACATTTATTTTATTTTTAAATTAATTAACACTCCAAAACTTAAAATAATTATAATAAAAATAATAGAATTCAAAAAATCACCAAAATTGGTCCAAGTGGTCCTCTGGTCATTAGGAATGTCCCCTAATTTTCTTAAGGACAGAAACTTACCCTTGGTCATGTTATTAAATTTTCCTTGGAAATCTCTATTTTCTACCAAAAATAATTATATAAATAAATTAAATACAGAAAAATCATATTTTCTCCTCTCATGTCTTTATTGACATATGAGTGAAGTCACATAAAAATTTCAAGTTCATTTGAGTTCAATTTAGTGAGTTATGAAATTATTAAGCTTAAAGGGTAAAGTGGTAATTAAAATTTTTAATCCTTAATTAAAACTTTAGGTTTAATAAAAAATTAATAAGTAAAATATTTGATCCTAATCTGATTTGGATGATTGAAATTTAAATAATTAAAGGGTAGAAACCCATTGAGTAATTTAAAATTATAAAACCTTAATTAAATAGTTGATTAAATTTGGAAGAATAATAAAATTGGAATTATTAAAATAGGGATATTATTAGGAAGAGATTTATTCTTTAATTTAAAAATCCCTAAATTAATCATCTCATTAATATTCAATTCTTAATTAAAATGATAACTCAAAATTCAAAATATTAAAAGACTTAATCATTAAACTAAAATTAAATTATTAAACTCTTTCAAAAATTTCAATTAAAATTAAAAATAAAATTAAATTAAAAATTAAATTAAATTAAGTAAATTAAATTGGATTAAATTAAATTAAATTAAATTAAAATTAAAAGTTGAATTAAATTAAAGATTAAATTAAATTAAATTAAATAAACAAATTAAATTAAATTAAATGAATAAATTAAATTAAATTAAATTAAATAAATAAAATAAAATAAAATAAAATAAAATTAAATTAAATTAAATTAAATTAAATCAAATTAAATTAAAATTAAATCAAATCAAATTAATTTAATTTAACATCAAATCAAACTAAATTGAATTGAATTGAATTAAATTAAAAACTCAATTAAATTAAATTAAATTAAGCTAAATTAAATTAAGTTGAATTAAATATAACATCACCAAAGACATAAAGAATTCAAAATAAATCTAAAGCAATTTGAACACTATTCCAAATTTAAACCCATTAATTGAAATTAAACTAAATCACAAACCATTTGAACACCAATTTACCCTCAGAAGCTTTAGTTATCATAACTCCTAAACAGGATATTAAATGAAATGTTACTTCACTTATAGGACATTCAAATATCCTAGTTCACTGAGCAAGATAACAAAACTTGAATCCCCAGACGATTAATTCATTTATATAATTGAATCCATTTGGACTTAAAACAATTCTAGCAATATTGAAAAGATGTTTAAGATTCTTCTTAAACACTTTCTCAATATGATAGGATGTTTATAAGAACAATTGAACTCAATTGTTCTTTCGATGAAGAAAATCGTCTTCAAACAAAAACACAAGGAATCTAGACGTCATAGGAAATGACTAGCTATAGGATTAGGAATTTGGTAGAAAACCATAACCCTTACCTTAGCTTTACCTAGGAACTTGTTTAAATATTCTAATTGTGTTTTAAGTGCAGCTTGGGATGACGGGAAGACACTCCAGGTACGCTTTTCATTTTATTGCAATTTACTTTCTTGCAATTTACATTATTGCAATTTCATTAATCGCATCGCACTTACTTTTCTTGCATGATAAACAACTGTTGCATGAAAACCCACACCTTTAGGATAGTCCCTAAAACTGAAACCAAAATTAAGTTAAAAGTCATTGCAAGATAAAATTCACCGCCACAATATTTCAAAATATAAAACAACTCAAAATTTAATCACAAACAGAACAAAAAACTACAATTACAATTAAATTAAAACGTCATGTTGGATGATCGGGAGTACCTCGGATGATGTAACCTACGTGTTGCTAACGGGATTTCCCACCGTCTAAATGAAAGTGTGGAACTCATTTAGTTGAGTTTAGCAAATTCATCTGGACTAAGTGAATCCGATAAAAATAATGATGCCGGAAGGATGGAACCGTGGGATCTTAACCGGTGTCGTTATAATCAACTTTAAGATTTGTTTTAATTAAAACACAAAAAAAAACACTTGGTAATTAAGAAGTTCTCTAAACCAAAACACTTCTCTTATCTCCTGATTTATGACTTCTATAACTAAACCTCTGCAACAACAAGGAGCTCGGAGCATGGTGGGCAAGCACGGCCATCGTCATCAGCAAAACCTCGGTCTACTTCAGAAAAAACCATTCTTAGAATTAAATAACAAAGCCATAGGACTTCGAGGTAGTTTGCCTAGTGCAACATAAACCCTCAACTCTTCGTTAGGCACTTGCATTGCAAATTAAGCCCTAACCGGTCTTAGGATTCCGAGGTAGTCGTCCGGTACAACAATAAACCCTCACATCTTCGAGGCCATTTGTTTGATTTTATCATACAAATATAAGCCCTAATTAATTAAAATTGGCAAGATCAAAACATTAAATAAATATTAGGACTTTCCTAAACTCAAGCCAAACAATAGGATAGTCGGGAAATTACCGAAGTTCACTTCGAATCCGTGATTTCTCCTACTTTTCTTCCTTTGGATTCCCAAAACAAAATGTTCCAAATTTGATCCATTCCCTATTGAAATTCCAAAATTCAATCCCTCGAAAACTTAAACTTTCAAATTCTTGAGAGCCGAATTATTGATTATTATCGAGAGTTTTCTTAGGTGATTCCCGTCACTTAAGATGTAATTAACTATGGGGCTTGCCCTTATAGGGAATTTTAAAGAATCCGAGTAATATAACCCCGTTTAATGCCTTCATATTAAGCAGGGGAATTTGTCGGCTTATAAAATTGGTTCGCAGACCAAACGAATGTCACAAATCTTCTAGTTTATCTAATCGAGCCCCACCATCAAGCAGTGTGTCTATTCTTAGGGATAGATACACGGTTTGTGGTGCGGTGCTCGTTTATATAAACTGTTTAGGATGTGAGATCAGTTTAATCTCATATCTTAAAACCTTCAAATTTAAAATTATTTTCAAAATCAAATACTACTTTTCAAATTTATTTATTTAAATTAAATTAAAAATTCGCCGACAACTTCTGTTAGGCGACCCCCTTTTCAAAATAACACACAACCTAAAAATATGCCGACAACTTCTGGCGACTCCGTTGGGGAATATTCCTCTCTCCATTTTAATCAGACAATTCTGCTTTCAAAAATCGGTAGTGTATCCATGTTCCTAGTGGATCAAACTACCCTTCTTTCCGTTGGAATACTATGTTCATTTCTACCTTGAACAAGTATAGCCTAACATTCTCTCGGATTTAGGAGCCACTGTTTAGACACCCCTAAACAGAGAGGTTCCGAGATCCTTTTACCTCATTTTTGAGGTGGGGTGGACCCCCAATAGGTGTTAGTTTAGGAGTGATCCTTCGAGACGAGAAGTCTTGCATAAGACTTTCTTTTCCTTTCCAACTCCGATTCTGATTCCTTACCTTCTCTACACCTTTGAACATTCCGTTCTAAATAAACGAACCCTCTAATAAATGATTCTTTTCACAAATGATTCCTTCTTATAAATACATGAACAAGAATGAGTTCGGACTCTTTTCAATTCCTTTCTTTTCGTCCTAAAGAAAAGAAGCATAACTCGGGACTCGACAACCGGAATCTACCCCGCGAAATGGAAGCCCCAAAGCTGATTTTCTCCTTCACCAATGGACTTGACTTCGCTGTCTATAAGGATGAGCTGCCCGACAATGGGATCATCCGATTTGGACAAGGATTTAAAAACACAAATGTCAAGATCATCGACGTTTCCCTCTTTGCACTGACGAACAAGGTATCTGAAGCTAAGAAGCCGCTGCTTGAGTTCAACCTTAGGTCGACCCAAGAGTTTCCTCCTCGCAAAGGATCCCGATCGAGAGGAGTACTGCTCGTTCGCAGGAGGACCGTTCTTACTACCCTCACTGGTCTAGTTGTTTCTGCACCTACCCCGACTTCTGCCAAATTAAAGGGGAAAGAAATCCAGAATTATGGTAAACCTGTTACCGTGGAGGGTACAGATCTTCCTGTAAGACCTTCTATTTTCGAAATCGGGTCCAGTTCAAAGATTCCATCACTGACAAGGACCCAAAGAAGAAACAGAAGTAGAAGGATCGCCAGAGAAGCCAGAGCTGCTGAAATCCAGAGAAGCCAGAGCTGCTGAAATTGCTTTCCTGGAGGAAATCCCAGAACTGCCAGAATATACACCGCTGCCAGAATATACACCGCTGCCTGACTACATACCACTTTTGGGAGGAAGCAGGTTCCATCCCCTCTCCGCCGCAGAGGAAGAGGAAAATGTTCGCAAGATTGCTGCCGCATTGCCTCAGCCCGCATACTACAACGATAGCCGCAAGAAAAGGACTAGAACTACGCCGTTTGCTCGACTGCAAACTTTGGTAGAAAAGTTAGCAAAGAAGGAAAACCGCCCCATATCGGAGATTCTAAGAAGGATAGGGAGGGTGCCGCTCAAATCCCGTCTTGGGCCCCGAGTAGAACCCGCCATCATGACGTAAAAGCCAAGTAAAAGAATGAAGGCTAGTCCGCCCGTCGTCATCTCGGGATTACGGATTAGGGAGGATACCACCTTCCAAGCATTTGGTCGACGGACCATCCGGTCCTAGACCTTCCGCCGCTAGAAGGATGGTATGGCGTCCCACTACGGGGCAGTTGAGATCGAAACAACGACCCAAGAAAGAAAGTCTCGCCAGAGACTTGAATCGAAGAAAGTGCTACCGTGATAAAGGGGACTCGTGAATAGGGGACCCGGCAGCCTATCGCATGACAACCGCGAAGACACACGAAAGCTCCCGCCGGAAGATGTCATGGAAAAGTTGAGAATCGATATCCGACGATTGGCAAAAGAAAGAGAAGAAAAGTTCGGAGACGAGATTGATTCATCGGAGTTCATGGACGACGAATATGCAGAAATCAACATGGTCGAAACACGAGCTTCATCAGCTTCACAAGGTGCTCCTGCAGCCGCAGAAAGAGAGGAGCCAGAACTGATGAGAAGGCAGCTTCAGGAGAAAGACGACACGATCGCTCAAATGGCGAAAAGGATGGAAGAGATGGCCCGTAGCTCGGCCACTCTCCGCAGTCAAGTGCAACCACAAAGAGAGACACCCCCGTAAGTCATTCACATTGTAGATGGAGGAAAGGAGATTACATCCGTCAATGGGGATGATCAGCTAAAAAGGATACAACACAAAGTATGATCCCCGAAAAGGATATCAAGAACTTGGTGGAACAACGAAGTGCGAGAAACCTTAGCACATTCGAAGAGCGGGACATCCATTCGGACAGGTAGACCTTACCCAGAAGAATTCGACGCTGGCCAATACCCGAAGGGCTTCGTACCACCTCTGTTCAAGACCTTCGACGGAACCGGGAACCCCCGACAGCATGTTGCACACTTTCGTGCCAGTTGTTGCAATGCCGGCAGGAGCGATGCATTACTCTTCCGACAGTTCGTCAACAGTCTGTCAGGAATCACCTTCGACTGGTATGAAGAATTACCAAATGGTTCGGTGAAGACGTTCTCAGAGCTAGAGAACCTCTTCATCAAGCGATTCGCCGGAGCTCAGCACCACATCACTATAGGTGATTTGGTGGTAGAGAAACAAAGGCCGAACGAAACTTTGGTGGATTACATACTTCGATGGAGGAACTTAAGCATGAAGTGTGAACCACAACTACAAGAACACCATGCGATCGGCATCTTACTTAAAAGCATTCACGGCCCGATAGCACTTCTCCTCAAAGGATTCACTATTAAGACTTTCGAGAAGTTGTTAAGCAAGGCCGGAAGCTTGCAAGAAGAGGCGAAGCAATTAAGTTTCGCCGACAAGACGGACAAGAAAAAGCCTGTGAAGACTTTTGAAAAGAAATCCGGGATCGTTGCAGCAGTTGACAAAGGCAAGCGACCGATGCAAATACCACCAGAACGGCCGCAGCAACCACAACAGAATTACCAGGCAACCCCGACCCAGCTATCGCGTCATCTCCGCAGTATGAACAACCGCCTCGTCCACAACGTACATTAAGGGAGCTTCGAGCGGGGAATATCCGTTTAAGAATGAAGCAATTGCTAAAAATGTTCCGTAGTCGATGAAGACTCCGATTTCCAGCTGCCGAGCCTAAAAGACCGGAGGAAGTCAACAAGAAAGGTGATCCCAACTTTTGCCCCTACCACCGGATGCTTGGGCACAAGAAGAAGATTGCATTACCTTCAAAAGTTGGCTCAACGACAACCTTCGGAAAGGGAATATAACAATCCCGAAGGAGTACATGAAGGAACCCCAGAAAGGAGGTTCCGTCAATGTTATCTCAATTGATCCCATCATTCCGATAGATCCCTATACGACTGATGATGGATGGACTACCGCTTGGATGAGGTCTTCAAAAAAGATTTTAGACAGCATCCAAACCGCCTCGGTGCGAGCCTCAATTCAGAGTTCGAGACCTGTTAAGCCGGTACTATCACTTGCGATGAAGAACCACCTCAACAGGAGACGATCGAAGAGAAGAAGAAAATCGACGAAGAAGAGAGGACCGAGACTCCTAAGGCTAGACTAGGGGCTGCTTATCCTAGGATAGTTGTTTCCGATTCTGGGAGAAATCCCTCGAACCTTTGATTTTGTATGATTATCTCGCTCACTTTGGTGGGATCATATAATGATAAGGGTGATGGCGTTGGCTACGTTTTGACTGTTTCTAACGATTACGTAACTAGCGACAATCCGGATATCGATTTCGACATCAACGACAATTCTCAAATCATACACGATCTCGACGAGCAAAATAACGAAGAGGGCATCCATCAAGGAGGCTACGAGAGTTCAACAAGCAACGAATCTATCTGCGAGTTTCGAGGAGCTCCAGTCACAATAGAGTTAGGAGCCTTCGCATTCCGAGGATAATCCGGAAGAGCTCGTCATTCCGATTCGGGAGGAGACACCGACAAGCTCAACACTAGATTCAGAAGAAATTACAGAAGTCAACTTAAGAAGTGGAAGAGTTTTACCTCCGAGAATGGGTCCAAAAGACAAAGGAAAGCAGGTAGTTGTTCAAGAAGAATCAACCCCGGCAGAAGAAATACCCATTCGGGAAGAAGCCGAGACGCATGGAAATAAAGTGGACTACAACGTGCTAGCCCATCTTAGGAAACTACCGGCCAAACTGAGCATTTACGATGCCCTCATCTTATCAAAAGAGATGAGAGAAGCTCTGATCAAAGCCTTACTTGATCCAGAAAATTGCTTAGCTCAAATGGCTGGAGATTCCTTAGATGAGGTTTGTTCGTTAAAGGAACAGCGAGGTGTTACCTTCACGGACAATGACCTACTACTCGGGACGAGCAGATCACAACCGACCATTGTACATTTCAGTTACAATTGGGAAGTTTACACTCTCCAGAGTATTGGTGGATCCAGGAGCGTCAATCAATATAATGAGTCTTCGAACACTAAGCATACTTGAAATCGATGCTCGTGAGCTCGAGGCCGACAAAATGTTATTAAGAGGATTCAACCGTAAAGGAGAAAGAGCCCTCGGATCAATAACCCTACTAATGAAGACCGGTGACTTAGCAAAGACAACCGCAAAATTTCACATAATTGATTCGAAACATCGTTCAACGCTCTACTCGGGCCGACCATGGATACATGAAAACGGGATGGTACCATCATCTCTACACCAGTGCATCAAATACTACGATGGAGGGGAACAGTGCATCAAAGGTGACTTGCAACCATTCTCCGTACATGAGATTGGAATCCATGAAGATGCAACTTATTATGCACCTCCAAAGAAAACAATCTTCTCCAGAGATACCGTAACAAATGAAGCAAAGAAAGTTCAGGACAACAAAGAACCTGAAGTTCTAGTCCAACAGTCACTCACCACTCCCTTCCGGCGAGATGGTGAAGGTTTCTCCACAACTCGCATCCGAGGTCGAGGCCGGGGACGAGGTCGTGGTAGAGACGCTAGGGACGATTGGACGGAGGAAACCAGCCCATCAATGTTGATCGGGAAGATAGTTCTGAAGAAGAAAAAGAAATCAAACAAGAAGCAGCGACAATAAGTCAGAAGAAGCCGCAATTCAAGATCTCTCTCGAAGATGAGAAGAACGAAGGATACAAATCAATGTACGAAAAGATTAACCACTACGTACATACTATGACCCTAACCCCGATCCATTCTAACAAGATCGAGGGTATGGTGGTCAAAGAGGTACGTAACGACGGTACAAGGCCAATCAAGTTCTACCGTGGTGCTACTTCCTCCAAAACTGAAAATAATGTACAATTTGAAGATGTCACTTCATCGAATTAATGGAATTACCTTTTGAGTGGTACTCTCCCTGTGTTCAAAATTTAATTCAGCGTGGTTTCTTACCTCGACAATGGACAAAAGGCCAATCACAACATTTTGAAAAGTTATGGAATAACTCCGGTCGTCCACCCAATTCAAAGCATGGCCTCGGATTCGGCACAGTAGGATCAGTTGACGATACTGAATTTTGCTTGGTTGTCACTTGCGAGTCCAATGAAAACTGCATGGAAACTACGGAAGAATTCGAAGATTTACAAATCGGAGATGCTCCACCGAATTCGAAGAAGAAATCAAATCTACAATAGATGAGTTAACGGAAGTTAACTTAGGTACTAGCGAAGAACCTAGACCTACCTTTGTTAGCTCCTTACTCAATAAAGAAGACTCCGAAGAAATAATCAAATTATTAATGGAATTTAAAGACCGTTTTGCTTGGAACTATGACGAGATGCCGGGATTAGCTCCGCAGGTTGCGGTCCATAAGCTAGGAGTGGATCCTACTTCGTCCCGCCGGACAAGGTCCCGGAAGAATGCGTCTAGAAATCGAACAACAAGTCATAGCCGAAGTTAAAAAGCTAATAGACGCTAAATTTGTCCGTGAAGAACAATACCCGACATGGCTAGCCAATGTAGTGCCGGTCGAAAGAAGAATGGTCGGATCGGAATTTGTGTGGATTTCGGAGATTTAAACAAGGCATGTCCAAAAGATGAATTCCTCTACCGATCCCGGAATGAATGATCGACATTGCTTCAACACATGAAATATTCTCATTCATGGATGGATCTTCAGGATACAACCAGATAAAAATGGCTCCGAAGATGAAAAGCTTACAAGCATTCGGAACGCCTATCGGAGTATTTTGCTACACAAGTGATGCCATTCGGACCGAAGAACGCAGGAGCAACCTACCGTAGAGCAATGACAAGAATTTTTGATGATCTCATCCATAATCAAGTCGAATGCTACGTGGACGATGTTGTCATCAAAAGCAAAGTAAAGGAAAACCACCTGTATGATTTGAGAATTGTTTTCGAACGATTAAGACAATTTGACCTTAAGATGAATCCCTTAAAATGCGGCTTCGGCGTCACCTCCGGGAAATTCTTAGGATTCGTTGTCCGACATCGTGGAATTGAAATCGACCCGGAAAAGATTAAAGCTATCTTAGAAATGCCGCCTCCCAAAACCTTAAAACAACTACGATCTTTTCAAGGGAAGTCGGCATATCTTCGACGCTTTATCTCAAACCCGTCGAGTAGGTGTCGACCTTTCTCGGCACTAGTTAAAAAGGACGCCAAATTTATTTGGGAAGAGAAATGCCGAAGGCCTTCGAGGACATTAAACAATATTTAATGACACCTCCCGTCTTAGCAGACCCCGGCCTCGTGTAGACCGCCGATACTTTACACCGCGGCTTTAGACGACTCTCTCGGAGCCCCGTTATCCTGAGTCAATGATGAGGGTAAAGAAAATGCTCTTTACTACTTAAGCCATCGTTTACTTCCGACGGAAGTAAGGTATCCCGCAATTGAAAAGCATTGTTTGGCCCCGATCTTCGCCGCTCAAAAGCTCGGCACTACATGCTTTCTCATAAGGTCAACCCGATCTCGAAATTTAATCCATTGCAAAACTCGATGACTCGTCCAACACTTTCCGGCGGACTTGCCGGATGGTCAATGATATTATTGCAATTCGATATAACTTTCGTGCCTCTTCGTGCCGTAAAGGGACAAGTCTTAGCGGACTTCCTCGCAAAGACACCCTTTGCCGCCGAATCTCCTCTCAATGACGATCTGCCAGATGAACAAATAATGAATCTAGAAGACCTTGATGATCGACGTTGGGAATTATATTTCGACGGAGCATCTTCAGCACACAAAGATGAAGAATCGCAAGTGATAGTGCCCGGTAAGGCAGGAATCGGGCTAATCTTTATAACACCGGAGCGGGGGTGTTAAGATACTCCTACCACTCGACGTAACCGTGTACAAACAATGAAGTAGAATACGAAGCCCTCATAACGGGACCTGGAATTAACCTTTCAAATGAGGATAACGTACATCAACATCTACGGGGATTCACGGTTAATCATTCAACAGATCGCCGGACAAGATAGAATTTTAAAGCCAAGACTCGAACAATACTTCCAGTATGCCATACAGCTGTTGGAACAGATTCCAAATGTGACGATCTACAAAATTTCCAGAAAAGAAAATGCTTTAGCAGATGCTTTAGCAGATGCTTTAGCCCATCTCGCAAAAGAATTTGCCTGTTTGCAAGATGAGTCAGTGGAAGTGTCAGTTCACGGACGTCAGGTCCTATCACAGCTCGACATAGACACGACACACATATCAGAAAAAGAAAAAGAATCAGTTGCAGCAGTGACAGAAAACACAGAAGATTGGCGATAGCCATTGATGGACTACCTGCAAACAAGAAAGCTACCAGACGATAGGTTGCTAGCCCATCAGATCAATAAAAGAACTCTGTCTTATGCATTAATAAACAACACATTGTACAGAAGGTCTTTTGATCAAATGTGGATAAGGTGCCTAAGCGGGTCCGAGGCCCGTGAAATTGATAAGGAGGTGCATTCGAGACTCGTGGCGCTCACCGATCGGGTCCGAAGATGAAAATGAAAATTAAAAGACTAGGGTACTACCGGCCCTCGATGATGACCGACCGCATGAAAATCGCCAAGAGCTGTCACCAATGCCAAGTGCACGGAGTGGTTCTACACCAACCTCCAAATGTGCTACATCCGACAATTGCGTCGTGGCCATTTGAATGTTGGGGCACGGACATAGTGGGTCCAATAGAACCACCATCTTCAAAAGGACATCGCTTCATTCTTGCGGCTACGGATTACTTTTCCAAGTGGGCAGAGGCAGTTCCACTTAGAGAAGTGAAAGCACACCACGTGCTACAGTTTTTCAAGAACCAAGTTGTCTACCGTTTCGGAGTGCCGCGCAGGATCATCTCAGATAATGGGTCAGCATTCAGAAGCACACAAATCAACAATTTTGTCAGGAGACACGGAATCGACCGGCGATACTCAACAATTTACTACCCAAGAGCAAACGGCCTCGCTGAGGCTTTTAATAAAACTCTCGTTCAAATCTTAAAGAAAAACTTGGACGATAATAAGAGAAATTGGCACGAGAAGTTGTTAGAAGCCTCATGGGCCTACCGGACAACCTTCAGAACTCCTACTCAAGCTACACCTTACGCTCCGGTGTATGGGTCCGAGGCGGTGTTACCTTTAGAGGTTCAGCCTTCCTTCACTCGAATTGCAATTGCAAATAAGATCACGATGAAGAGAACGCCAAATTACGACTCGAAGAATTAGAAAGCCCGGAAGGGAAAAGACTTGCATGCGCAACAAAATTTAGAACTATACCAAGCTAAGATGGTTCAAGCCCATGACAAACCGGTCCGCCCAAGAACCTTCAAAGTTGGTGACTTAGTTCTCGTTCTCAAGAGACCTATCCTCGCACACCGCAAGATAGGAGGAAAATTTGAACCCACTTGGGAAGGGCCGTTTGTGGTTGAAGCAAGTATACTCGGGAGGCTCCTACCGGCTAGTGAATCGCCGGGGAGAACGACATATGCTTCCGATCAACGGACGATACTTGAAAAAGTATTACGCTACCTGATGTTTCGAAGGAATGAATTCTTCATCCCTAAGAAACACGGGCGAAGTAATTACTTATGATTGGGTCCGAACCCAAAAAAATAATAAGATGTGCTAAAATAAATAAAGTCATGATAATTAAGTTTTCCTTGTTTCCTTTTCCAAATCAAAATCTCTTCCCTGATATTATCCTACTTCATTCATGTTAAATTTGAAAATATAAAAAATATGTATATAAAAAAAAATTTGTCTTTAATAAACATTTTCTTAATGCTCTTGTTCTTAGTACAGCCGCTGATCCTTTTCCTTGTCTTTTCGCAGGGGAATGTAGAACGGGCGGTTGGTCCTAAACTTTAAGAATGGCGTAAGCCTTGCACTCGATGAAAAGAGGGTGAAAGATGGAGCGATAATCGAGATTGACTCGGATTTCGTACCGGCAGAGCTCGCAAGACGAGGAAAGTGACCGGGTCCCGATTGACCGAGAAGAACCGCCCGGCGGACAAGTGATGAAAGTGGGTGGCCCAAGCCACCAATCCAGCAGCAAGAAAAGAAAAGCAAATACTGAAGAAGACAAGAAAATGAAGTCTGTAGTCGCTACAGCAGAGGGCAGGCTTGTCAGCGCCGTGTTGACCTCATTTTTGATGAGGTCTTCCCTTCTTCTTTTTAGTGCTTAGGATCTAGCCTTAGGCTTTTCCTTTGACTATCTTAGAGGAGTAGAATTGGGACCCACCTTTTAGAAATTCCAAACATTTCTAAACTCCCTGCAAACTCCACAAATTTGACCATAGACCCCTAATCACCTAGAGGGTTGAAATCAAATGTGGAAGTTTAAAGGATGAGTTCCTATAGGGCTCTTTGGCCTTAGGACTACCACCGGTGGCCTCGGTCCGATGAGGGGCCGACTTACACACACTACACTTATACACTACACTTACACACTACATTTCCACACACTTCCTAAAACCACACCCATACCCAACTTGACCTCCCGACTCATGTAGGTGATTCACATGGATGGTCCTTAACCCCTAAGCCCTCGGCTAAGAGGGTTAGGAACAACATAGTGAATGCCTCAAATGAGTCCTCTCATGGCTCATATGGGCTTGAAATGACTTCATGGCTCAACCAAAATGACTTATTTCCACTTACATCCACCCAATCTTCAATTTCCCAAATTTTCAATTTTTGACCCCCGGGACCCTACACCTACTAAACCTACCCAAAACCCTTGAAATTACCCAAATTTTTGCAAAATTTCCAAATTACCTAAAATTCTTCAAAATTATTCCCAAACATTTCTACACCACGCAAATTGACCATCTATATCCAAAAATACCAAAAATTCCAAGAAAACCTCCCAATACCCTCCAAATACCCAAAATACCCTTCTTGACCCAAAAATCCAAAAATTCAAAAAATTCCCAGAAAATTCCAGATCCCAAATATTCCCGATTTCATTTGTCAAACTACACCATGGGCCAATTTTGTCAATTTACCCTACGTTTGTCAAAACCCGATTTGACCCATTTTAATCCAAAGTGAACCCGATGTTAAACCAAACCTATCCAATTGACCCCAATTTTGGTCCAATTCAATTCTAAACTTCAATTCAACATTCCTAATACTAATTTAGACCAAATCCAGTCCAATTTGATTGACATTTGGATCCAATTCCACTTTTGACCTTAAGGCCCATTTTTTGACCTAAGCCCAGACCTAACCCAAATGAACCCAAACCCCAAAAATCAAAGCCCAACCAAAGTCAAAACCTCTTTGAGACACTCCCATAAACACTTCTCAGCCGATAATTCTACATCCAATTCCAGCCCTAGCCCAACATTGGCCCAACTTGGCCCATTTGGACCTATATTAGCCCATTCACCAAAAGAACCAAATCCAACCCAATTCAAGCCCAAACTACCCCAAATTTGCTTCAAGTTACTCATGACACATCCATGAGCTAAACCAACAATTATTTGGCCCAACCTTTTACAAAATTTCATCCATGAACACATTCATAAACTTAAAAGCCCACTTCCCTTGACCTTTCTAAAAGCCCATTTCCTTCAAAATTCAAAAGCCCAAATATACCCTAAAGCCCACATGACATCTCCATTTGTCATCCATTTAATTAAATCCATTACCTAAGTCTAAAATCACCATCAAATTATTCCAAATCAAGTTTCATACAAATTTCCATCAAAACATCCAAATTCTTAAAACCCATTTTCATGAAATTGACCCAAGCTTTTCCCAAGCCAAATGGAGCCAAGGATGAGCCATTCACAAGCATATGAAGCCATGAAAGTTTGGCATGTGACCATGCCATTAATAGCGAAAAGGAGGAGGTCGGCCCAACCATCTCTAAAGTCGATTAACCTTAAGCATGTCTCCCCTTAACCAAGATTTAATCCAAATATTCTTGGATAAGGACATCACCACCTCTTGACCGGCTAGCCCTGGTCTTCTCAGCCCAAGACCGGCCATGGGGAGGTGAACCCAACCCCGGAAGCCAATGGGTTGACGATTTGAAGCAAAATGACCCCCTCCCCGTTCCATTTAATTCGAACACTTTACATGTCCAGACCCAATTGACTTCACCATTGCCAGCCTGACCTCCCTGGTCAAGATGGTGACCCATGCACTGCCCGGCGGCCGCACAGGTGCTTGGGAAGAAACACCACATGAGAGCTCGCATGTGAGCCAACTTTGGAATTCCACCTTCTTGAGCTGCCCCATGCCCAATGGCCACCATGGCTGTTCTTCTCCTCCTCGGAAAGCGGTGATCCCAAGCCCTAACTCTCCACAGGGAGGCCCTCCACCCTCTCTGACCCAAACTCGCGCCCCTCTCGGCCATAAGAAGAGAGAAGCACAAACCTTGCCAAAACTGCACTTGGTGTTCCCGGACAGACCCTTCTCCACTCTTAGAGCACTTGATCCCCGGTGAGATCCCCCGCTGCCATTTCTCCTCGCCAGCTCGATTTCGGAGTTGAAATTCCACCCAGCCGGGACACTTCTCCACGGTGAGCCAATTCCCAAATTGATTGGCTCTACACCTTCACCAGACGAGGAAGGTGTCGGCCATCAAAAGCCCCATCTCCGAGCCACGGTTGCTCTCCGGCCTCGAGCTTTGGTGGACTTGGTGAAATCTCAGACAATTCACGGACTGGGAGACTTCATGCGGAGCTTCTTTGGGACCCGATCGAAGGTGCGACAACTCTCGGATTGAAGCCGCGCACTTCTACGAGCTTCAGAGTATGAGTTAACTCTCCATCCCGAGCTTACGGGAGATTCTCCATTTCAAATGCCTTAGTTTCAATGCATGTTAGCCGTATAGATGTGTTCGTCTCTTGAGAACGAATCCATAGAGTATAAGAACGTAAAAATCCATTGAGAATCGAGTGAGATCTTAGGGATTTAGTGTGAATCTCGGTGAGAACACGGGGACGATGAACGGATGCCGTCCATTCGATACACGCGCGCACGGACGGCCGAGTTGCGTCGGACCGAGGAGACGGTACGAGAACCGCGGGGCCGAGAACAGCGGCTCGGGTGGCGGCGTCGAATGGGAGCGCGACGCGTGTGCGTTCGGAGAGCTGCCCAGGGTTGACGCGGCGCCGCGTGGATAAATAGATAAATAGGGTATTTTCTTATTTATTTAATTCACAAACTTAAAAAATTCATATCTCTGTGTAGGAAAATCACAAAAATAAAATAAAAATACTCTTGCTCGATTAAGAGGAGAATAATGTGGAAAAGAAATCACTTAATTTCATGAAATATTTTATTTTTTATAATTTATTTACTCTCTGCATTGTTTTAATTCTCATGCATGCATACAATTCTATATGACATGAGACCATGGGGTTTTGAAGCCTCTGAATTTGAGACATTCCACAGATTTTTCCAAAGTCGAGAGGCCATCCTATGAAGAGTTCTTGATTTTTCAAGTTCAGATTATTTTATTTTGAGTATTTTAATTCAGTAAATAGCATGTTGTGAAATAAATTCTAGGAAAATTTGGTGATGTTCCTTATGACCCAGGAGAACCTTAGGAAAAATAGGTTTTGACTTAGTTCATTTAAAACAACCACCAATTGGCTTAAACACCCAAAATAGGTCTTTTATTAACTAGAATTAACCAGAGCATCAAATTGACTTGAAATCAATTCTCCACTGACCTTTAGGATCAGAGGAATCCACCATAAAAATTTGAGGTCAATTGGACTTGGATTAACCCCACTAATTGGGTTGATTAAGTCGCTTAGCCCATTTTAAACTTTAAAAATTCATAACTTTTAAAATACTTTTCAAAAATTTACTAAATTGGTTTTGGGCTTTTCTCTGATATCAGGGAACCTAAGAAAATTAAAATTTCAATTTTAGAAAGAAAGTTGATTTTTAATAATATTTTAATATTTTAATAATTAAAAAAATAATAAAAATCACAAAAATAATAAAATTCACCAAAATGTCACATTTTGAATTTTAATCACTTGGGAACAAACGTATTTCTTGGGTACATTTAGTGAAATATTAATTTTAAAACCCTAGGGTAATTTTAAAATTAAAAAATATATTTTCTAGCATTTTCACTAAAATAATTACAATAAATCATAGAAAAATCAGAAAATTGCAAATTTGCTTCTCTAGTTTCCTTGATATCAGAGAGATTTTTGAAAAATATAAAATCTTTTCAACATTTATTTTATTTTTAAATTAATTAACACTCCAAAACTTAAAATAATTATAATAAAAATAATATAATTCAAAAAATCACCAAAATTAGTCCAAGTGGTCCTCTGGTCATTAGAAATGTCCCCTAATTTTCTTAAGGACAGAAACTTTCCCTTGGTCATGTTATCAAATTTCCCTTGAAAATCTCTATTTTCTACCAAAAATAATTATATAAATAAATTAAATACAGAAAAATCCACATTTTCTCCTCTCATGTCTTTATTGATATGAGTGAAGTCACGCATAAAAATTTCAAGTTCATCTGGGTTTAATTTAGTGAGTTATGAAATTATTAAGCTTAAGGGGTAAAATGGTAATTAAACTTTTAACCCTTAATTAAAACTTTAAGTTTAATAATAAAAATCAACAAGTAAAA
This sequence comes from Papilionanthe hookeriana x Papilionanthe teres, assembly GCA_022702705.1. Classification (NCBI taxonomy): domain Eukaryota; kingdom Viridiplantae; phylum Streptophyta; class Magnoliopsida; order Asparagales; family Orchidaceae; genus Papilionanthe; species Papilionanthe hookeriana x Papilionanthe teres. The sequence goes on from CM040427.1 coordinate 117,205,252, forward strand.
TATTTGATCTTAATCTGGTTTGGATGATTGAAATTTAAATAATTAAAGGGTAGAAATCCATTAAATAATTTTTAAAATGATTAAACTTTTAATTAAATAATAGATTAAATTTAAGGAGGAATAATAAATTGGAATTATTAAAATAAGGGATATTTATTAGGAAGAGATTTATTCTTTAATTTAAATCTCTAAACTAATTATATCATTAATACTCAATTTTTAAATAACATGATAACTCAAATTTAAAATATTAAAAGACTTAATTAAATTATTAAACTCTTTTAAAATTTTTAATTGAAATTAAAAAACAAAAGCAAATTAAAGATAAATTAAATTAAAATTAAATTAAATTTAACAATTAAATTAAAATTAAATTAAATTTAATAATTAAATTAAATTAGATTAAATAATTAAACTAAATCAAATTAAACAATTAAATTAAATTGAATTAAATTAAATTAAATTAAATAAATTAAATTAATTAAATAAAATTAAATTAAATCAAATTAAATTAAATTAAACGATCAATTAAATGAAATTAAATTAAATAAATTAAATTAAATTGAATAACTAATTAAATTAAATCAAAACTAAATTAAATTAAATCAAATTAAATTAAATTAAATGAAATCAAATTAAAGTTAAATCGATCAAATTAATTAAACACCAAATCAAATTAAATTGAACTATGTTAAACTAAATTGAAACTCGATTAAATTAAGTTAAATTAAATATAACATCACTTTAAAGAGCCTTAAAGAATTAAAAATAAATTTAAAGCAACGAGCGCTATTCAATTAAACCCTTTAGCAAATCAATCATTTGAATACTAATTTACCGCTTAAGCTTTAGTTATTATAACTCCTAAATGGAACGTCGAAATGAAGTCTTCACTTCACTGTAGATATTGAAATGTCTTAGTGTTAAGAGCGAGTTATGAGAAACTTGAAAACCTCGGACGATTGATTCATTTATATAATTAAATTCATTTGGACTTAAAACAATCTGAAAATATTGAAAAGATGTTTAAGATTCTTCTTAAGCACTTCCTCGATATGATAGGATATTTATAAACGATTGGACTTAATTGTCCTTTGATGAAAGAAAATGGATCCTCGAAACAAAAACACAAAGAACCTAGACGTCATAGGAAATGACTAGCTATAGGATTAGAATTTGGTAGAAAACCACCACCAACCTTTCCCTTAGCCTTACCTAGGAACTTGCTTAAATATGCGTAATTGTGTTTTATGCGGCTTGGGATGACGGGAAGACCTCAGGGTACGCATTTGTATTATTGCAATTTACTTTCACACCAATTCATTTTCCGGCAATTTACATTATTGCAATTTACTTTATTACCTTATTTGCGTTTATTTTTCTTGCATGATAAAACAACTTGTTGCATGAAAACCCTTTTACTTTAGGATAGCCTATAAGCGAAACCAAAATTAAGTTAAAAGTCATTGCGAGATAAAATTCACATACAAACATTTCAAAATATAAAACAACTCAAAATTTAATCACAAGCAGAACACAAAACTACAATTACAACTAAATTAAAACGTCTTTTGTTGGATGATCGGGAATACCTCGGATGATGTAACCTACGTGTTGTAGCAGGTTTCCCGCGGTCCCCAAATGAAAGTGTGGAACTCATTCGGTTGAGTTTAGCAAATTCATGTTTGGACTAAGTGAATGCGATAAAAATAATGATGCGGAAGGATGGAAGCATGGGATCTTAACCGGTGTCGTTATAATCAACTTTAAGATTTGTTTTAAATAAAACATAAAAAACACCTGGAAATTAAGATTTTCTACAAGCAGACACTTTTCTCAACTCTGATTTATGATTTCCAAACTAAACCTCACAACAACCGGGAGTTTGGAGCACTGGTGGGCAACACGGCCATCGTCGTCGGCAAAACTTGAACCTACTTGACAAAACTTTTCTAGAATTAAACAACCGAAGCCATAGGGACTTCGAGGTAGCTTGCCTAGTGCAACATAAATCCTCAACTCTTCGTTAGGCATTTGCATTGCAAATTAAGCCCTAACCGGTCTTAGGATTCCGAGGGTACAGTCGTCTAAGATACGACAATAAACCCTCACATCTTCTAGGTATTTGTTTGATTTTGCATCATGCAAAATATAAGCCACAATTAATTAAAATTATGAAATTGAAATATCAAATAAACATTAGGACTTTCTAAATTCAAACGAAACAATAGGATAGTCGGGAAATTATCGAAGTTCACTTCGAATCAGTGATTTCTCCTACCTCTCTTCCTTTGGATTCACAAAACAAAATGTTCCAAAATTTGATCGTTCCCCATTGAAATTCAAAATTCGATCTTTGAAAACCTTAAACTTTGAAATTCTTGAGAGCAGAATTATTGGTTATTATCGAGAGTTTTCAAATTGATTCCCGTCACTTAAGATGTAATTAACTATAGGGGCTTGCCCTTATAGGGAATTTTAAAGAACCCGGGTAATATAAACCTTTGTTTAATGTTTTCGTATTAAGCGGGGGAAACTTGTCGGCTTATAAAATTGGTTCGCGGACCAAACGGATGTCACTAATCTTCTAGTTTATTTAATCAAACCCCACTATCAAACGGTGTGTCTATCCTTAGGGATAGATACCGGTTGTGGTGCGGTTCTCGTTTATATAATGACTGGGATGTGAGGTCGGTTTTAATCTCATATCTTAAAACCTTGATTTAAAATTATTTTCAAAATCAAATACTACTTTTCAAATTATTTATTTTAATTAAATTAAAAAATTCGCCGCACAACTTACGTTGGCGACCCTTTTTCAAAATAAAACATACAACCTAAAATATTGCCATTAATTCACAGCGACTTCCGTAGGGAGAATTCCTCTCTCCATTATAATCGGAATAATTACCTTTCAAAAATCGGTAGTGTATCCATGTCCCTAATGGATCAGACACCCTTCTTTCCGTTGGAATACTATGTTCATTTCTATCTTGAACCATTATAGCCAACATTCTCTCAGGATTTAGGAACCCTTGTTTAGACACCCACAAACGGAGAGAGGGTTAAGATCCTTTACCTCATTTCGAGGTAGGGTGGACCCCAGATAGGTGTTAGATTAGGAGTGTTCCTTCGAGTCGAGAAGTCTTGCTTAAGACTTTCTTTCCCTTTCCAACTCTGGTCAGTTCACTTACCTTCTCTACACCTTTAATGATTAGTTCTAAATAAACAAACCCTCTAATAAGTGATTCTTTTAACGAATGATAAATATATGAACAAAGAATGAGTTCGGACTCTTTTCAATTCCTTTCTTTTCGTCCTAAAAGAAAAAGAAGCATAACTTAGGACTGATAACCGGAATCTACCTTGCAGAAATGGAAGCCCCGAAACTGATTTTCTCCTTCACCAACGGTGGACTTCGACGTACGCATAAGGATGAAATTTGCCAGGCTCGTAGGGTCATCAGATTTGGACGAGGATTGCTTTACGAACGTCAAAGGTCACCGACGTCTCCTCTTTACTTGCTTGACAAACAAGGTGTCCCGAAGGCCGAGCCCGCGCGGGTTCAACCTTAAGGAGCCCAAGTTTCCTCCTATGAAAGGGTCCGACCGGGAGGAGTGCGTGCTTACTACCCACCGCCCCGGGTCTAGTTGTTTACGCACCTACCCCGACTTCTGCCAAATCAAAGGGAAAGAAATCCGGAACTATGGTAAACCTGTTACCGTGGAGGGTACAGATCTTCTGTAAGACCTTGTTTCGAAATCGGGTCAGGTTCAGATTCCTTCGTGACGAAGACCCCGAAAGAAGAAATAGAAATAGAAGGATCGCCGGGAAACCCCGGAAGGCTGGCGAGATTGCCTTCTGGAGGAAATTCGAGTTGCCGAATATACATAGTTACCGGGGAATATACTGCTTGCACGACTACATACCACTTTTGGAGGAAGCGAGTTCAAATCCCCTCTCTCACTTCCTTGAGAGGATGAGGAGAATGTTCTGGTCGCGCCCATAACCACGGCCCGCATACTACAACGATAGCCGCAAGAAGAAAGAATCAGAACTACGCGTTTGCTCGACGCAAACTTTGGTAGAAAAGCTAGCGAAGAAGGAAAAGCGCCCCGTGTCGGAAATTCTACGAAGGATAGGACGGGTGCCGGTCAGATCCGTCTTGGGCCCGAGTAGAACCCGCGAATGTGATAGAAAGCCTAGCGAGAGAATGAAGGCTAGCCCGCCTGTCGTAGTATCGGGGTTACGGTTAGGGAGGATACCACCTTCCGACATTTGGCCCGATGAACCATGCAGTCTAGACCTTCTTGCTAGAAGGATGGTGTGGCGTCCCACTACGGGGCGATTGGGGCGAAACGGCGGCCGAGAAGAAAGTCTCGTAGGGAGGTGGAATACGAGAAAGTGCTCTTTGCGATGAAGGGGACTCATGAAAAGGACCCGGCAACCATCGCATGACAACCACAAAGATACACGAAGCTCGGCTAGAGAAGATGCCATGGAAAAGTTGAGAACGGGCATCAGACGGTTGGCAAAGAAGAAGAAAAGTTCGGAGATGAGATCGACTCATCGAATTCATGGACAACGAATATGCGGAAATCAACATGGTTGGAACCCGAGCTTCATCGAAGCTGCTCAAGGTGCTCCTGCGGCCGCGGAGAAGGCTAGGAGCGTGAAGATACGGCTTCGGGAAAAGACGACACGATCGCTCGAATGGCGAAGAGGATGGAAGAGATGGCCATAGCTCTAGCCACTCTCCAAAGTGAAGTACAACCACATAGAGAGACACCCCCGAAGTCATTCACATCGTAGACGGAGGAAGGAAATTACATCCGTCAATGGGGATGACCGAGTTTGAAAAAGGATACAACCTGAGAAGTATGATCCTACGAAAAGGATATCAAAAACTTGGTAGAACGACGGAGTGCGAGAAGCACGCACAATCGAAGAACGGGACATCGTCGGACGGGTAGACCTTACCCGGAAGGTCGGCAATCCAATACCCCGGGCTTCGTACCACCTACATTTAAGACCTTCGACGGAACGGGGAACCCCCCGACGGCATGTTGCACACTTTCGTGCCGGTTGTTGCAATGCCGAGCGGGAGCGATGCGCTACTCTTAGACGGTTCGTTAGCGATGCGATGGGAATCGCCTTCGGCGGTATGCAGTGCACCCCGACGGTTCGGTGAAGACATTCTGAGCTAGAGAGCCTCTTCATTAAGCGATTTGCGGAGCTCGACACCACGTCACTATAGGTGATTTAGTGGTAGAGAAACGAGCCGAATGAAACTTTGGTGGATTACATGCCGATGGGCTTAAGCATGAAGTGTGAACCACGAAGCTGCGAGAACAACATGCGGTCGGCATCTTGCTTAAAAGCATTCACGGCCCCGATAGCACTTCTCCTCGAGTTCTTATTAAGACTTTTGAGAAGTTGTTAAGCAAGGCCGGAAGCTTGCAAGAAGAGGCGAAGCAATTAAGTTTGCGCGACAAGACGGACAAGCAGAAACGGTGAAGACTTTCGAAAGAAATCTGGGGTCGTTGCGACGGTTAATGACGGAAACAGCCGTCTGAAATACCACGGAAACGGCGCGACAACCACAACAAAATTACCGGCAACCCCAGGTCCGGCTATCGGTCGTCTCCGCGGTATGAACAACGCGATCTCGTCCGCAACGTACATTGAGGGAGCTCGGCCAGAGAATATCCGTTCGGGAATGAAGCGATTACCAAAGATGTTCCGTAGCAATGAAAACTCCGGATTTCGAATTCTGCAGGAGCCCAGACCGAGAGGAAGTCAACAAGAAAGGTGATCCCAACTTTTGCCCCCTACCATCGGATGCTTGGGCACAAGATAGAGAAGCTGCATTACCTTCAAGAAGTTGGCTCGATGACAACCTTCGGAAGAGTATAACAATCCGAAGGAGTACATGAAGGAACCCCCGAAAGGAGGTTCGTCATTATCTCAATGCGTCCGTCATTAGATGAATCACATGCAGCCCCGACGATGGATGGACTACAGCACAGGACGAGATCTTCGAAGAAGATTTTTAGACAACATCCGAACCGCTTCGGTGCGAGCTTGATTGAGTTCGAACTGTTAAGCGGTCTTATCACTTGCGATAGAAGAGCCACCTCGACGGGGGAGAAAATCGAAGAGAAGAAAATTGACGAAGAAGAGGGGACTGAGACTCCTAAGGCTAGACTAGGGGCTGCTTATCCTAGGATAGTTGTTTCCGATTCGGGGGAGAAATCCCTCGAACTTCTGATTTTGTATGATTATCACCTTTCCTTCGGTGGGGATAAATATTATAATGATAAAATTGATAGGCGTTAGCTACGTTTTGGTTGTTTCTAACGATTACGTAACTAGCGACATCCAGAAGCGTCGATTTCGATACCAACAACAATTCTCAAATCATACATGATCTCGACGATCACAATGGCAAAGAAGGCATCCATCGAGGAGGCTACGAGAGCTCGGTAAACAACGGCTACATGCGGCGAAGGTTTAGAGGAGCTCCGGTTACGATAGAGTTAGAGCCTTCGAAGTTTTGAATGTGAGAAGAGCCGATCATTCCGATTCGGAGGAGACACCGGCAAACTCAACACTAGATTCGAAGAAATTACGAAGTCGACTTGAAGTGGAAAGTTGTTTACCTCCGAGAATGGGTCCAAAGACAAGGAAAGCGGGTGGTTGTTCAAGAAGAACCAACCGGCGGAAGACATACTCGTTCGAAGAAGCGAGACGCGGGAAAACAAAGTGGACTACAACGTGCTAGCCCATCTTAGGAAACTACGAATGGCGAGGCATTTACGACGCTCTCATCTTATCAAGGAGATGAGAGAAGCTCTACGATCGAAGGCCTTACTTGATGCGGAGGTGGCAAGCTCGGATGGCGGAAGTTCCTTGGATGAGGTTGCTCGTTAAAGGGCACGACGAGGTGTCACCTTCACGGACAATGACCTACTACTTGGGACGACGGATCACGGCCAGAGCTTAGTTTGTACATTTCGGTTACGATTGGGAAGTTTACGCTCTCCGGAGTTTTGGTGGATCCGGGAGCATCAATCAATATAATGAGTCTTCGAACACTAGCATACTTGGAAATTGATGCTCGTGAGCTCGAGGCCGACAAAATGTTATTAAGAGGATTCAACCCCGAAGGAGAAAGAGCCCTCGGGTCAATAGCGCTACGTGAAAACCGGTGACTTAGCAAAACTGACCGCAAAATTTCATATAATCGATTCGAAACGTCGTTCCAACGCTCTGCGGGCCGACCATGGATACATGAAAACGGGATGGTACCATCATCTCTACACCGGTGCATCGAAGTACTACGATGGAGGGGAACGATTGCATCGAAGGTGACTTCTGACCATTCTCCGTACATGAGATTGGAGTCCATGAAGATGCGGCTTATTATCACCGCCAAAGCAATCTTCTCCGGGAGATGCCATAACAAAATGAAGCAAAGAAAGTTCGAGACGACGAAGAGCACCGAGTTACACAGTCCAGCCGGTCGCTCGCACTCCCCTTCGGCGAGATGGTGAAGGTTTCTCCACGACTCGCATCCAGGGTCGGCGGGGACGAGCGTGGTAGAGACACTAGGACAATTGGACAAAAAGAAACCAGCCATCAATGTTGATTGGGAAGATAGTTAGAAGAGGAAAAATCAAGCAAGAAGCGACAGCAATAAGTCGAAAGACGCAATACAAGATCTCCTCGAAGATGAAAAGAACGAAGAATACGGAAATCAATGTACGAGAAGATTAACCACTACGTACACTATGACCTAACTTTCAGATCCATTCTAATAAGATCGAGGGTATGGAAGTCAAAAGGTACGTAGTGACGGTGCAAACGATCAAATTCTCTTGGTGGTGCTTCTTCCTCAAAATGAAAATAATGTACAATTCGAAGATGTCACTTCATCGAGAATTAATGGAATTACCTTTTGAGTGGTACTCTCCACGTGTTCAGAATTTAATTCAACGTGGTTTCTTACCTCGACAATGGACAAAAGGCCAATCACAACATTTTGAAAAGTTATGGAATAACTCGGCCGTCCTCCCAATTCGAAGTATGGACTCGGATTCGGCACGATGGGGTCGGTTGACGATGCGGGTACACAGCAGTTGTCACTTGCAAGTCCAATGAAAAGCTTGCATGGAAACTACGAGATGAACTCGAAGATTTACAAATTAGGAACGCTCCACCGGAATTCGAAGAAGAAATTAAATCCACAATAGATGAGTTATGAGAAGTTAACTTAGGTACTAACAAAAGAGCCTAGACCTACCTTTGTTAGCTCTTTACTCGATAAAGAAGACTCCGAAGAAATAGCTCAGGTTATTAATGAATTTAAAGACTATTTTGCTTGGAGCTACGATGAAATGCGAGGATTAGCCCCAGAGGTTGCGGTCCATAAGCTAGGAGTGGATCCTACTTGTTCCGGTCAGACAGGTCCCGAAGGAATGCGTGCGGAAATCGAACAACAAGTCATAGCCGAAGTTAAAAAACTAATAGACGCTAAATTTGTCCGTGAAGAACAATACCCGACACAAAGTTGCTTGATATTGGTGCCGATCGAAGAAGAATGGTCGGATCCAAATTTTGTGTAGACTTCGGAGATTTAAACGAGGCATGTCCAAAAGATGAATTCCCTCTGCCGATTCAGAAGTGATCGATATTGTGACACATGAAATATTCTCATTCATGGATGGATCTTGAGTCTGACAGGATAAAAATAGCTTTCAGGAAGATGAAAAGCTTACGGCATTGAACGCCGATCGGAGTATTTTGCTACACGGTGATGCCATTCGGAGCGAAGAACGCAGGCAACCTACCAAAGAGCAATGACAAGAATTTTTGATGATCTCATCACAATCCAAATTCGAGTGCTACGTGGACGATGTCGTCATCAAAAGCAAAGTAAAGGAAAACCACCTGTATGATTTGAGAATTGTTTTCGAACGATTAAGACAATTTAACCTTAAGATGAATCCCTTAAAAATGCGCCTTCGAAAGGCGTCACCTCCGAAATTCTTAGGATTCGTTGTCCCGACATCGTGGAATTGAAATCGACACCGGAGAAGATTAAACCATCATGAAATACGCCTCGAGAAACCTTAAGCAATTACGATCTTTTTAATTTGGCATATCTTCGCTTTATCTCAAACTGTCGAGTAGGTGTCGACCTTTCTCGGCACTAGTTAAAAGGACGCCAAATTTATTTGGGAAGAGAAATGCGAGAAGGCCTTCGAAGACATTAAACGATATTTAATGACACCTCTGTCTTAGCAGCCCCGGTCTCGGGTAGGCAGGCGATACTTTACCGCGGCTGAACGCTCTCTCGGAGCCACTGTTAGCCCAGGTCAATGATGAGGTAAAGAAAATGCTCTTTACTACTTAAGCCGTCGTTTACTCCCGACGGAAGTAAGGTATCCGCAATTGAAAAGCATTGTTTGGCCTGATCTTGGCAGCTCAGCTCGGTACTACATGCTTTTCTCATAAAATTCGACTTGATTTCGAAGTTTAATCCATTGCAATACTTGATGACTCGTCCAACACTTTCCGGGCTGCCGGATGGTCAATGATATTGCAATTCGATATAACTTTAGATTGCCTGCGCGTGCGAGTAGGAATGATCTTGAGACTTCCTCGCGGCACACCCTTTGCGGCCGAATCTCCTCCTCGATGACGATCGCAGGATAGACGAATAATGAGCTGAGGAATACGATGATCGACGTTGGGAATTGTATTTCGACGGAGCGTCTTCAGCACACAAAGACGAAGAATCGCAAGTGATAGTGCCCGGTAAGGCGGGAATCGGGCTAATCTTTATAACTTCGGAGCGAAGTGTTAAGATACTCCTACCATGACGCGGAGGCAGGTGTACAAACAACGAAGCATAATACGAAGCCCTCATAACGGGATTGGAATTAACCATTCAAATGGGAATAACGGTATCTACGGGGATTCACGAGTTAGTCATTCAACGGTCAATAGGACGATGCAATTCCTCGCCCAGAGACTCGAACAATACTTCCCGGTATGGCATACGGCTGTTGGAGCAGATTCCAAATGTGACAATCTACAAAATTCCTAGAAGAATGCTTTAGCGAGATGCTTTAGCCCGTCTCGCAAAAAGAATTTGCTGTTTGCAAGATGAATCGGTGGAAGTGTCGATTCATGGACGTCGAGTCTATCCTTTGACTCGACATAGACACAATACACAAATCAGCAAAGAAAAAGAATCGAGTTGCGGTAGTGACGGAAAGCACGAAGATTAGCGTGATGAGTGATGAACTACACCCAAACGGAAAAATGCAGACGATAGGTCGCTAGCCATCGAATCGAAAAATTTCTGTCCTCGCATTAATAAACAACCGCTATCTGAAGGTCTTTTGATCAAATGTGGCTAGGTGCCTAAGCGGGTACGAGCCGTGAAATTGTTAAGGGTGCATTCAAGACTGTGGCGCTCACCGGTCGGGTCAGATGAAAATGAAAATTAAAAGACTAGGGTGCACTGCGGCCTCGATGATATTTTGCATGAAAACTCCTTGAGCGCGTCATCAATGCGAGTGCGCGGGGTAGTTCTGCACGACCTCAAATGTGCTACACCCCAGGCAATTGCGTCGTGGCCATTTGAATGTTGGTACAGAATATAGTGGGTCCAATAGAACCACCATCTTCGAAAGGACGCGTTTCATTCTTGCATTTCTGATTACTTTTCCAAGTGGGTGAAGCGAGTTCGACTTAGAAGTAAGCACACACGTGCTACGGTTTTTGAAACCAAGTTGTCTACCGTTTCGGAGTGCAACGCGGGATCATCTCGAATAATGGGGTCAGCATTGACACACAAATCAACAATTTTGTCGGGAGACACGGAATCGTAGCGATACTCGGCAAATTTACTACCAGGCAAACGGTCTCGGCAGAGCTTTTAATAAAACTCTCGTTGAATCTTAAAGAAAACCTGGACGATAATAAAGAAGGAGAAATTGGCACGAGAAATTGTTAGAAGCCTTATGGGCCTACCGGACAACCTTCGAACTCTACTCGAAGCTACACCTTACGCTACAGTGTATGGGTCGAAAGCTGATGTTACCTTTAGAGTTCGACTTCCTTCACTCGGGAATTGGAGTTGCAAACAAGATCACGACGAAGAAAACGCCGGACTACGACTCGAAGAATTAGAAAGCTTGGAAGGGAAAAGACTTGCGGCACAACGAATTTAGAACTATACCGAAGCTAAGATGGTTCGAGCCCATGACAAACGTGGCCAAGAACCTTCAAAGTTGGTGATTTAGTTCTCGTTCTCAAAGAGACCTATTCTTGCACACGCGAATGGGAGGAAAATTTGAACCTACTTGGGAAGGACCGTTTGTGGTTGAAGCGGTATCCTCGGGGAGGGAGTTCCTACCGGCTAGTGGTGCAGGGAGAACGACATATGCTTCGATCAACGGATGATACTTGAAAAATATTACGCTACACGATGTTTTGAAGGAATGAATTCTTCATCCTAAGAAACACGGGTGAAATGATACTTGTGATTGGGTCCGAACCCAAAAATAATAAAAATGTGCTAAGATAAATAAAATCATGATAATTAAGTTTTCCTTGTTTCCTTTTCAAATCAAAATCTCTTCCCTCATCTTATCCTACTTCATTCATTAAATTTCAAAATATAAGAATAATAAAAATGTATCTTTAATAAACATTTTTCTTAATGTTCTTGTTCTTAGTACAACTTGATCCTTTTCCTTGTCTTTTCGGGGAAATGTCGAACGGGCGGTTGATGTGAACTGCAAGAATGGCGTAAGCCTTGCACTCGATGAAAAGGGTGAAAGATGGAGCGATAATCGAGATTGACTCGGATTTCGCACCGGCGAATACGATGCGAGAGAGTGGTGGGTCCCCGGTTAACGAAGCCTTGGGACAGAGAGACGGTGATGAAAGTGGGAGGCCCAAACACCAAATCAACAACAAGAAAGAGAAAGGCAAATACTGAAGAAGACAAGAAAATGAAGTCCGTAGTCGCTACGGCGAGGCGAGCTTGTCGGCGCCGCGCCAAAGAGATTCAAGAAGTTCGGAGGGCTACTCTCACGGCCACGCAACGAGGAATAAAGAATCGCCGTATCCGTAAGATGTTAACAAAACTAGCTGCGGACCCGGCGCGACGAGACAATTGCTAATGCCGGCACATACACTTCAAGGACGCCGGTTCACCGGGAACACGAAGAAAGGAGGCCGACTCCTAGAATAACGAAGAACCGGAAGGAAATCTCCGGAAGATCAGAAGGAAGAAGGCTACCACGCCACCGGATAGAACCACCGGCGGTGCATGACCTTGTTGCGAAGCAGCCGGGGGATGTACGGACGGGGCATCATCCACGAGGGAGCCGAGGTATGCGGGGAACGTGAAGGGATTGAACCATATATCCCACAATATGTGCCGAGGCCTCGCCATCTGCGGATCATTCCAGAATACGAAGTGGAGAGAATACAAAATGTTGAAAAGAAAACTTTCGAATACTTCGAGAGAATTAAAGGAAGAAGAATCAACATACTAGAAGGCCTGCGAGCTACACATAGACGTATTCTCGGAGTATGAACAACGGCAAATCGTGGTGTATCAGGGATGCGAAAGAATGGGCCGGCCGAGGACGCTTGAGGAAAAACACATGCTCGGAACCCCGGAGATGGATGCCGGGGAAAGGAAGAATCACGGTCTGATGCGGTTTCTGCTTACAACTTTGGCGAAGACGAAGGAAACCCACGAGAATACTTCGTCATGGGCAAGTAGATTCGATGCCATTAGTTATCAGAGAATGGTAAAAAGATTGATAGCATGGAGGGTACTGCCGAGCGAGATTGCATACCCAATAGGCACGTTATACGGCATCTCTACGAAACGGGGTGAGCGCATGCCATATTGATCACCACGACTTCGTCGGACAACGCCGGTCTCTTTCTTGAATGAGTGCAACATCATGTTCGGATGCGACCTCCGGATAGCGAGCCCGGAGTCGAGGCCGGTAAAATGCCTTTACCGGTGGGTTCCGTCATGATGGCCGTGGAGCGAGATATCGCAAAGCATTGCATACCGGAGTGCGAGTGGAGCGAATGCCGATTCTATTCTTTCAGGAGATGGACGACGACAAAATACCTTGCCATTTCGCTTCGGATCCCGAGCTAGAGAACCTCCGGCCTTACGAAGTTTGTAGGTTACATGGGAAATGTCCACCTCCCGTGTATCCGGCCGGCATCGCACGAGGATGGCAGGTGATGTTATTGACCATGTGCCTCAGCAATCGGATATCTTTTTGACGGATGCTTCTTTGGATGAATCAACGAAAGATCATACAGTCCGTTTTGAGTCTACATGGATTGTATGAAATGTATTCCGGATCGAGTTGTATGACGTATTTTCAACATGATTGGAATGAAAGTGACCATGTCGCGTTTTTGGCCTTCACCTCTTTGTGCAAATTGATTAGGAAACGCCATTAAAGTTAAATGAACTTCGAACAAAAGACGAGAAAAGAAAAAAAGAGAATAAAAGAAAACTTTCTAAAAAAAATGCGAAAAATATTGAAATGCCAAGTTCACATGAACATTAAATAAACAACAAATAAAATTTGAACCATTAAAAGACAAACGAAATCGAAACATGAATGGTAAATCGAATCACTAAGCAAATTCTCGATCAAATCTCAAATTCCATCCTTCGAACTTCCAAAATCAAATTCCGTCCTTCGAACTTCAAAATCAAATTCTCGATCAAATTCCAAATCCCGCTCTCGATCAGAATTTCGAATTTGATCTTCCAAAATCTGAAATCAAATTCTCAATCGAAATCGAATCCAATCTCGATCAGGTTTCGAACTTGATCTTTCAAATTTCAAATCAAAATGCAAATCAAGTTTCAATCGAGTTGAGCTCATCCTTCCAAATTTCAATTTCCAATTCGATCTTTCCGGGCTTCAAGTCTCGATTGATCAAACTTTTGGGTCAGGGATTTGCTCCATTGCCTTTAGGATTCTCTTCCTCTTCACCTTTGAAATACATCAAAATTCAAACTTTTGGGTCGGATTTTACATCTGGCTAACGCGCTGGATTCTCTTCCTGTTGCACTGAAATACATCAAAATTCAAAACTTTTGGGTCGGATTTTATCAAAGTACCTTTGGGATTCTCTTCCTCTTGCCTTTGAAATGCATGAAATTCAAAACTTTTGAATTGATTTTTACATCAAGACTGCCTTAGGATTCTCTTCCTCTTGCCTTTAAAATACATCAAAATTCAAACTTTTGGGTCAAGTTTTACATCCAAGCCCTTGCTGATTCTCTTCTGTGCAGCAGTACATCAAAATTGAGAATTTTTGGGTCGATTTTATCGAGGCTATGACGCTTTAGGATTCTCTTCCTATTGCACTGAAATACATCAAAATTCAAAACTTTTGGGTCGAGTTTTACATCCAGAAGCCCTTCCTTTAGGATTCTCTTCTGACCTTTGAAATACCTTGAAAATTCAAAACTTTTGGGTCGAGGATTTTACATCGAAATTTGCCTTGCTGGGATTCTCTTCCTATTGCACTGAAATGCATCAAAATTCAACTTTTGGGTCGAAGTTTTACATAAAGACTGCCTTTGCTAGGATTCTCTTCTATTGCCTTTGAAATACATCAAAATTCAAACTTTTGGGTCGAGGATTTTACATCAAAGGCTAGCATTTCTTTTAGGATTAACTTTTCACTGACTAACGATGAAATACGTGAAATTCAACCTTTGGATCGAGGATTTTACATCCGAGGCACGTGCTTTGGGATCTTTTCCTATCGCAATGAAATACATCAAATCGAATTCAAATTCTTGAGGTTAAGGATTTTATATCATGCCTTTGCTACGAGATCTCTTCTCATTGCAACGATTCAATCTAATCAATTCAATTTTCTTTCGAGGTTGGAGATGTTACATCTAAAACCTCAAAATCTAATTTTCATTTCAAATCAAATCCCTCAAATTAATTTTGACAAAGACGATCTAAATTGAAACTCCAAACTAAAATTTAAACTCACACATCGAAAACATAAATCTAAAACAAAATAAAATCTAAATCGAAATTCTCCCGGGTCATGTGATTTGGGATTTGCACTCCTCTTCCTTTCCCCGGTGAGAGTTCAAGAATCTCGGTTCCAAAGATATCTTGACACTCCCCGTGAGAAACTCTTCTGCCATCCCTAAGTTCGTCATTTGGACATACGTGTTGGTTTTGTTGATCGCCCGGTCAACACCAATACGCGCGGTGTGCTCCGTGACTCACCACACCTGTGGGGGTCCATTTGTTGACCTCATTTTTGATGAGGTCTTCCTTCTTCTTTTTAGTGCTTAGGATCTAGCCTTAGGCTTTTCCTTTGGCTTATCTTAGAGGAGTAGAATTGGGACTACCTTTTAGGGGGCTGACATTTTCTAAACTCCTGTGAAACTCCACAAATTTGACCATAGACCCCTAATCACCTAGAGGGTTGAAATCAAATGTGGAAGTTTAAAGGATGAGTTCTATCGGGCTCTTTGGCCTTAGGGCCTGCAGGTGGCACAGTGCGATGGGGGTGACTTACACACACTACCTTATATATTACTTACACTACATTTCCACACACTTCCTAAAACCACACCCATACCCAACTTGACCTCGACTCAGCAGGTGATTCGCATGGATGGTCGCCCAACACTAGCCCGGCAGCCAGGGTTAGGAACGGCGTAGTGAATCGCCAGTGGGGAGTCTGCATGCTCGTATGGGCTTGAAATGACTTCATAGCTCAGCCAAAATGACTTATTTCCACTTACATCCACCCAATCTTCAATTTCCCAAATTTTAGATTTTGACCCAGGGACCCTACCCTACTAAACCTACCAAAACCCTTGGAAATTACCCAAATTTTTGCAAAATTTCAAATTACACACAAATTCTTAAGTATTCCCGAACATTTCTACACAGCAAATTGACCATCTATATCCAAAATACCAAAAATTCCAGAAAACCTCCCAATACCCTCCAAATACCCAAATACCCTTCTTGACCCAAAAATCCAAAAATTAAAAAATTCCCAGAAAATTCCAGAAATCCCAAAATGACCCAATTTCATTTTGGCCTACACCATGGGCCCGATTTTGTCCAATTTACATACTTTTATTAGAAACCCCAATTTGACCCTTTTAATCCAAAGTGAACCCAATGTTAAACCAAACCTATCCAATTGACCCAAATTTTGGTCAGTCAATTCTAAACTTGATTGACATTCACAATACCAATTTAGATAAAATCAGAGTCAATTTGATTGACATTTGGATCGATTCCACTTTTGACCTTAAGGCCCATTTTTTGACCTAAGCCCAAACCTAACCCCAAATGAACCCAAACCCCCAATCAAAGCCCAACCAAAGTCGAAACCTCTTTGAGACACTCACATAAACACTTCACAAGCAATAATTCTACATCGGTACACGACCTGGCAGCATTGGCTAAACTTGGCCCATTTGGACCTATATTAGCCCATTCACCAAAGGAATCCAAATCGACCCAATTCAAGCCCAAACTACCCCAGAATTTGCTAGTTACTCATGACACATCCATGAGCTAAACTGACAATTATTTGTCCCGACCTTTTACAAAAATTTTCATCGGCGAACACATTCATAAACTTAAAAGCCCGCTTCCCTTAAACCTTTCTAAAAGCCCATTTCCTTAAGTCAAAGCCAGAATCTACCACAAAAAGCCCATGACATCTCCATTTGTCATCCATTTAATTAAATCCATTACCTAAGTCCTAAAATCACCATCGAAATTATTCAATCGAGTTTCATAAATTTATCAAAACATCCAAAATTCTTAAAACCCATTTTCATGAAATTGACCCAAGCTTTTCCCCGAAGCCAAATGGAGCCAAGGATGGGCCATTCACAAGCCATATGAAGCCATGGTTGGCATGTGACCATGCCATTAATGGCAAAAGGAGAGGTCCTTTAACCATCTCTAAAAGTCATTAACCTTAAGCATGTCTCCCCTTAGCAAGATTTAATCCAAATATTCTTGGATAAGGACATCACCACCTCTTGACCAGCTAGCCTAGCTGATCTTCTCAGCCAAGACTAGCCATGGGGAGAATTGAACCCAACCCAAACCAATGGGTTGACCAATTTCAGCTCCAAAATGACCCCTCCGCGTTAATTTAATTAGGAAACACTTTACACATGTCAGAACCCAGTTGACTTCACCATTGCCAAGCCACGACCTCCCTGGTCGAGATGGTGACCGCTACTGCCCGGCCAGCCGCCTGGATCGCCGGGAAAACACCACACCCGAGAGCTCGCATGAGACTGACTTTGGAATTCCACACCTTGTGGTGCCCCAAAAGTGCCCGATGGCCACCATGTTTGTTCTTCTCACACGAGCAGGGCGATCCCAAGCCCTAACTCTCCACAGGAGGCCCTCCGCCCTCTCTATTTAAACTCCACCCCTCTCGGCCATAAGAAGAGAGAAGCACAAACCTTGCCAAACTGCGCAGGTTGTTCCAGAGACCTTCTCCACTCTTAGAGCACTTGATCTAGAGTGAGATCCCTTTGCCCGTTTCTCTCTGTCTTCAATTTCAGAGTTGAAATTCCACTGAAAACCGAGGACACTTCTCCATAGTGAGCCAATTCCCAAATTGATTGGCTCTACACCTTCACCGGACCAAGGGAAGGTGTCCACCATCAAAAGCCCCATCTCCGAGGCCGCTGATTCTCAGGACCTCGAGCTTTGTGATCGGGCTTGGTCGAAATCATATCCGGACAATTCACCGAGACCCGAGGAGACTTCATGCGGGGCTTGCAGGACCCGATCGAAGGTGCAACAACTCTCGGATTGAAGCCACGCTTCTACGAGCTAGGTATGAGTTAACTCTCCATCAACCCCATTCTGTTGATACTTAGTTTCAATGCGTATTGGCGATGTAAGATGTGTTCGTCTCTTAGAGCCGAATCCATAGAGTATAGACGTGAAAATCCATTGAGAATCGAGTGAGATCTTAGGGATTTAGTGTGGACGGCTCTCGGGTGAGAACACTTGGGGACGATGAACGGATGCCGTCCATTCGATACACGCGCGCGCGGACGGCCGAGTTGCGTCGGACCGGGAGACGGTACGAGAACCGCGGGGCCCGGGGCTGTGGCGACTCAGGTGGCGGCGTCGAATGGAAGCGCGACGCGTGTGCGTTCGGAATGCCGTGCGCGCGGCGCCGCGTGGATAAATAGATAAATAGGGTATTTTCTTATTTATTTAATTCACTAAACTTCAAAAATTCATATCTCTGTGTAGGAAAATCACAAAAATAAAATAAAAATACCCTCTTGCTCAGTGAAGAGAGGAGAATAATGTGGAAAAGAAATCACTTAATTTCATCAAATATTTTATTTTTTATAATTTATTTACTCTCATGCATTATTTTAATTCTCCATGCATGCATACAATTCTATATGGCATGAGACCATAGGGCTTTTAAAGCCTCTGAATTTGGGAACATTCCTGAATTTTCCAAAGTCAGAGGCCATCCTCATGAAGAGTTCTTGATTTTCAAGTTCAGGTCACTGTTTTTGAGTATTTTAATTCAGTAAATAGCATGTTGTGAAATAAATTCTAGGAAAATTTGGTGATGTTCCTTATAATGTACTGAGAGAACCTTAGGAAAAATAGGTTTTGACTTAGTTAAATTTCAACAGCTAAGAGGTACTTGAAAAAACCTTCCAAAAAGCATCCAGATTCGATGTATATGGCTCATAACCGCTTATGACGCAGTCCGACACTGTTGGGGCACCGTTCGATGCTATTTTCCATGATATTTTCATCATTCTTTGTCTTCTGGCATGGTCCTGCGCTGGATAGGGTGCCGGACAGTGCTAGTACAACGCAGCTCCACCATTTTGCTCCGTTTAGCTTCATTTTAGCTCTGTTTCATCCTGTTTTAGTTTTGTTGTGTTCCTAACAGATATGCCTACAAAATAAACATAAAAATAACCATTCTTTAAGGTGTAATCTCATTCAAAAATATACAAGAATTGTAAAAAAGATTAAGCAAAGAAAGACTTATTAAAATGTGTCAGACCAAAATTTTCTTTTTTGCTCGTTTTGTTCCAAATTGCACCATTTTGGTTTCCTTTTCTCCAAAAGCTATTTCTTGTACCCGTTGACCTCATTTTTGATGAGGTCTTATCTTCTTCTTTTTAGTACTTAGGATCTAACCTTAGGCTTTTCCTTTGACTATCTTAGAGGATTAGAATTGAGACCCACCACCTAGAAATTCAAACCACTTCTTAACTCCCTGCAAACTCCACAAACTTGATCGTAGACCCCTAATCACCTAGAGGGTTGAAATCAAATGTGGAAGTTTAAAGGATGAGTTCCTATAGGACTCTTTGGCCTTAGGACTACCTGCAGGTGGCTCGGTGCAGTGAAGGGCTGACTTACACACACACTACACCTATACACTACACTTTCACACACATCCTAAAAAAACACACCCATACCTAACTTGACCTCCTGACTCATAAAGGTGATCCACATGGATGGTCCTTAACCCCTAAGCCCTTGGGTAAGAGGGTTAGGAACAACATAGTAGATGCCTCAAATGAGTCCCTTCATGGCTCATGTGGGCTTGATATGGCTTCATGGCTCAATCAAAATAATTTTATTCCACTTACATTCACCTAATCTTCAATTTTCTAAATTTTTAATTTTTGACTCCCGGGACCCTACACCCGCCTAGCCTACCCAAAACCCTTGAAACTACCCAAAATTTGCAAAATCACCTAAATTACCCAAAATTCCTCAAAATCAATCCCAAACATTCCCACATTACTCAAATTGATCATCCATACCCAAAAATACAAAAAATTCCAAAAATACCTCCCAATACCCTCCAAATACCCAAAATACCCCTCTTGACCCAAAAAATCCAAAAATTCAAAAAATTCCCAAAAAATTCCAGAAAATCCCAAATATTCGCAATTTCATTTTGTTCAACTACACCATGGGCCAATTTTGTCAATTTACCCCACTTTTGTCAAAACCCCCAATTTGACCCATTTTAACCCAAAGTGAACCCAATGTCAAGCCAAACCTACCCAATTGACCAAAATTCTGGTCCAATTCAATTCTAAACTTCAATTAAACATTCACAACACCAATATAGACCAAATCAAAGTCCAAGTTAATTGAAATTTGAATCCAATTTCACTTTTGGCCTTAAAGCCCAATTTGGACCCATGACCCAAACCTAATCCAAACTAACCCAATTCAACTCCAATTAACCCCAAACCTTTTCTAAACCTTCCTTAACATCCCCACAAACAAAACACTAACATAATTTACCCAAAATTTAGACCCAAGCCCCACTCAAATTCAACCCAAAGCTAAAAGGCCCAATTTTGACCTAAACCCAAACCTAACTCAAATAAGCCCAAACCCCAAAATCAAAACTCAACCAAAGCCAAAACTTCTTTGAAACACTCCCATAAACATTTTCCAACATTTATTTTACATCAATTTCAACCCTAGCCCAACATTGGCCCAAGTTAGCCCAATTTGACCTATATTGGCCCATTCACCAAAGAAGCCCAAATTAAACCCAATTCAAACCCAAATCACTCCCAATTTGCTTCAAATCACTCATGACACATCCATGAGCTAAACCCAACATTTTTTTGGCCCAATCCTTCACAAAATTTCCATCCACCAATTTGTTTTCAAACCTAAAGGCCCACTTTCCTAAACCATTCTAAAAGCCCATTTCCACCAAATACAAAAGCCCAAAATTGGCCCTAAAGCCCACATGGCAATTTCTTTTCATCATACCTTTAATTTATATCACCCCTAAGTTTCAAAATCATCATTAAACCATTCCAAATCAAGCTTCATCCAAATTTCCACCAAAAATGCCAAGATTCCTAAAATCTACTACCATGAAATTGACTAAGCTTTGCCCAAGCGCAAATGGAGCCATGAAGCCTCATGCAAGCCATGAACAAGCCACATGAAGCCATGGAAGGTTTGACATGTGATCAAGCCATTAATGTCGAAAAGGGGAACCCCTTTCCTAACCCTCCCTTAAGCAATTTTAACCGCTTTTTATGCAACACCTAAACCCAAGATTTACTTAAACCAAGTTGATAGGGACTTCACCACTCCATCTCAGCTAGCCTATCTGATTCCCCACAACACCCAAAGCCCCTTGGAGGGTGCACCATGCCCAAAACCATGGGTTGACCCAAACTAAGCCAAAATGATCCCTCCCCCCTTCTACTTTGATTCAACACCTTTACACATGGCCAATCGCGATTGATTTCACCATTGCAAAGACCTGACCTCCCTGAGCCTGAGGGTGACCTGACCACGGCCGGCCAGCCACCACAGCCGCCGGAAACCACCAGGCCGAGAGCTCACATGTGAGCCCAAACTTGGAATTCTCACATGTTGAGCCGCCCCATCCCCGAGTGGCCATTGTAGTCGTTCTTCTCTTGCCAAGAGCGGTCGATCCCAAGCGCTAACTCCCCCTGGGAGGCCCTCCACCCTCTCCTATTTAAACCCCACCTCCTCTCGGCCATGGGAGGTACTGAACCAGATCTTACTGAAACCCTGCCAAAATTGTTCCAGAACACTCTCCATACTTAGAGCAGTTGATCCCCAGTGACAATTTGCCCTTATCCCCACCAACGAGCCCAATTTCTCGGCCAAAATTCCACCCAAAACCGAACACTTCTCCACGGTGGATCAATCCTCAAATTGATTGGTCCTACACCTTCACCGGACCAAGGGAAGGAGTCCACCGAGCAAAAGCCCCCTCTCCAGGTCACCCATCTGTTCCAGACTCCAAGTTTTGTGATCGGGCTTGGTCGAAATCATACCTAGGTGATTCACCAGACCAGGAGACTTCATCTGGAGCTTGTTGGGATCCAATCGAAGGTGACACAACCCTCAGATTGAAGCCACACTTCTCTGAGCAAAGGTATGAGCTAATTCTTCATCCCGAGCTTCTGGAGATTCTCCATTTTAAATGCTTTAATTTCAATGCATGATCACCGTATAGATGTATTCGTCTCTTCAAGATGAATCCATAGAGCACAAGAGCACGAAAATCCGTTGAGAAATGAGTGAGTTCTTAGGGTTTTAGTGTGGATGGCTCTCGGGTGAGAACGGCTGGGGACGATGAACGGATGCCGTTCATTCCATACACGCGCGGACGGACGGCCAGGATCGCGCCGGATGAGGAGACGGAACGATACAGCGGGCCCCCGGAGCGCTGAGTTGGATGGCGGCGCCGAATCAGAAGGCGACGCGTGTGCGTTCGGAGCCGCCGAGGTTGAGTCGGCGCCGCGTCACTTAAATAGAAAATTAGGGTATTTTCTTATTTATTTAATTCCCTAAACTTCAAAAATGCATAACTTTGTGTAGGAAAATCAGAAAAATAAAATAAAAATACCCTCTTGCTCAGTGAACAGAGGAGAATAATGTAGAGAAGAAATCATTTAATTTCATCAAGTATTTTATTTTTAATGATTTATTTACCCTCTGCATTGTTTTAATTCTCCATGCATATAGGAAATTCACCATGACATGAGACCATAGGGCTTTTGAAGTCTCTGAATTTAGGAACATTCCCTGAATTTTCCAAAGTCAGAGGCAATCCCTATGAGAAGTTATTGATTTTTCAAATTCATGTTGCTATTTTGAATATTTTAAATCCAATAATTAGCATGTTGTGAAATAAATTCTAGAAAAATTTGGTGATGTTTCTTATGACCAGAGGACCCTAGGAAAAATAGGTTTTGAATTAATTCACTTGGAATAACCGTAATGGGCCTAAACACCCAAAATAGGTCCTTAATTAATTAGAGCTAATCATACATCAAATTAGCTTGAAATCAATTCTCCACTGACCTTTAGGATCAGAGGAACCCACCATAAAAATTTGAAGCCAATTGGACTTAGTTAGCCCTACTAAATGGGTTGATTAAGCCATTTAGCCAATTTAAACTTTAAAAATTCATAACTTTCAAAATACTTTTCAAAAATTCACCAAATTGGTTTTGGAGCCTCTCTGATATCAGGGGAATTTAAGAAAAATAAAATTGTAATTTTCTAAAAAAGTTGATTTTTTGTATTATTTTAATATTTTAATAATTAAAAAATAATAAAAATCACAAAAATAATAAAATTCACCAAAATGTCACATTTTGAAATTTAATTACTTAGGAACAAACCACATATTTTTCTTAGGTCTATTTGATGAGATATTAAATTTTAAAGCCCTAAGGTAATTTTAAAAATTAAAAAAATATATTTTTTAGCATTTCCACTAAAATAATTCTAATAAATCAAAGAAAAATCAGAAAATTGTAAAAATTGATTCTCTGATTTCCTTGATATTAGAGAGATTTTTGAAAAATATAAAATTTATTTTTCAACCTTTATTTTATTTTTAAATTAATTAATACTCCAAAACTCAAAATAATTATAATAAAAATAATATAATTCAAAAAATCACCAAAATTGGTCCAAGTGGTCCTCTGGTCATTAGGAATATTCCATAATTTTCTTAAGGACAGAAACTTTCCCTTGGTCATATTATTAAATTTTCCTTGGAAATCCCCATTTTCCACCAAAAATAATAAAATAAATAAATTAAATACAGAAAAATCACATTTTCTCCTCTCATGTCTTTATTGGCATATGAGTGAAGTCACATAAAAATTTCAAGTTCATTTAAGCTCAATTTAGTGAGTTATGGAATTATTAAGCTTGAAGGGCAAAATGGTAATTAAAATTTTAACCTTTAATTAAAACTTTAGGCTTAATAAAATTAAAGAGTAAAATATCTGATCCTAATATGATTTGGATGATTGAAATTTAAATAATTAAAGAGTTGAAACCCATTAAACAATTTGAAAATAATTGAAATAAACCTTAATTAAATAATTGATTAAATTTGGAAGAATAATAAAATTGGAATTATTAAAATAGGGATATTATTAGGAAGAGATTTGTTCTTTAATTTAAGAATCCCTAAATTAATCATCTCAATAATATTTAATTCCTAATCAAAATGATAATCCAAATTTAAGATTTAAAATGCTAAAAGACTTAATCATTATATTAAAGTTAAATTATTTAAATTAAACCCTTTTAAAATTTCAATTAAATTAAAATTAAAATTAAATTAAATTAAATTAAATTAAATTAAATTAAACAAATTAAATTAAATTAATATAAATTAAATTAAATCAAATTAAATTAAATTAAATCAAATTAAATTAAATTAAATTAAATTAAATTAAATTAAATTAAATTAAAATAATAAAATCAAGTTAAAATTAAAATCAAATCAAACCAAATTAAATTAAAATTAAAACTAAACTAAATTAAATTAAATTGAAGTTAAATTAAATTGAATTAAAAATAACATCACCTAAGACATAAAGAAATTCAAAAATAAATATGAAGCAACTCGAACACTATTCCAAATTTAAACCCGTTAATCGAAATTAAATTAAATCACAAACCATTTGAACATCAATTTGCCCTCGAAAGCTTTTGTTGTCATAACTCCTAAACAGAACGTTAAATGAAATGTGACTTCACTTATAGGATATTCAAATGTCCTAGTTCACTGAGCGAGATAACAAAACTTGAATTCCTGGACAATTAATTCATTTGTATAATTAAATTCATTTGGACTTAAAACAATTCTAGTAATATTGAAAAGATGTTTAAGATTCTTCTTAAGCACTTCCTCAATATGATAGAATTTATAAGAACAATTGAACTTAATTATTCTTTGATGAAGAAAATCGTCCTCATACCAAAACACAAGAACCTAGACGTCATAGGAAATGACTAAGCTATAGGATTAGGAATTTGGTAGAAAACCATAACCCTTCCCTTAGCTTTACCTAGGAACTTGCTTAAATATTCTAATTTGTGTTTAAGTGTAGCTTGGGATGACGGGAAGACCCTCCGGGTACGCTTTTATTTTGTTGCAATTTACTTTATTGCAATTTATTTAATCACATCGCACTTACTTTTCTTGCATGATAAACAACTGTTGCATGAAAACCCACACTTTTAGGATAGTCCCTAAAACTGAAACCAAAACTAAATTAAAAGTCATTGCAAGATAAAATTCACCGCCACAACATTTCAAAATATAAAACAATACAAAATTTAATCACAAACAGAACATAAAACTACAATTACAACTAAATTAAAACGTCTTGTTGGATGATCGGGAATACCTCGGATGATGTAACCTACGTGTTGCTAACGGGATTTCCCACGGTCTAAATGAAAGTGTGGAACTCATTTGGTTGAGTTTAGCAAATTCATCTGGACTAAGTGAATCCGATAAAAATAACGATGCCGGAAGGATGGAATCGTGGGATCTTAACCTAGTGTTGTTAGTAATCAACTTTAAGATTTGTTTTAATTAAAACATAAAAAACACTTGGAAATTAAGACCTTCTTTAAAACCGAACACTTCTCTCATCTCCCGACTTATGACTTCTAAAACTAAACCTCTCGCAACAACAAGGAGCTCGGAGCATGGTGGGCAAGCACGGCCATCATCATCGCAAGAAACCCGAGTCTACTTCAACGAAAACTTTCCTAGAATTAAATAACCAAGCCATAGGATTTCGAGGTAATTTGCCTAGTGCAACATAAATCCTCAATCTTTTGTTAGGCATTTGCATTACAAATTAAGCCTTAACCAGTTTTAGGATTCCGAGGTAGTCGTCCGGTATGACATAAACCCTCACATCTTCGAGGCTATTTGTGTGATCACATCATACGAATATAAGTCCTAATTAATTAAAATTGGCAAGATCAAAACATTAAATAAACATTAGGACTTTCTTAAATTCAAGCCAAACAATAGGATAGTCGGGAAATTACCGAAGTTCGCTTCGAATCTGTAATTTCTCTTACCTTTCTTCCTTTGAATTCCCAAAACAAAATGTTCCAAATTTGATCCATTCCCTATTGAAATTCCAAAATTTAATCCCTCGAAAACTTAAACTTTAAAATTCTTGAGAGCAGAACTACTGATTATTATCGAGAGTTTTCTTAGGTGATTCCCGTCACTTAAGATGTAATTAACTATAGGGGCTTGCCCTTATAGGGAATTTTAAGAACTCAGGTAATATAAACCCTATTTAATGTTTTCATATTAAGCAGGGGAACTTGTCGGCAAATAAAATGGTTTCGCAGACCAAACGGATGTCACAAATCTTCTAGTTTATTTAACCGAGCCCCATCATCAAGCAGTGTGTCTACCCTCCGGGATAGATATACAGCTTGTGGTGCGGTGCTCGTTTATATAAACTATTTGGGATGTGAGATCAGTTTGATTTCATATCTTAAAATTTTCAAATTCAAAATTATTTTCAAAATCAAATGCTACTTTCTAAATTATATATATATTTTTAAATTATATTTAAAATCTAAAATTCGCCGACAGTACCTAAAACTAAAAAACATACAAAATACATTCATTTATAGTGCAATATCATTAAAAATAGGTATGAAATAGACAGTAAAAAGCTATCAAATTTTCAGTGGATCAAGATTCTCCAAACTTAACTATTACCTATCCTCAAATAATTTAGTTAATACATAAAATAATGATACACTGAAATGAACTTTCTTTCTATAATACTATGATTTTGACTTAGATAAAAACAATGGTAAAATTTTCAGAAAGATCTTTGAATAATTGAAGTAAATTCTGCAGGTGTAAGGATATCTAGTCATCAAGTCTAAGAGTTCTAGCCTTCTATTCATTTCAAAAATGATTGTAGATTGTCCTATTAAGGCACTTAAGATGATTACAAGAAAAAAAGTTTATGAGAAAACTACTAGTAAAGATGCTAATCCATACATATAAGTTCAGGAAAGTAATTATGTTCTCCCCTTTAGGTAGATCCAAGTGAAGCCAACTTTTGATTAGGCATCTCCTCAAGCTTCTCTTCACTTTTTCTTTTCTTTTTCTTCTTTTTCTCTTTTCTCTTTCTTAGGGATCATTTTCAATCCCTTTTTTTCACTTTTTTTCTTTCTTTTCTTTATGTGAGGATTACTATATCTCGATATCCTTTATTTATTTTGAACTTCACCCTTCTTACCCTAAATTTCGAACTTACCACAATCCTTTACCTTATAGGCATTTTTTTAGCTTAATATTGACTCATCATAGAGTTCCAATCCTTTCCTTTCACATAAAGTTTTAATATTCTTAATATTTCAAACATACAATTTTTCTTACTTTGAATAGTTGACTATAGTCCTATTCTCTTATACCAAATATCTTAGCCTACAAAATTACTTTTCATTTCCAAAAACTTTCATTCAAGTCTACTAAAGTACTCAAATAAGATCAAAATATAGTTATCTGAAATTGAGCTCTATCATAGGAAATCATGTTAATAATTTAAAAATTCTTTTAAATGAGAACAACTAACAGTTAATTCTTTTTCCTACCAAACTTAATTTTTAAAATATTTTGTAATTAATTCCATAAAATGTGGCAGGAAGAAAAAGTAATTGAATTTACTAGCTACTACAACATTCTATCAAATTCATATACATGCATAATCAGGATAAAATGACTGCAGAAGAAAGTAAATCTAGCCTAAAATATGATTGCAATTAAATCATACTAAAAGCAAGTATTCTTACTTTAAAATTTTATTTTTCTTCCTACCCCCAAACTTAATTTTTAACATATATAGCATTTAGTATAAAAAATATAAGCAGGAAGAAAAACAGTTTACAAATTCTATCTACCACAAATTTCTTTCAAAAACATATTTAATTATTCATCAGGGCAGAACATTATGCAGCAGAAAGTAAATCTAAAATAATCATTCGAGAATGAAATTCACTAAATAAAAGTTTAGCTAGCACAGCAAGTATCAACATGGGAATATAAAAATGTTCTTCAAGTCTTATATAAAATTGTAACACAAACACAAACACACATAATAAATGAGGTTAATTTATCCTTTAACTCATCACATCTCACTACTTACCTCCAATTTCTAATTGAATCACTAAACTAATAAATTAGGTACTTTTAAATCATTTTATAGATTATAATCTCAGAGATAAGATTATCCCTGATATATTGGCTTCTAGGCACCAATCTCAGGCATCATCTAATCCCCTTAATTAAGAACCTCTAATAGTTATAAATCGTAGTGTAAGATCATCCTAATGTTATTCATCAAATAGGTTCACGACTCCTACCAAATTAAAGCAATGTTAGAGAAAGGAAGTAACAAAATTAAAATGGAACTATCATTGTTCAAATTCCTAATATCTCTTATAAAACTCAAGTCCGAGTAAGACCCGATTTATAGTGGACTCGTCAATCCAACAACTACATGAGAACATGTAAGTATAACCATAATAATAAGTTAAGAAATCACCTCCCTCATGACACACAAAGATCAAATCAAAAAACTAATAATCCAAACATCTACCAATCAACAATCAAACTTATCAATCCATAATGACATAAAAAGATCAAGTCAATCTACTCTAAAGAAAACACAATACAACACTAACTATCATGACTCCAAAGCATACTAAATCAAGACACACTGATAACTATGTGTTGCCTCTAATCCACTTAAAAATTACATGTTTTTAGTGTTCATTTCATGCCCACTTTATGCACATTTTTAATGATATTATACTTTATAGGAAGGTATTTTGCATAATTTTGTCTTCAAGTATAAAAATATGATTTTAAAGAAAATGAAGCAAAAACTATGAAATTTTGAGCCAAAATGAGCAAGGAAGAAAATTCTGACTTGGCATATATCAATATGTCTTTCTATGCTTAATATCTTTTATATTTCTCACATGTTTTTGGATGAAATTATACTTTTGAGAAAGGTTATTTTTATGTCTATCTTGTAGGTGAAGATGTTAGGAACGCAACGCAACTAAAATGGGGCAAAACAGAGTAAAATAATGGAGCTGCGCACAGGGTGGAGCCTAAGCGCCAAACTGCTAGTGACGATGAGAAAACGGCGCCTAGGCACCAGAATCAAGGCCTAGGTGCCAGAATCATCCAAAAACGGTTATTGGATGGATTTTTCACAACTTTTAGAGTTATTTTTGACGTTGTTAAGTAGTTTTCAGACCTTCTAGAAGACTGGAAGTTACTCCTAATATATAGGACATGTGATAAAATGAATCTAGACACATTGGAGTGGTTTAAATCATGAAGAGGTGCGACCCAAAGTGAAGGGGTGCGACTATTTTGGGCATGGAGTCTGGCGCCTAGGAGCCAAAACTTGGCGCCTAGGCGCCAGAATTGTTTCTAGAAGATTCGTTGAATCTGGACAGAATTTTGAAGAGGTGCCTTAAGCAACCCTGGTCATTTTCAGAGCTCTATAAATAAGAGACATTTGTACAGGAAAAGGGCCTCTCTCTCGCTCTTGGGGGCCTCAACCGGTCTCTCTCTCTCTCTCTTTCTTCTCCTTTAGTCATTTTAGAGTTATTTTAGAGTCAAGAAGATGTAGATTTTTACATCTTATGGAGAGATTGGTGAGGGATTTTGAGATATTTATGTAAGGGATGTACGCGCGGCGCATGGATCGGTGGGAAACTTTGGTGGAGAGATCTTTTTCTTTCTTTCAGAGGGAAAAAGCTAAGTATTGTGATATTCATTCTCTTGTAGTTGTTGTAAACACTTTCTAGTGGATTTTCTTTGTATTAAACCAAGTTTTCTGTCGTGATTTATCCATGCTTCGTAAGTGATTTTCTTTACTCTTTCTTTTAATATGAAGTAGTGGCATGTGTAGGAAAATCATTTTTATGATAGAATTAATTATTAAATGCTTCTAGGTGACAGATAGTTGCATAAAGATAATAGAATACTAATGAAATAAGTTCTTTGTTGGCACTTAATTTATTATATAGTTCTATCAATTCTTTTACTTCTTATGCCATTATTTTCATTTACTTTTATTTTATAATGAAATAGATGCATGTGTAGGAATTAAGATTTGCTTAGATATTCTCTTATGAAGTTATGGTGATGATATTCATACCGGATTTTCATTTACTTTACAAATTGATCACTTGTATTGTTAAAACCTATTGAAGAATTCTGAGACCTACTCGGAGATGAGTTCTTAACTAGTAGATATTACATGAATCCTTAGGTAATCAGAGGCTATATGCATGTTATTTAGGGTGAAGTGCAAATAAATAAGGAGATATTGTTTATTGGGCACAAAATTGATTAGTTTTTAGAGTGACAGACTAAATTCTAATAATTTGGTCTATAGAAAGGGAATGGGTCACTGTTAGGGCCGACCATAACCACCCTTGGACATCTAGTAGTGTGAGCCTAGATTAACCCATTCTACTAATAAAACATCCTAAACCGATCTATAGATTAGCCAATATTCTTTACACCTGGACCAAAGGGTAAAGAATAAGAATGCTTCTATTTGGTACTACTACATAAAATTCTAAACATTTCTTTCCTACACATTATCTATGTAATTGCAAAAGAAAGGTAGTCTTTAACTACTCAAAATTCACCAAACCAATTTATCCATATAAGTTATCTTTTCATTTAAGAACTTTATTTAGGATTAGTTATTAAAAAATTCATTTTAATTAACATTCCAAATTTAGGCCTTATAAAAATAGACTGGAATTAGCCTAAAGGATTGCTTACCTCGCTTCTCTGTGGGATCGATATTGGGGTTATAAAAGAAAACCCTATATTACTTGAAATGATAGGTATACTTGCGTAGTACCCCTAGTGAGTAAAATATTTTCAAAAATTTTACAACATTTTAATTTTATACACTAGCCGCTATTTATAAATTAGGTCAAGTTTTTTGTCATCTTTTGGAAGCAAAAATTACTGCGTTATTGCGGGTCGGGTCAAGTTTTTGGCTCCGTTGCCAGGGATGCTTCGTTAAGAACTTAAGTAGAATTTTAGTTGAAATAATTAGGTTTAGACTTGGAAAACTGTAGTGTCGTAAAAACCAATTTTGTGTTAAAAGTAATTGTTTATATGAAAAATAAGGTGTTCGTGAAAATTTTTTGTTGTGCTGAATATATTTCATCTATTATTTGTTTAATTGTTAATGTATTGTTTGTTGTGCTATGTATGCGAAACAAAGGATCTACAAGACTTGTGCCTTATGATCCCGAGCTTGAAAAAAATAAAAAAATAAAAATACAAAAATGACTAAAAAAACTAGAAATGGAAATGGAAAACTTTCAAGATAATAACTTGGAAAATCGTCATACTGTTGGCATCATTTTTTTATTATTTTATATATCACATGTGTGGGAGGTCCACTCGAGCGCATTGGGATCGTACTTTATGCAAATAAGTCACCCGTAGCTCCAGACATCCATTTGTGACCTTTCAGTGTGTGTTGAGGGGCACACAACCGGGTCATTCTGTTAGACTTTGGCTTTTGCTTAGGCGAAGGCCGGTCGACATTTTGTACGTCAGATGGTTTTGGTCGGGCCGACAAGTGTTACTTGACGCGTTGCGGGCAAAATTAACTTAAATTGGCCCATCCACCGGCGAGCTTGTTCAGATGACCTTGAAAGACGAAACATACTGCGCCGGTGCGTCCGGAACGTCGATTTTAGCTAGGAGAGACATCTGCTCCGCTGCGAGGACGTGCACGGGTTAAGAGTGCGCGGATGATAATTATAATATTATTATTATCGTATATAATATTATATAATATATATAATATTATATAATATTTATATATTATCGTTTTAATCCTCTCCCCCCTCTCTTGTATCGCACGCGAAACCCTCTCGATCGCGATTCCTCCCAGCCGCCATCCATTTTTCACGAACCCTAGCCAAAACTTATCGTACCTCGAGCCGCCGACCTAGCCGCCGGATCTCCCTCCTCACCGACGATTCCACAGGCGCCTAAGCCCTTCTCCAGCGGCCTCTCCTCCAGCTGCCAGCCTTCCCTCCTTCTCGGCCAGCCGCACGACCTCCCTCTCGTCGGCGGCGTCTCGCCTGTCTCCTCAAATGCCGACAACCAGATCTGACCTTCCTCACCGGCCGAGCAACCTCCCCTCACCGGATTTTGCGAAGAGGTAGCCCAGGCTCCCCCTCCCTCAGTCCGCCATTTTCTCGCCGGAAAATAGGGCCGCCACCACCTCTTCCTCGTCGGCTTTTCTCCTCGCCGACATCGCATTTACGCCAGAGAAAAATCAGCAAGGAGAGCGTTGAATTTTGAGCTCTCCATCGTATTTTCTTCTCTCTTGGTGTGCACCGTCGACGAGCTAGTCTCTGCGCGTCACGGTCTTACCTTCCTGGCTACCAGATACTTCGCCGGAGCACCTCGACTTCGCGGGACAGAGAACGTTATCGTTGTTCGAGGAGGTGCGAGTGTCTTTTACTTTGTGGTTTCCCCTCTTTCACCATCGTCGAGCGACCCCTTCTCGAAGGTATATGTGTCGTCTCGTATTTTTCCTATGCTTAAATTATTTATTTTTGGGTACTTTACATACCTCACATGTTGCCCCTTTATTTGCATAATTCACTGCGAGGTTTGTTGGGACGTGGACCGAACACCGGCGGTTCGCCGGAAGCGTGGGCTCTTCTTCAGCATAAAGAGAACGCGTCTTCAACCGTCACGGTGGTAAGATTTCTATGTCCCTTAGCCGACCCTAGGTTTAGTCCGGTCTAGGCGTGTGGGTTCGATCGCCCACACGGGGTGCGTGCGCCAGCGTGAGTTGGCGTGTCGACCTGCCTATGTGATGGATCGTTGATTTACCTAGAGTGAGTCGTAGGTTAGGAATCCTATGCAATGGCCAGTCCTATTCGTAGCCGAGCGATTTCCTGTTGTAAGCTTTAGGCTTTAGTCCTGCTGGGTTGGAATCCCAATTTTCCACGGTTTTGGCGCTCCTAATCTCCCTTGGAGGGATTAGTTGAGTTCGATCTTAGAGGAAGGGAAAAGCTTTGTAGCTAGTCCGTCCTATAAGATTGGGGTGTTCGTAGAGCGGAAAGCTTTGTAGCTAGTCCACCCTACGAATGGTGGAGAGTTTCCCCTATAGAAAGCGAAGGGGGAAGCCCTCCACGTAGCCACGCCAAAGCTGGAGGCGGTGATGCCGCACATCCAAGAGCGTCAACCCTAGGTACCTATGTGAGGTCGTTAGGATGAGTTCGACATGCCGTCGAGTGTTGGGGTTGTGTTGCATGTGCATGCTCCATCTTGTTGCATTTTGCATGTGACCACTTATTACATTATATTGCACGTTTGTATGTTTGTGCATGTTGGTCTGGTTGCATGTTGCACCATATTCTGTGTTTGCATTTCCATTTGCACCACACTTTTATGATTCTCCCTGGTGAGATTTATTCCACCTTCGGATCACTGCCTCCCCGGCATACCCATCCTTTTGGGCTGCTGCCACTACGACATGCCCGCTCTTTCTGAGTCACTGCCTTCACGGTATACTCCACCTTCACCACTTTGGTGCATCCTCTTCGCATGTAGCATCCTTGCATTTTGCATGAGTGTGTGCTTGCCCTTTTGGGCTCCCGTTGTGATTGTTCCGTACTTCAGTCGAGCAATCATAATGTGGGCTTCTTGCATGACTGTTTGCTTACCCATTCTTCGATGACTTGTCCTACTCGTTAGGAGAGTGACCATGTGTCGGTCGCGATGCCTTAACTAGCATTGCTTGCTGGGTTGAGCCCAATGAGCAATGCGAGTTAAGTCATCAGGATCGACACAAGTATGACTATGCTAAGGATCCATTGAATCTAACTTTTGTCACCCCTCTTCGTGACTCCCTTTAGATCCTTCAGATCTTTAGGTCAAGGCCGGTATGGCGACCCCGTCAAAGTCATACTATACCCAGACTTACCCTGCACTTAGGCACTAGGTTTGTGCACTTTCATTAGATGGTGTGCTAGGCTAGGACTTAGGTTGCTAGGTAGTCTTTTTGATGCTGGCTATTGTTCTTTGATGGATTAGTTGCCCCA
Source organism: Papilionanthe hookeriana x Papilionanthe teres (assembly GCA_022702705.1). Classification (NCBI taxonomy): domain Eukaryota; kingdom Viridiplantae; phylum Streptophyta; class Magnoliopsida; order Asparagales; family Orchidaceae; genus Papilionanthe; species Papilionanthe hookeriana x Papilionanthe teres. Next base: position 117,239,352 of record CM040427.1, read on the forward strand.
GCCGAGTATCTTTCTTCGAACTTTACTGTGATGTGATTGCATGCTTCATATGTATGGTAGTGTGTTAGGGAGCTTTTCGCGAGGAGCCATGCTTATTTATACACACACACAGTACCGCTATGGGGGGAGCAAGTGATTATTTCTGACATTTTTGTTTGCAGGTGCTATTAGCTCCCCCATTTATAAAACATGGCTTATTATACGTCATTTGCATGTGAGCTTTCCCTCTAACACTTGTTTTCATGCAGGATTGAGTCTTTTTATTTTCCTTTGTACTTTTAGAGTCTAGGAGAGTCTTGTAGCAGAAATAAGATACGGGCACGGGTTCCGAGGCGTTTTGCGCGGGAACCACGTGGAGGGGACTAGGAGCAGATGCTTGTGCCCCGTATCTTAATTCTGCATTTTTATATTGATGTATAGATTAGGACCGGGCATGTATATGTGGAGTCCGGCTGCATTTTTCTTTTTCTAGATTATGTTGCCGGTCCAGCGGCATTTTGGCCTCTTTTACTTTATTATGGAGTGCTTTCTTTCTTGCTTTTATTACATATTTACATGCCTGCATGTGTTTTCCTTGTTTCATTCTGTGATCTGGGATTTTGCGATATCATTTAGGCTCTTTAAGGACCCTAAAATTATAAACTTTATATGTTTAAAAGTCCTAATAAAATATTCAAGATAAATAAATTTTAGGATTAAAATATTCAAGATCTTAAAATATGCCCTTTTACTTTCTTGCATGGCCTCCGGGCCGGATTTTAAATGGGTTGCATTGCATGGCTATCACCCAAGTCATACTAGTAGGGCCTCCACATTATTTAAGGACCGCTCTAGATAATTGCATTCATATTTGCATGTCCCGAGGAGGAGTCCCCGTGCTTCTCCAATCTGACTGGCCCAGCATACCTTTATAGGTGGTTGTCTAGTGCGCCTAGGGTGTTAGGAGGCTCCCCGACCCAGACGGGGTGTAAGTCATTTTGTTTGGAGCGTTTGCAGCTTTGTAGCTGAACCTCCCTTTCTCTTCTTTCCTAAGGCATCCTTGCCACTTTGGCTGGTGTGAGACCCACCTCTTGGAGCTCCAGCTTATAATCATAGGATAGAGTTTCCTTCCTTTGACTTTAGGGCTACCGAGGTCCATGTGGATAATGCAATTCTTGGATTGCTGACCGGGGATCTCAGGATGTGTTGGGTCGACTACCTTCATGTTCGGGTAGTCTTAGGGTCCTACTGCTTTGGATGACGGGTTTGTGATACCCCGACTTGGCTACCTCTACCCCTTTAAGATTACTCCTTCCTTCCTTTAACTACCCCTGTTGAGCCCTTTCGCTCCTTGACTTCGTTGATATCATTTTGACGGCCCGATGCCAATGAGCTGCCGCCCGTTTGGGATACGACGATTTGTCCTCTGCCCTTATGGCCCGGACGTGCTTTGACGTGTTGGGATACCCCCGTCAAGATGATATATGTTATTTTGTGGGTTTCGTATGCTGATGAGCCGCTACCCCATTTGGGATGTGAGAGACTCACTCTCTGCCTGATGGCTTAGCGAGAGCTTTGAAGCTTTGAGACTTTCTCACAAGGAATAATCTCCCTTTGATTGCCTATACCCCAGGTCTATGATAATATAAAGGAAAACTCCTTTTATCGAGAGTACTCTTGGGTATCCCCCAAGATGTAATTAACCAGTAGGAATACGTTCCTCTGGGAGTGCTCTTGACCCCAGAACAGGTACATACACTTGACTCTCTAGTTATGGGTAGTCCACGTAAATACTTCTTTCGCAGATATTGGTTAAAGGTGCCTCTGCCCGATCTTGTTTGGCTGACATGCTTGACTTATCCTTGAGAGGTTTATTGCACGTAGACTCTCCATGTTTTTCTTTTCTCTTGTTTGTCACTTTGTCGTATGTCCCTTCTTAATCGGTTCCTCTCCTCTTCGAATCACTTATTTGATTCGGGAGGGAGATTTATTCGAATAAGGGAAGTATACGACGATCGACAAACTGGCGACTCCTTTTAAAATAAAAAAAAAAGAGAAAAGAATGGCGAAAACACATACTTCATTGAGGGATTACGTAAATTCTATGAAAGATGAAATTCACTCAAGTATACAAAACCCTGTCATAGAAGCTGACTCGTTTGAAATAAATCGTGAGAGTATCTAACTGGTGCAGAACAATCAGTTTGGGGGAACTCCTTTGGAGGATCCGTATTTACACTTATCTAGTTTTCTAGAACTTTATGCTACAATTCGTTATAATGGCATGTCAGACGATGCTGTTAGGTTAAGGCTTTTTCTTTTCTCACTAAGGGATAAGGCTAAAATATGGTTATACTCATCATCACCTTACTCTATTAAAAATTGGGAGGAGTTAACTCAGAAATTCATAGCTAAGTATTTTCCACTTTCAATGACTACTAAACTTAGAAACGATATTATCTCATTTTGTCAATATGAAGGAGAATCAATATACGAAGCACAGGAAAGATTTAAGGAACTCTAAGAAAGTGTCCACATCATGCTCGCCGATTGGTTAATCATTCAAACTTTTTATAATGGGTTAGTAGGGTCCCTTAGGTCTATAATTGATGCTACTATTGGTGGTTCATTAATGTCAAAATCATTTGATGAAGCGTATGCATTAATTGAAAAAATGGCTACAAATGAGTTTCAATGGCCGTCTGCAAGGGTAAATCATAAAAATGTAGCTAGTGTTCATGATACAGATGTGATTACAACTCTTGCATCTCAGGTTACCACAATATCAAGAAAGTTGGACCAATTTGGAATGAACCAACCTCAATTTACTTCTGTAAGTGAGGAAAGTTCATTGGGGCAAATAATTGATTCTATATGACGCTTTAAACACCATAAACACCCATATTCTAAATTTTACAACCTTTGTTGGGAGAACCATCCTAAATTTAACTGGAATCATACTACTGATGGTGGAAACCAAAAATGGGAAAATAATCAAGTGAATTAGTAATTTGTCCCAGTTGATTCTCTATATTTGTGAATCCTAAGGGAAGTTGGAATAATCAGGGTAACAGAAACTATAGACCTTCATATCTTCTGGACTCTAACAATGATCAACAATTTGAGGATATGAAGATGTCTATGGAAAAAGTGGTATTGCAAATGGGAAACCAGTTGCAAAGTCAAAATGCTGCGATTAAAAATATAGAGAATCAATTGGGACAAATTGCTAATTCACTTAGCAATAGACCACATGGAACACTTCCTAGCAACATTAAGATCATTCCTAAAGAGAACACTAATGAACAAGTAGAAGGCATCCAATTAAAAAGTGGAAGAGAGATAGAGGATGTGGTTTGGAAAGAGGAAGATGTTGTGAGAGAAACAAAGGAAACTAAAAGACCTGAAAAGCATGTTTCTAAGGATTTGGAAAACTTAATTTCTCCAACTAAAATCAGTTTGGAAAGACCACCACCTCCATTTCCTCAAAGACTTAGACAACATGAGTTGGATAAGAAATTTTCAAAGTTCATGAAAGTACTTAAGAAGTTAACGATAAATATTCCTTTCACTGAAGCTTTGGAACAGATTCCAAGTTATGCAAAGTTTATGAAGGAGATATTAAACAAGAAAAGGAAATTTGGGGATTACGAGATAGATGCACTAAGTGAGGAGTGCAGCGCTATACTTCAGAAAAATTTTCCTCAGAAATTTAAAGATCCTTGTAGCTTTACAATTCCTTGTGCAATTGGAGAAAGATTATGTGGAAAAGCTTTATGTAATTTAGGAGTGAGCATTAATGTGATGCCTCTATCTATATTTAGAAGGATAGGTTTAGTCGATATTTCTCCCACTACTGTAACCCTTATGTTAGCTGTTCGATCTATCATTTATCCAAAAGGAGTTATAGAAGACGTGCTTGTTAAAGTGGATAAATTTATCTTTCCTTTGGACTTTATTGTATTAGATATGGAGGAAGATAAAGAAATTTCAATTATTTTAGGGAGACCTTTCCTTGTTAGTGGACAAGCTATGATAGATGTGCAAAAAGGAGAGTTGATTATGAATATTAATGACTAGAAAGTCACTTTTAATGTATTAAAGACTATGAAATATCCAGCTAAGAGAAAAAATGATGATTGTTTTTGGATAGATGAAATTGATTATCTAAGTAAAGACCATTTCCAAGAACGTTTTGAGAGTAAGTTAACATATGAGATTGAAATGGATTTTCATGATGATTCAAAAACGTTATTTAAAGAAGACTGTATGTATGTTCAGGAGAGGTGTGAAATGATGGACGCTACTAAAAATAGTAAACTTTTAATTCCATTTGTTGAAAAATCTCAAGAGCTTAAGATGGATATACCCCATACAATTTTAAAGCCTACCTATTTAGAGAAATCATCTACACAACCAGTCTTTATATCTTTAGATGCGACTCGATCACAAGAAAAACCTGAATTGAATGATGAACATGATAAAATTATTGAACTAAGACTTAGAAGAGAATTTAAGGATAAATTTCAAAAGAACTTTGAGTTGAGAAAAGAGGATAAGGATATTGGAAGACCATTAGAAGAAATTCCTAAGGAATTAGAAAAACCTATTTCCTCAACTAAGATAGATCCTCTATCATTTAATAATTATAAAGTGGAAGAATTGGAAGATAACTTGAAAAAGAAGAGTGACATAGAAGATATTGATCCAGAATCTGAATTATCTAATGAGAATCTGATCCAAAATTTGAGATATATTGAAGTATCTTATAGAGATCCATTTCTTATAAATTTCAAGGATGATGTTAACGCGTAATTTTAGAAAATCAATAGAAGAATTTGGATCTAGAAAGAAATATGAGGAACAATGATATAAATCAAACTGATAATGAAGTGCTGAATGAAAAATTAAAATTTGAGGATTTTATAGGAATCTCTGGATCTGGAAATGATTGGGCGATTGATCTGGTTTTGATCCTGGAGAAAACATTTTTCGGGCTGACGACGTTAAACTTAACGCTTTATGGGAGACAACCCATAGTTATCAGTTGTCGGGCTGACGACATTAAATCAAGTGCTTCATGGGAGGCAACCCATGGTTATCTTTGCTAGTATGTTTATGTGTTGTTTTGTGTTCTACTTTAGTGCGGATTAGATTAATGTTGTGAGGTCATGCCTTGGTCTTGACTAAATTTGTATATGACTTCTGGTAGTAGCAGGCTGACGAGTTAGTTATAACTCAGTTCTCAACCGGAGCTGAGCATTACCTTGAAGCATGTAGATTTTAGACTTGGACCACTCCATGTCAGCTCTATTACTTCCTTTATCTAACTTTGTTTTCACTAAGTAAGGTCATGAAATTGCTTAATGAACAACATATGAATGAACTGCAGTATTTTTATTTATCAGATTATCGTTATTAGTGTAGTTTCTTCCGTTAGAAATTGAACATAAGGAGGGAAAATGTGAGTAGAAAGGAGATCAAATTAACGTCGATTGATATTTTTATATGAATCTGCGAGTCTAGGTATTTTAGTTTGTGTGTTTGTGTTTGTGTTTGTGTTACAACAATTTAGAGATTTGAATAACACTTAAATATATATTCCTATGTCGATACATGTCTTGTTTATTTGACCTTTCTTTAGTTTAATTTTATTCTAGCATGTTTAGTTTAGATTTACCTTCTATTGCAAATTGTTCTGTCGTGATGAATACATGTAGATGTTTTTTATAGACATTAGTGGTAGATAGAATTTCTGAACTATTTTTCTTCCTGCTTTTTTTCCTGTGCTGAATGCTATACATGTTAAAAATCAAGTTTGGGGGTAGGAAGAAAAACATATTTTAAAGTTAGTATACTTTCTTTTTAGTTTAATATTATTGTATGCATGTGTTAGGCTAGATTTACTTTCTTCTGCAATCATTCTATCCTGATTATACATGTATTTAAATTTGATAGGATCTTGCAGTAGTTAGTAGATTCAGCTTTAATTTTTCTTCCTCCGACATTTTATGGGATTAATAGCAAAATATTTTAAAATTCAAGTTTGGGGGGAATGAAAATAAATTTTCAAAAACTTAAATTTTATTTGTCCTAAAAAATGCTATAAATAAATTTGATTTTTGATTGAAAAATAATTGTGTATGAAGTTATATTAGGGAAATAAAATTTTGAATATAGAAATGAGTAAGAAAATTTAGTTAAAATTTATAGTAGTGATGAAAAATTTAAAGTTAAATTTTTCTTAGTGAAGAAATGATAAATATTGTGTAACCATCTTTAGTAAGTAAAGTTGTATTTTTAGAAAATTAGAAGGATTATACTTTTGTTTTCAATATTTAAATTTCTTTTATTGAAAAATAATTTTCAAAACTGTTATTATATTTCTAAGTAAAGATATATATCTACCTTATGATTTAGGAAAGGAAGGGTGGAATTCAAAGTTATTAAAGGCCTATCCAGATATAGTAATCCTTGCCTTAAGAAAAAAAGAAAAGAAAGAAAAGGAAAAGAAAAAGAAAAAGAAAAAAAAGAAAAGAAGAAAAGAAAACAAAAGTATAGTATGTGAAAAAGGAAGGAGAAGCTTGAGGATTAAAGGGCCTAATAAAAAATTGGTTCCACACCTGAACTTTTTAAAGTATAAGATTTGAGAAAATCTTAAGCTTAAAAATATAATATAGTTATTATAATTATTTTTAATAAATATTTTTAAGTAAAGAAAATAAAAATGTCTAACCTCTATATTTTTAAAAATCTACAAGTATTTCTGAATTAGATAGCAACATATATTTTCATACTCTTTGATCTAAGAGATTTCTAAACTTCAAATTTATCTCATTTACTAAATTTTTTTCTAAATTGGACTACTACATTTCTAGAAAAAAATTTTAGAAACTCCTAAATAAACTCATACACATGATTTGCTTATGTGGTTTTACATGACTATAGTGTTACTTGAGGACAAGTAACGTTTAAGTTTGGGGGAATTTGATCCACTTAAAAATTACCTGTTTTTAGTGTTCATTTTTATACACATTTTTAATGATATACACCTTAAAGGAATGTATTTTGCATATTTTTGTCTTCAAGTATAAAAATACGATTTTAGAGAAAATGAAGCAAAAACTATGAAATTTTGAGCCAAAATGAGCAAGGAAGAAATTCTGACTTGACACATATCAATATGTCTTTCTATGCTTAATATATTTTATATTTCTTACATGTTTTTGGATGAAAATATACTTTTGAGAAAGGTTTTTTTATGTCTATCTTGTAGGTGAAGATGTTAGGAACGCAACGCAACTGAAATGGGGCGAAACGGAGCAAAATAGTGGAGTTGGGCACAGGGTGGCGCCTAGGCTCCAAACCCGGCGCCTAGGCACTAGTGACAACGAGAAAACGGCGCCTAGGCGCCAGAATCATCCAAAAAACGGTTATTGGACAGATTTTTGACAACTTTGGGAGTTATTTTGACGGTGTTAAGTAGTTTTCAGACATTCTAGAAGACTGGAAGTTACTCCTAATATATGGGACATGTGATACAATGAATCTAGACACATTGGAGCGGTTTAAATCAAGAAGAGGTGCGACTGTTTTGGGCACGGAGTCTGGCGCCTAGGCGCCATAATTGTTTCTAGAAGATTCGTTGAATCTGAACAAAATTTTGAAGAGGTGCCTTAAGTAACCCCTGGCCATTTTCAGAGCTCTATAAATAGGAGACATTTCTACAGGAAAAAGGCCTCTCTCTCTCTCGCTCTTAGGGGCCTCGGCCGGTCTCTCTCTCTCTCTCTCTCTCTCTCTCTCTTCTCCTTTAGTCATTTTAGAGTCATTTTAGAGTCATGAAGATGTAGGATTTTACATCTTATGGAGAGATGGGTGAGTGATTTTGAGATATTTATGTAAGGGATGTACGGGCGGCGCATGGATCGATGGGAAACTTTGGTGGAGAGATCTTCTTTTTTCTTTCAGAGGGAAAAAGCTAAGTATTGTGATATTCATTCTCTTGTAATTGTTGTAAACACTTTCTTGTGGATTTTCTTTGTTTTAAACCAAATTTTCTGTCGTGATTTATCCATGCTTCGTAAGTGATTTTCTTTACTCTTTCTTTTAATATGAAGTAGTGGCATGTGTAAGAAAATCATTTTTATGATAGAATTAACTATTACATACTTCCAGGTGATAGATAGTTGCATAAATATAATAGAATACTAATGAAATAAGTTCTTTGTTGGCACTTAATTTATTATATAGTTCTATCAATTCTTTTACTTCTTATGTCATTATTTTCATTTACTTTTATTTTATAATGAAATTGATGCATGTGTAGGAATTAAGATTTGCTTAGATATTCTCTTATTAAGTTATGGTGATGATATTCATACCAGATTTTCATTTACTTTACAAATTGATCACTTGTATTCTTAAAACCTATTGAAGAATTCTGAGACCTATTCGGAGATGAGTTCTTAACTAGTAGATATTACATGAATCCTTGGGTAATCGAAGGCTATATGCAGGTTATTCATGGTTAAGTGCAAATAAATAGGGAAATATTGTTTATTGGGCGCATAATTGATTAGTTTTTAGAGTGACAGACTAAATTCTAATAATTTGGTCTATAGAAAGGGAACGGGTCACTGGTAGGGCCGACCATAGCCACCTTTGGACATCTAGTAGTGTGAGCCTAGATTAACTAATTCTACTAAAAAAACATCCTGAACCGATCTATAGATTAGCCAATGTTCTTTACACCTGGACCAAAGGGTAAATAATAGGAATGCTTCTATTTGGCACTACTACATAAAATTCTAAGAATTTCCTTTCTACACATTATCTATGTAATTGCAAAAGAAAGGTAGTCTTTAACATCTCAAAATTCTCCAAACTAATTTATCCATATAAGTTATCTTTTTATTTAAGAACATTATTTAGAATTAGTTATTAAAAAATCCATTTTTTGTAACATTCTAAATTTAGGCCTTATAGAAATAGACTGGAATTAGCCTAAAGGATTGCTTACCTCGCTTCTCTGTGGGATCGATACTGGGGTTATAAAAGAAAACCCTATATTACTTGAAACGATACGTATACTTGCGTAGTACCCCTAGTGTGTAAAATTTTTTCAAAAATTTTACAATATTTTAACAAATCTCGCACGAAACTTGAAACAAACTGCAAATCGAGAAAATTGTGGAAGGATTTTCTAGCCCTTGGGATGATCCTTGAATGATCAGGCTATAAACAGATTTCACAATAATCGATCCAATATCAATGGGCCATCCCATTTGAATGCAGTAGTTCAAAATTGCACTTTCTTTCATGACTTTGCCAACTTTCATCGTTGGCAATAACTTTGCAGAGATGAAAAAGTGCCAATGTTTAGATACAGGATTTAAAAGTGTTGCAGAGAAGCTAACATACCCGTATTCTCTAATTTCCCACTCATCAGTTTCGTCCGTCAAATATTGGTATGTTTCATTCATCTTTTCTTTTTTCAGCATGAAATTTGAATAATAACAGACTGGAACATTCTCAAGAATATACATCTCATTAATTCTTCCAGAATTGAATGTAATCCACCTACCTCGCACATAAACGCTTCCTTGGTTGATTCCATGTAAATTGGCGTAGAATTTTTTAAGCACTGGAATGACTACTGCGGCAGTAGTGTAGCAAAATACTTCCCATCTTCTCCACACAATCATTTCTTCAATTGGTGATGAAGGATTTCTTTGTCCTCTATTAACAAATCCTCTTTCTTTAATCAATCTTGTCTTCGAGATTACCTTGTTGAAAAGTCGCTGCACCTCCGCACTAACGAACTTTCTCCGGTTGTACACTCAAAATCTTAGGTTATCAATCAAATTGGAAGCCATTTGAGTAGGATTGGAGAGAGTTCCATTCATTTTTGGGAGTTTGGAGTGATTAGGAACCTTCCATAGGAGTTTATAAAGGTCGAATTCGCTAAAAACGGCCAAAAACCGTCATTTTGAACACGAAAAACTGCCCACACGCCGATCCCACTTCGGCAGCCTCGAAAGTGCCGTCAGCGAGCCTTATGTAATTAAATACCAGAGTTCTTGGAAAAAATCCACCGTCATTAGCTTCGAGCGCGCCGTCGGCGCCCTAGGCAAAAATTTGCATAAAAATGTCATGGTCCAATACGTTCCAAATATGAGTAGTAGGACCTAATATTGCTACAAATTAACAATAATTTCAAACAAACACACAATTATTAAATATTACTATGGGTTGCCTCCCATAAAGTTCTTGGTTTTACGTCGTCTGCTCGACCTATTTAGGTATTATTCAGGTTGACTGAGCATTAAAACCTCTTTAAAATTTGGTCTTTTACCCTCGAAATATGGTTTTAATCTATGTCCATTTACTTTAAATCTATTCCCAGTCTTAGGATCTTCAATTTCAACTGCTCCATAAGTATAAATTTAAGTAAGAATAAAGGGTCCAAACCAACGAGACTTCAATTTCCCAGGAAATAATTTCAACCTTGTATTATAAAGCAAAACATCTTGCTCTGGTTCAAAGTTCTTTTGGTTAATTTTCTGATCATGTTTTAACTTCAGTTTTTCCTTATAAATTCTATTGTTATTGTAAGATTCATTTCTTAATTCTTCTAATTCATTCGATTGCAGCATTCTCTTCTCACCGACAATTTTAAATTATAATTGAATTCTTTAATTGCCCAATATGCTTTATGCTCAATTCTACTTAGTCGGTGATAAGTTTTTTCATATATAAGTCTGTAAGGAGTCATACCAATAGGAGTTTTATAAGCAGTCCTGTATGCCCATAATGCAGTATCTAGTCTAGCAGACCAATCTACTCTATTAGGATTTACAATTTTTTCTAAAATTTGTTTGATCTCACGATTAGAAACTTCAGCTAAACCACTAGTTTGAGGATGATAGGCAGTAGAGAATTTATGAACAATAATAAACTTTTCTGCCAATTTATGAATATATTTATTCCTAAAATGGGATCCTCCGTCAGTGATAATCACTCTCGGCATACCGCATCTTGTGAAAATGTTTTTCATTAAGAATTTTGAAACACTTTTACCATCACAACGAGGTAAAACTTGTGCTTCAATCCACATTGATACATAATTAACTGCAATCAAAATATATAGGTTCCCAAAAGAAGGAATAAATGGCCCCATAAAATCTAATCCCCAAACATCAAAAATCTCAACTTTTAATATGAAATTCTGAGGCATTTCATTTCTTCTAGATATATTACCTACTAGTTGGCATATATCACATGTTTTGATATATCTGTAAACATCTCTAAAAAGAGTAGGCCAATAAAGTCCAACTTGTAAAATTTTATATGCAGTTTTGTTAATCCCAAAATTTCCTCCAAAATCAGAATTATGACATTTTTGAATAATCTGTTTAGTTTCTTCATAAGGCACACATCTCTTAATAATAAGGTCATCACATTGTTTATATAAATATGGCTCATCCCAAAAATATGATTTTGAATCATGAACAAATTTTTTCTGTTGCTGCAATGGTAGCATAGGTGGCAAAATATCACTTACTAAATAATTTACTATATCGGCATACCAATGTATTTTCTACTCATTAATATTATAAAGTTGTTCATCAGGGAAACTGTTTATTATTTCATTGTCGGTGTTAGACATTTCATTATATTCTAGTCTCGACAAATGATCAGCTATTTGATTTTCAGTTCCTTTTCTATCAATCACCACAAAATCAAATTCTTGCATTAAAAGTACCCATCTAATTAATCTTAGTTTAATATCCTTCTTTTGCATCAGATTTTTAATAGTTGAATGATCAGTATGCACAATACATTTAGTTCCAATTAAATATGATCTAAATTTTTCAAAAGAATACACAATAGCCATTAACTCTTTTTCAGTAACTGTATAGTTAATTTGAGCATCATTAATAGTTTTACTAGTGTAGTATATAACCTTAAAAATTTTGTCATATCTTTGCCAAGTACAGCTCCAATAACATAATCACTAGCATCACACAATAGTTCAAACAATTTCTCCCAGTCAGGTGAAATTATTACAGGTGCTGTGATTAGTTTTTCATTTAATAATTCAAAGGCATTCAAGCATTCTTCAGTAAATTCAAATTTCTTGTCTTTTTCTAAAAGTTGGCATAGAGGTTTAGTAATTTTTGAAAAATCTTTAATATAGCGCCTGTAGAAACCAGCATGTCCAAGAAAACTTCTTACCCCTCTCACTGTAGTAGGAGGTGGCAATTTAGCTATTACTTGAATTTTTGCAGGGTCTACTTCCATGCCATTTTCTGGAATTTTATGTCCTAATACAATTCCTCCTGCAACCATAAATTAACATTTCTCTCAATTTAGAACTAAGTTAGTTTTTTCGCATAGCTCCAAAAATTTTTCAAGATGATTTAAGCATGCATCAAATGATGTTCCAAACACAGAGAAATCATCCATAAATACTTCTATTCCATTGTCTATTAATTACTAAAAATAAACATCATACATCTTTAAAATATTGTAGGTGCATTACATAGTCCAAAATGCATTCTTCTGAAAGTAAAAGTTCCATAAGGAATAGTAAAAGAGGTTTTCTCTTGATCCTCATGAGCAATAGGTATCTGATGGTAACCAGTATATCCATCCAGAAAGCAGTAGTACTTGTCTCCAGCAAGTCTATCCATCATTTGGTCTAAGAAAGGAAGAGAAAAGTGATCTTTCAGGGTGGCGGCATTTAATTTTCATTCGTTAATACAAATACGCCATCCAGAAACTTATCTGATAGGTATTAATTCATCATTTTCATTTTCTTCAACAGTTATTCCTCCTTTCTTGGGAACATAATGAATTGGACTTACCCAAGCACTATCCAAAATAGGATATATAATTCCAACATCTAACAATTTTAAAATCTCTTCTTTAACTACCTCTTTCATTATAAGGTTCAGTCTCCTTTGAGGGTCAATTCTTGGTTTATGTTCTTCATTTAATAAAATTTTGTGCATACAAATCAAAGGAATAATTACTTTAATATCAGCTAGAGTCCAACCAAAAGCTCTTTTATATTTTTTTAATGTATCCATTAATTTTTGTTCTTGAATTTCATTTAAGGCTGATGATACAATTACTGGTAATGTTGAAAACTCTCCTAAAAATACATACTTCAAATGAATTGGAAGATTCTTTAATTCAAGTTCAGGGGGTTTTACAATAGATGGAATTAATATTTCATTTTCTGGTGTAGTTGAATTGAGCGTTTCATATTTTTTCTGAATATAATCAGCTTCTTCACTTTCAATTTCTTCAAAATTATCTTTTTCTACATCTTCTTTTTCTTCATAATTTTCTTTGAAATATTCTTTTCTTAGATAATCACATATATCCATTCTAAAATATTCATCATCTTTTTCAATTGATGGATATTTAATTGACTTTCAGATGTCAAATGTTACTTCTTGATCATTTACTCTCATAGTCAATTGCCCTTTTTGAACATCTATCATAGCTCTTCCTGTAGCTAGGAATGGTCTTCCTAAAATGATTGGAATTTCTTTATCTTCTTCCATATCTAGAATGATAAAGTCTACAGGAAAAATAAACTTATCAACCTTGACTAGAACATCTTCTACAACTCCCTTAGGATGTGTAATAGATCGATCAGCTAACTGTAAAGTTACATAAGTTGGTGATATCTCTCCAATTTCTAATCTTTTAAAAGTTGATAGAGGCATCAAATTTATACTAGCTCCCAAATCACATATTGCTCGCCCATAATATTTATCACCAATAGCATACGGGATAGTGAAACTACCAGAATCTTTAAGTTTTTGAAGAAGTTTTCTTTGAATTATAGCACTACACTCTTCACTGAGTGCAACAGTCTCATGATCTAGTAAATTCCTCTTTTTGTTGAGTATATCCTTCATAAATTTAACATAATAAGGCATTTGTTCTAAAACTTCAACAAAAGGAATATTTATTAACAATTTTTTCAAAATGTCTAAGAATTTAGCAAATCTTTTTCCTTTATCTTGTTGCTTTAATCTTTGAGGAAATGGTGGAGGTAGTTTTTCAACAGTAATTTTCATAGGTTTCAGAGGAAAATCGGGATATAAAATTTTGTTTTCTCCTTCAGTTTCTTCTTCTTCCTTTTCAATTACAGTTTCTTTTTGAACTCTTGTTTCTAACTCTTTTCCACTTCTCAATTGAATAGCTTTGATTTGTTCTTTTCCTTGATCTTTAGGATTTACTTCAACATTACTATGTAAAGTTCCAACAGGTCTATTACTTAATGCAGAAGCAATTTGCCTTAATTGGTTTTCTATGTTTTTAATAGCATTTCCTTGATTTTCTAATTGATTATCTATATTCAAAACTAATTCTTCCATAGACAACTTCTTCTCCTAAAATTGGGAATTATTACAAAAACCTGGTGGATTAGAAGGTCTATCATTGGAATTACTTTGATTGTTTATATTTCGTAATGGGTTTACTGGATTGTTCCCTCACTGAGGATTAACATTATTATTTTGATTATTCCAATTAAAGTTTGGATGATTCTTCTAACCTGGATTATAATAGTTTGAATAAGGATTATTTTGTCTATTATTTATTACATTTATAGTTTCATATGAAGATTGAGCATCTACGATTTGTCCTAATGAATTTTCTTCTAACACAGGAGGTATTTGAGAAAGATTCATTCCATATTGATCTATTTTCCTTGAAAGAGCAGCAATTTGAGAAAGTATCATAGTTAAATCATTTGAATCATGAATACTAGCTACTCTCTTACGATTTACCTTTTCAGCAGGCCATTGAAAATTATTGGTAGCCATTTCTTCTATTAACGCATAGGCTTCTTCAAAAGGTTTATACATTAGTGATCCACCACCAACAGCGTCTATTATAGATCTAAGAGATCCTACTAATCCATTATAAAATGTTTGAATAATTAACCAATCCGGTAAAGCTTGATGTGGACATTTTCTAAGAAGTTCTTTAAATCTTTCCTAAGATTCATATATCGATTCTCCCTCATACTGACTGAAAGATGTGATATCATTTCTAAGCTTAGCAGTCTTAGATTGTGGAAAATATTTTGAGAAGAATTTTTGTGAAAGTTCTCCTCAAGTTTTAATAGATCCAGGTGCTAACAAATTTAACCAAGCCTTAGCCTTATCCCTTAGCAAAAAAGGAAAGAGTCTAAGTCTGACAGTATCATCTGTCACTCAGTCGTACTTAAAAGTAGCACAAAGTTCTAAGAAACTTGCAATATGTAGATTAGGATCTTCATTTGAAGTTCCACCAAATTGATTGTTTTGTACCATTTGGATAATTGCAGGATTAAGCTCAAATGAATCAGCGGCTAAAACAGGATTTTGGATAGTTAAGTGAATTTTATCTAATGTAGGGTTAGTGTAATCTCTTAATGGTCTAGATTGATGTTCATTTTATATTCTTTGGTTGTTTATGTTATTTTCCATTATTTCAGAATTTATAGGTTCTTTTCTCAGTTTTCTAATTCTCCTAATAGTGCGTTCTAATTTCGAATCGTAAGGTATAAGATTTTCAGAACCAAATTTGCTCATACAATCGAAATCAGATCACAATTATTTAAATAAGTTGCAATTCTATAAAGGTTTTCTAACATTCCTAAATTGTCCGTTACTTTAATTATGTTTTTCTCGGCAACAGCGGTAAAACCTTGATCCCACAATTTTAAATATACTTATAAATATAAGAATTCGACACCACTACTAAAAGATACGAATTCTTAGCAACGGCGCCAAAAACTTGTCTTGGAGCGTAATTTTAATTTTAGTAATAATTAATATATTATAAACTTTTGATCGCAGAGTTACCTTTAAACGTAAGTATACATATCACTCAAGTAATACAGAGCTCTAGTGGAGTCCTGGTTATCGATCCCACAGGGAAAAATATTAAAGCCTACGGACTAGGATTATATAAACCAAGTTAAAATTACAACTAAATTGAATTTGCCTATATGTCACTAATATGCCATCGATAATAAAGTTCTTATATCTAAACTAGTTCTAATAACAGATTACTAATAATACTAAAGTTAAGTTCAAATATATATATTAGCAAGCATCTTTCTCCTTTGTTAAGATATTTAAGTGAACTGATAAATAAAATTAGTTTTATATGTGTTGTGCCAAATAGGAGCATACCTATTCTTTACCCTTTGGTCCAGGCATAAAAAACATTAACTAATCCTATGCTTGGTTACTAAATCTGCGGCTAGAGTTTGGGAGGATTCCGGCTCTCACTTCGGAGCTCCCACATTCCCCTCACCTGAGGGCTAAAAATCTACACCTCAGCACCCAAACGATAGGACTGAATTAAGGATTTTAGCCTGTCACTCTAAAATCTCCAATTATTTGTCTGATTAATATTATTTCCCTATTTATTTTCACTTTTCCTTTCAAGGATTTACCCGTCTACCTTTCAAAGAGAAATGTGATACATACTAGTTAAGAATTCTTAGCCCACGGTCAGGTCTTAAAAATTTGTCATAGATTTTAACAATACAAATGACCAATTTGTATAGTAAAGTAAGTTTAGGTATAGTATCATCACAACTTTTTTATATCTTGTTTAATAGACTAATTCATTTAATCAATTCACAAAAACATCGAAACAAGGAGAAAAACAGAACAACTACTCAGAATTCATGGAAAGGATGCAATAAAACTTGGATTTCATATAATAAAGTTCTACAAACTATAGTAAATAAACACCAATCTCAAATTCCTCCCCAAGCAAACTCTTTGAAAATCCTCTCGATTTCTTCCTTTCTTACAGAACTCAGAATTCTCCTTCGAAATGGCAATGCAGAAGAGATATCTCACTTCCCTTCCACTCTTACAATCCCTCGAAGAATTCTTCACAAAATCTCTATTTGAACTCACTACTCACTAAAAAAAACACTAATGACTCACTAATAAACTCTTTAAAACACTTTGGACTCACTAGTAATCACGTAGGAGACATTTTTTTAGGCCTAATTTGGTTCTTTTTAAA
Source organism: Papilionanthe hookeriana x Papilionanthe teres (assembly GCA_022702705.1). Lineage (NCBI taxonomy): Eukaryota > Viridiplantae > Streptophyta > Magnoliopsida > Asparagales > Orchidaceae > Papilionanthe > Papilionanthe hookeriana x Papilionanthe teres. Next base: position 117,256,392 of record CM040427.1, read on the forward strand.
GTTGTAGAAGAGTCTCTATCGGTTTTGCAAGCACCCCTTCGAAAATTGTCCACATTCGACGTATTGTTGGAAAGAACCGTCGATCCCGCCGTCGGCGGCCTTCTAGAAACAGTACTTTTTCAACAGGCCCCGCCGTCGGCGGCCTCGTTCTCCGCCGTCGGAGACCTTCCTTGGAATTAATTCTGAACTCTCGGGAAAATCACGTCATCGGCGCCATCGACCTCGCCGTCGGCGCCCTAGGTCAATTTTGCATAATTTGGTCCTTTTTGCTCCAAATTTGCTCCTTTTTGCATATTTTCACTTTTTTGTCCTTAAATCTTCATACCTACAGAAAAACACAAAAAATTTCCTACTTTAAAGTGCAATATTATCAAGATCAGTCTAAAATAGGTATGAAAATCTTAACCTTTTTTCCTTGGGTCAGCATGATCGTAGGATTCCAAAAAAGAGTATTAAGTGAGGACAACAAGTTTTTTTATACAATGCCAGATTAAGAATAGTTGTTGGAAACTTAAGTTCAGGTGGATGGGCCCATTTATTGTAATAAAAGTATATCTCTATGGAGCTGTAGATATTAAAGATTCTAAAAATGAGAAAAATATTTAAAGTGAATGGTCATAGACTGAAACCTTATTTCTTAGTAGATCAACTTGAACTTGGAAGAATTTTGTGTTGGGTCACCCAGATTAAGTACTAGGGATGTCGGGCTGACGATGTTAAACCAAGCGCTTTGTGGGAGGCAACCTATAGTTATCAGTGTGCTTTGTTTCCAGTTTGTTTTGTGTGTTTTGTTTGGTTTGAAGTAAGATGTGGTACTATTTTGATTATATTATGTTGGTAGAGATTAGTGAGACCTTAATTGATAAATTGGATTAGTTAAAACGAGTTTTCAGATGTTTAGCAGACTTGTGCTGAAATGAGCACTGGCAGCTAAGCGCCAGCAGTTGGTGCTTAGGCGCTGGAGTTACAAAAAATGTGAAAAATGTATTTTTAGAAGCCATTATCATGGGGAAGTTGCATGGCAAGTTATTTGGTGGTTTGTGAACGTGGAAGGATGGTTTTAGGCTATCTAAAGTCTATAAATAGGGACCGGATTAAAGAAAATTCATCCCATTCCAAATTTATATCCTAAGAACCTTATAGAAGAGTTTAAGTGAGAAAAATGTCTTCTTGGGAGAGCGAAGTTAAGAAGAAGGAGGATGCAAACAAGAAGAAGTTCATTTGTAAGAGTACGCAAGAGTTATATAATGAATTTCTAGCTGTTAGTATTAATGAGTGGCGTGTTCCATGGTATGCCGACATGTTAATTTTATTGTTAGTGGCATATTACCCTATTGTTTGACATACTAATAGAGGAAGAAATTTTTATCTGATGCTAAGACTTATTTTTGGGACAACCCATTTTTATATAAAAAAGGAAAGAATCTAATTATTTGAAGATGTCTACCATTAGAAGAAACTTATGAAATTATTCAAAAATGTCATGATTTTGATTTTGGGGGACATTTTGGTGTTGATAAAACTGCATATAAATTTCTACAATCTGGATTTTATTGGCCTACAATTTTTAAGGATGTTAATGCTTATATTAAATATTGTGATTGATGGCAGCGAGTAGGCAATATTTCTAGAAGAAATGAGATGCTCCTCAATTATATGTTGGATGTTGAATAATTTGACATTTAGGGATTATATTTCTTGGGACCAATCATACCATCTTTTGAAAATTTATACATATTGTTAGCAATGGACTATGTATCTAAATGGATAGAAGATGTTGCTTACCTCGATGTGATTCTTGAAGTGTTGCAAAGTTTTTAAGAAAGTGCATTTTTTTAGATCTATAATGCCAAGAGCAATCATAACTGATGGGGAAATCATTTCAGAAATGCAATTATTAAGAAATTAATAAGGAAATATCATATCATCCATAAATTGCTACTGCTTACCATCCTAAGACTAGTTATATATATATGGATAAAATCATGAGGGCGGGAACCTGTGCTCTGCTAGGGTTTGCATGGCGGCGGCGGTGATTGCCGCCGGTGGCCTTGTCCTAAGGTTGGTGGTTTTGATCTACTTGACTTCCTGGTGTGGTACAGGAGTGAGGGCTCTCCTGTTCCTATTTTTTGGTGTTTTGGTTTTGAGGTTACTGTTACATTGGTTTTATGGCTCGGGAATTACCTATTGTCGATCATTCCACTGGTGGGTAAAAGTTCATATGCTTGAAGTTACTTGTTAGAAATGAAGGAGGGGTCACTTTGGGAGACAAGCTGGTGTTCCCACGGATCTACCATGAAGCTATTGAATGGAAAGTGGAATGTGAATTCATCGGAAGGTGCACGAAGAAGGCGGAGTAAGGCGGCTTTAATCTTTGCTGAGGAAGAAATTAACAAGTTACCTGAACTGTATAAATTTACTCTGGTGGGTAAGTTCCAGTTTGGTCATCCCAAACTGGACATTTTGCGTAAGGCAATTGATGACCTTAAGCTACTGGGACAATGGAAGATTGGGTGTTTGACAATAGACACATCATGCTTCAACTTACCAGGGAGGATGATTATGCTCAGGTATTTTCTAAGAAGTTCATTATGGTGGAAGGAAAGACCATGAAGTTGTTGAAATGGACTTTGGATTTTGATCCTTCTCGAGAACCCCCAATTGTTCCGGTTTGGTTTAACCTCCCGAATGCGAAACTACCTTATATTCATCATCGAATCTTATATGTCAATGTCGACTCCATGGGAAGACCTCTCGAGTTAGACATGCCTTCAACAAATATTTCTAGAACATCTAAAGCTAGATTTCTTGTAGAAAGGTACATAACTCGGCCATATATTGATGGTGTATGGTTGGGGGCTGCAAACAAATGGTTATTGGCGACCAATTGTTCTTGAATATCGGCCAATGTATTGCAAACATTGCCATATATTTGGACATACTATGGATCGGTGTTATAGAGTCCACCCTGAACTTAGACCTTTTAAGGTTGCTAAAAAAGAACCCTTGGTTGAGAACCAAAATACTGCTAGTAATCAACAATCGAACTTGCTCGACCTCCCCTACGATGTCCTTACGGATTGATACTGCGAGATAGGGGAAATCTTTTTCATACTAGTGTTGCGGTTTAGAGGATGGTAATGTGGGCAGAGGTATTCAACAAATTCATTCTCCAATAATAGTGGAAAATCTAACAAATCCCGAGCGGAACCTACATTCAAAGAATATGTTAGATGAAAATAATGACGGGGGAGTACTCGATACTAAAAGTAGAGAGGATTTCGAGTCTCGGAAATTGGCCTAGTACCCGGAGGATTAGCCCACCAAACAATGTGCTCCAACAATCTCCCAAAATCCCCCCAGATATAACAGGTGTTAAAGTTGATGAGGTTAGAGAGCTTGCTGAGACACATGCAACTGACCAGGCTGTATTTGATCAATTGTCTACAGAAATGGAAGAAGTTTGGACAGTTCAGAAAAGCAGAAAAAAAAGAAAAGATGCTAAGGAACTTAAATATCTCTCACAAAATAATATTATTGAAGCTTTGGATCCAAATACTTATAAGGCCCCTCCCTTAGGTTGACTAGGGCAGGTAAGGCTACCCATCATGATTAACTTGTTGTGTTGGAATGTTAGGGGTGTGGCAAGTCCTGGCACCCTTAGCAGAATTAAAAATCTTAACAGGACTTATAGGCCTTGGATCATTGTCTTGTTGGAGCCAATGGTCCATAGAAACATTCATAAGTATATCAACAAGTTCCAGGGCTTCAATTTCTATGCTAAAAGAAATAATAAAATTTGGTTGTATAGTAGAAAAGAGTTAACTTGCCAGGTTCTTACTGATGATCATCAATTTGTTCATGTGCATTTCAAAATTGCCCAGTTTTCTGGGCTGGCCACTTTTATTTATGCTGGGTGCTCTTCTCAGGATAGAACATTACTTTGGGAAAACCTCATCAATATCAGTGGTGCTGTTCAGGATAATTGGATTGTTGGAGATGATTTTAATAACATTGTTGATCCCAGTGAAAAGTTGGGTGGGGAAACTCCTAATCTATAGAACATGATGCAATTCTCTTCCAGAATTAATAGTGCTGAATTTTTTGACCTGGGCTTCAATGGAACACCATTCACTTGGCAAAGAGGAAGAATTTTGGAGAGATTAGACAGATTCCTTGTTAATAGCAGCTGGATGAATACCTTCCCTATCACTAATGTACATCATTTACATAGATCAACTTATGATCATTCTCCCCTCCTCGTTAAGATTTCTTTTTTTCAATAAGATGGCTATCCAACTTTCAGATTCCAAAATGTTTGGGCTAAACATCCTAACTACTTAGATGAAGTGAAGATGGGGTGGAAAATCTATAATGGCACTGCCGATAATCCTTTGATTAAGCTTTGGAGGTTAAAAAAACAGTCGACTAGACATTTAAAGATATGGAACAAAGTTGTATTTGGAAATGTATTTGAGAAGGTAAAGCTAATTGAAAAAAGGATAACTCGATTGGAGGTCGAACGGAGCATTGGGGATGGATAATCATATTATTATTATGGAAGTTCAGGAATAGTATTCCCAAGCATTGACTGTTGAAGAAGAGTTCCTTAAACAAAAGGCTGTTATTAATAAATGGCTTTTTGGAGACAGAAATACTAAATATTTCCATGTTGCGATTAAATTTAGAAGACAACTAAATGCTATAACTAAAATCAAAGCTCAGGAAGGTCAATGGCTATCTGATCCTATTCAGATTAAGGAAAATGCTATTCAATTCTTTGAAAATCACCTTGCTGCTAACCCAATTAATTCTACAGTGTTTAGGGGGGATCTGTTTAGTGATCAACTAAATACTGTTCACCATCTGTAATTCTTTACTTACCTGATGAAGCTGAAATACTGTAGCCTCTCAAATCCTTAGATGGGAACAAGGCTGCAGGACCTGATGGGTTCACTCCTGTTTTGTATTTAACTGCTTGGGATATTGTTGGGAAGGATATTGTTGAAGCTGTTCAGGCCTTTTTCATTGGGATTGAGCTGCCAAACTATTTTGCTGCTACAAGTTTAGCTTTAATTGCCAAAAATAAGAAGAAAACTTCCTGGAATGATTTCAGGCCCATAAGTATTATAAACACCTTGAATAAGATAGTTAGCAAGATCATTGTGTGCAGACTACAACCTGTCCTACATCTACTAGTAAGTTCTAACCAATCTGCTTTTATTCAAAGTAGAAGTATCACTGATAATGTACTGCTTGCTCAAGAATTATTGTTAGAGATTGATAAACCTTGTAGAGGATAGAATTTAATTTTTAAACTGGATCTAAAGAAAGCTTATGACTCTCTTAGCTGGAATTTTATCAATCTTATGCTTAAGGCAAGAGGCTTCTGCCCAACTTTCTGTCAGCTTATTCAAAGATGGCTATGAAATACATCATATAGTATTCTTATTAATGGTACAAGTCATGGGTTCTTCCCAGCTAGGAGGGGATTAAAGCACGGTGATCCATTATCTCCCACAATCTTTATACTTGCTTTTGATTATTTATCAAGAATGTTAAACCAGGCACACAACATGTTTCGATATCTTTGTTATCATCATAGTTCTAAACCCATTATAAGCCACCTAGCGTATGCTGATGATGTGATCATCTTTACTAATGGGAGTAAACAGGCATTCAAAAAAACTTTGGAGATCTTCAATCATCTTCAACAGGTGTCTGGCTTGGAACTCAACAATCAGAAATGCCAGTTTTTGGCAGGTAAACATTTTAAACATCAGATTTGGCTTAAAGATACAACTGGTTTCTCTCTTACCGACTTACCTCCGAAGTATTTGGGAGTTCAATTGATAAAAGGCAGGAAAAAATAAACACATTATGATAAAGTGGTTAATAAAGTTTCTTCTCAAATTAACTGTTAGACTAATAGTTTTCTTTCTAATGGGGGAAGGGTTACTCTAGTTAAAAGTATCCTAACTACTTTTCCTTTGTTTACTATGCAAATGATTAAAATGAAGAAAGCATACAAAGAATGCTGGAAACTACTTTTAATAAATTTCTGTGGGAAGGTCAACACAAACAAATGCATTAGGCTAGATGGAACAAATTATTTAAACCCTTCAGTCTGGGGGTCTAGGTTTTAAGAGCTTTCAACACATAAGTCAGATTTTCCAATGCAAGCAATGGATGAAGTTCAGAAAGCAGGATACACTTTGGGCTCAATTCCTTACTGCCAAATACTGTAGAAACCTTCACCCAGATTTAGTTATGGTTAAACCTGGGGATTCTCAACAATGGAAAGGTTTACTTAAAGTTAGGAATCTGGCTAATCAATTTTTTTGCTGGGAAGTTGGGGATGGATTTGTTTATTTCTGGTTGGATAATTGGTTACTGGATGAATATTTAATTCCCCTCCCTAATACTACAATTAATTATAACAAAAAAGTAGCAGATTTCTGGACTAATCACCAATGGGATGAGGATAAACTGAAAGAGGTTGTGGACATATCAACTATTCAGACTATCAAATCTATCCAGATTGATCAGATGCTACCTGATAAGCTCATTATTAAGAAACCTTCCTATCAATCACTCAACTCCTTTATCTATCATTCTTAGCACAATTGGACCCAGAATAACTGGGGAAGCCAAATATAGAATACTTACCTGACACCATCAATGTCATTCTTCAGCTGGAGATTGTTTCACAAATTCTTTCCAACAGATGATATACTTAAATTGAAGGGCCTTAGAATAGCTTCCAGATGTTGGTTATGTTGTAAACAGGAGGAATCTACTGAACACCTATTTTTTAATTGTCCTGTGACTAGGGAGATCTGGATTAGAGTGTTGAACCACTTTCAAATTATAAACCACTTTAGAGAATGGAATTCTGTACAAGATTGTTGGGAGGATTGGCATGCTCATAAACTATCTTTATGTCCACTAATCATTTGCTGGTTTGTTTGGATGGCTAGGAACAATAACAAATATGGAGATCTCTTATGTTCTCCTAATCAGATTTTTGTTAATTGTTGTACTTATTTGCAAAAGTATAGTCTTACTCAACTGCAGAAGACCAGAACCAAGATCAAAGTTAAGACTTTTCATTGGCTTCTTCCTCCCCCATCTTGGGTTAAAATTAATTTTGATGGAAGCTATACTCCTCAGTCTTCTGGAATCGGGGGGGTGTGCAGGAACCATAAAGGAAGGCTACTGTGGGGTTTTCAACTACTATTTTCTCTAAGTCCCCGCTTGAATCAGAAATGATTGTTGTTATTTGGGCTCTAAAAACGTCCAAAGTATTGGGTATTCTTATATTTGGATGGAATCTGATTCTCTTCAACTGATTAATATCATGATACGCACTGCAGTTGTTCCTTGGATGCTGATTTACCTTCACAGGAGTTTACTTTCCCTCACAATGGATACTACCATCTACTGGAGCCATCTGAATAGGGAAGGAAATCAGCCAGCCAATTGGTCGGCAAAAGCAGATTGCTACCTCACAAACATTTAAAATTTTCAAATTTTCCTTTGGGCTCCTAAAGCATTTAATTTTTGGTGATTTACTATCACTCCCTTACATCAGATGTAGTTAAAAACTCTCCTTATTAATGCATCCTTTATTTTGCCAATACACACACACACACACACACACACACACACACACACACACACACACACACACACACACACACACACACACACATATATATATATATATATATATATATATATATATATATATATATATATATATATATATATATATATATATTTCTAGTTACGAGTCTGATTAATACTCAATAAATATGTCCACACATATAATTGAAAAGTAAATCAAACTAACAAACATAACTAAAATGTTCATCGCGAAATGCGAGTTAAGCACATTGTCAACTTAACAAAATAGTTAAAAGTTCATGAAACTAAGTAATTAAGAAACCGTCCAAACAACGGAGGGAATCCCTTCGACTGCAAAGAAAGTGCTGACGGCTATCAGATCATGAGGATCGCGTAGCATGGTACCGTATGTATCGGTTCCGAGCGGCTCCAAGTTGAAGATCGGGTTTTATGGTTCATCGACATCATCCAAACAGAATAATGTAGATAGTATAGCCATATTTTTTGTAAAGTTCTCTTCCGGTATAGGGCATTCAAAAGTGAAGCGGCCTTCATTCAAGGCAGGTCGAAATAACCACTAAGTGGAACCTAGTTTTACAGAATGGTCAGCGTATGAGAAACACATTCCAAGTTTTGTCGCATATTCAATAGCTTAACCGTAGTTAGTCGAGGACCACCGCCTTTGTGCAGGCAGTCCGAATCTACTTGCATCATCCAATGTCATGGACGGTGTATAGATTATGTCCTGGCGTAATCCACTTGCTCTGATTTGACCAAGTTGTGATATAGTGAGAGCGTACGACATAGGGACCTCAAAAGAGGGAGATGCTTTCGGCTTTTTGCGAAAGTGAGTTAGAAGTTCTGGATTTAGTGAATTCACGGTGCGCAATTTCATATACATATTGATTACGACTCCGTCGGCGAGTATGTCAGTGTTAGTGATCACTGTAGCATCAATATCGTCGGTTTCGACGTCAAGAAGGTACAGTAAGCGTGTTAAAGTGTGCTTTAAAATGTTGTTGTTTTTGTTGTTGTGCCAGTATGTAGTGTTATTCATATTAACAATGGTGGGGTAGCGGGTAGCTGTGGTGCGGTCATAAAAAACGCCTAACATTGCGTTGAGCTTCTTCTCAATTATCATGTCTTCGTTACCAATGGTAGCCACCTCTAGTTTGCTAGCTTCAAATGCATGGTATACATGTTCTGGCTCCCAGGGTAATACTGTCTGTGCATGGCTTTCAGTAGCCTTTTGCTTCGGCTGAGGAGATGAGTCCAATTTCATTTTGAAAGTTTAAGTCACGCAGTTACCTGCGTTTTAGTCACCCTAGCACCGTACATGTGAAGCACGCTCTACGAAGCTATGACCGTACTTAGGATGGCGACTGAACACCCTGAAGGATCCCGTGAGCCGATAAGTGAGACCCCTGGAATTTCTCCCAGCAGGTTTGGACTCAGTTCCTCCAGCACACCAATCAAAATACTCTACAGTTACATTGGAATCATCTGGTTACTTGCTGGCACGATTGGCAGAAAGCTGGGAATACTGCTATTCCACTACTCATTGCATGGTTCATTTGGATGGCTAGAAACAAGGCTACTTTTGATAACATCCCTCAAGATGTTAAAACTGTTACTAGTCATTGTCTCGCTTATGTGCTTAAGCTAATCAAATTTAAAAACTTCCCCGACATTTGCTCCCAAAACTTCTCTCCCGGAACCGCTCCCCGAGATTACTAAAGTATTTTGGTTTCCCCAACCCAAAGCTGGATAAAGGTGAACAACGATGGCTGCTATAAACTTGCACGGGGTGGCATTGGGGGCATATTCGGAAATCACAAGAGTAAATGTTTACTCTATTTTATGGCCCCTATTGTTGCTCGTGATGCCTTGGATGCGGAACTTCAAGTCATCTATTGGGCATTAAAGTTGGCTGTCCACCTTAACTGGTCTCCTCTCATTATGGAATGTGATTCTATGGATCTGGTAACACTTGTATCAACAGACACTACACATAACAGGCATGCCATCAACTGGACTGCTAATTTCTGGGCTCATAAGATCAAACTCCTCACTACTAAGGTGCATGTTCAGTTTCGGTTCATTTTTAGGGAAGGGAACAAGCCGGTGATTGGATTGCTAAAATGGGAGTTCTCACCTCCAATCTTGCTCTTTCCACCACCCCATCTCCAATTCTCGGACAACTAATTCGTTGGAGATCTGTCGAATATCCCTCATCTCAGGCTGAACAACTAACTTTGCCTTGCTGCCTGGTCCTGTCTTAGCTCCTTCTTTTGAACAGATTGTCACCTGTACTTTGTTATGACCTTGTTTCACTCATGTGGTATCATCTCCTGGAGGTTTTGTCTTGGTAGGGGCTGCCATTAGATTTTTTGTTAGTTCTGCAAGCCCTTCAACCAATTTTGTATTTCTTTTGCTTTTCAACATGTAGGGGCCTCCATTGCCCTTTCTTTTAAATTATATATATATATATATATAAATTGAAAGAGCTCAAAGCTCCTTACCTGTTAATCATGAGGATTACAAAAAGGACAAAATATCCTCACATACAAAAGTCACTCCACAGTAAAAGTAAAGGTGTATACTTTTATATAAACAAAAAGTTTATAAATAAGTATAGTACCATAATTACAAGATGAGTTAAGCAGTCTTTAGATAAGGTAAACCGAGGTTGTCTCCATGTATAAGCCTTTTAAGTTGAGAGGGAGGATGTATTGTAATGCTGGGGTTATCACTTTGACATCCATGTGTGGCCAACCAATGTGCAGGTTGGTTGGCCTCTTTGGGAGTGTAGACAAAGAGCGAGTTGTGATAAGAGCTAAGTTGATGTATCTTGGTGTGCCACCTATGGATGTACCAAGGAGGGGTCTCTCTATCTTGTAGAATCTTGATCCAGCTCATGGAATCAGATTCGATAATAAGGGGTTTGATGTTGCAATTTTTGGCAATCCTCAGTGCCCAATAGACAGCAATGGTTTCAGCTTCTAATGCATCTTCAGACACAAATGGAGAGGAGAAAAGAAGGAGGCATTTACCCAAAGAGTTTCTGAATAGCCCCAGAGCACCAGCTGAGGTATGAGTAAAGCTTCCATCCGTGTTGGCTTTAAAGTAGGGAGGTGGAGGAGGGAACCGATAACGACGGTTCACGGGGGGGTTTGGGGGGGTGGAATCCAATTGGTGCAAATATTTGAGAATTTATGATGAGTGATAATTTTTTGTAAATAGATAAGGCAGTTGGAGGCAACTTTAGTGGCTAATGGAGGTTGGGATTGAAATCTGGCATTGTTTCTAGCCATCCAAATGAACCAGGAAACTATACAAGCAATGGTGTCAAGTTTAACATTAGCCCAATCAGCCCAACAAATAGCAAAGGATTTCCAGGTTAGAAGGAGAGTGTTGACTTGTAGAGCTTGCAACAAAAATTGCCAGACTTCTTGAGAGAAGGGGCAAGAAAAGAAGAGATGGTCCAGGGATTCATTATCAGCAGAGCATAATGAGCACACAGAGGATCCCCTCAAACCCTTTAACTTCAGGATATCATCTGTGGAGAGGATGTTTAGCCATAGTCTCCAACAGAAAAAGGACATGGAAGGTGAAAGAAATTTGTTCCAAATAGGTTGACCCCAGGGTACTTCAGGCCAGCAATGAAAATGGTGGTAAATAAAGGGAGTGAGTTTTTGTGAATGTGGGTTTTTGGTAATCAGTTTATCTTTTTGGGTAGGATTGGGGGAGGTGTTGAGAACATTATGAGCTTGATCATTAGAGAGGATGCTGTTGATGAGGGAGTAGTTCCATTAGTTGTCACTCCAGAAATCCTTCACTTTAGAGTTTGGGGTGTAAGAAATATTGTTTCTTTGGAGCTTCTCGCCATTCCATAACCATTGGTCAAGCCAGAAATGTAAATTTCCTTCACCCAGGTTCCATATGAAAAGATTTTCAGCTTGGGATTTAACAGTTACAAGCTTGTGCCATAGTTTGGAATCTCCAGGTTTGTATGTAGCGAGAAGATGGATGATGGTGCTCGCGGTATTTTCCTTTTAAGAATCGGCCCAAAGACTCTCCCGAGCTCTAAAACGGATCCATAATTTGCACCAGTTAACCAAGCACATGTGTGTGAAGTCCACCGAAGCCAAGACCTCCAGACAAAATATATAAAATATATATATATATATATATACATATACATATATATATATGTATATATATATATATATATATATATATATATACATATTTATATATATACATATATGTATACACATATATATATATATATATATATATATATATATATATATATATATATATTTATATATACGGATATATATATATATATATGTATACATGCATAATGTATATACATATATACATACATATATATATAGATATACATACATACATATATATATATATATATATATATATATATACATATATATATATATATATACACACACATACAAACACACACACACACACACACACACACACACACACACACACACACATATATATATATATACATACTTACATATATACATATACATATACATACATCTATACATACATATATACATATACATACATCTATACATATATATATAGATATAGATATACATATACATATAGATATAGATATACATATACATACATATATACATATAGATATATACATATTGATATAGATATATATACATACATATGTATACATACATATACATATACACATATGTATACATACATATACATATACACATATGTATACATGCATACACATCTATATACACGAATATATATATATATATATATATATATATATATATATATATAAAGAATTTGGCGGCAAGGTGTGCTCTGCTAGGGTTTCTAGCATGACTCTGCCGGCGGCGGCCTGGAGGGTGGTGGTGCAGGTAAGTCTAGTGAGTGCTGGTCTGGAGGTGAAGTGTTCTCGGGCTCCTTTGTTGCTCTTCGGCGGCTTCTTGTGGTTCCGGGTCTTTTGTTTTTCAAATTTTCTTGTTCCATTGTGCTCTTCTTGGGGTGGTTTTTCTTGCTCTAAGAGTTGTGGGTGTACCCACTCGGGGTTGTGCTCACTCTTGTTTGCTTACTTGCTTCCTTATTTTTTTGTACGTGTGCATCTTCCATTTTACGGTTCTCGTTGTTTGGGTCCATCTGTTCCATTGGTAGCTCTGTTGGTGGTGTTGGGTGGTACGATGGCTCACCCCATTGATCTTACCACCAACATTGAGTGGGCAAAAGCCACTTATGCTTGGTGTTGTAGGATCTCGCTCCTTCCATCACGAATCCTTCCGGACTTTTTCCCACGGAGATTGCATGATGCTGGCCAGTGGAAGAATTTCTTGCCCTTTTATCAGACCTCTGGAAGAAAAGGATGGCCATCCTGCTGTGATTTTCACTGATCAGGAATTGGCCGTGCTTGATGATGAAGTGAAACTCACTTTGATTGGGAAATTTAGTTTGGGACATCCCAAGATGGAGCTAGTGAGGAAATACTTTGAATCATTGAATTTTCGAGGAATTGGAAGCTAGAGACTGCTTGGATGGAAGACACACGCTTATCAACTTCAGCTATTGAGGAGGATTATGCTATGTTATTTGCTAAACATTTGGTGACTATTCTTGGAGTGGAGATGAAAATAATCAAATGGACGGCAGATTTTGATCCTAGCAAGGACCCTCCAATTGTGCCAATACGGTTTAAACTACCCGATCTTCCATACAGATTTTTAATCGGGATGCTCTTTTCCAAATTGGGAGGTCTATTGGAACTCCTTTAAGGCTGGATCTTGCTACGATTAATAAAGCTAAACACGAAATGGCTAGGATCCAGATTGAGAGGGATATTTCACTGCTCGAGGTAAAAAAAATTTGGATTGGATCAGCTAAGGAAGGACAGTGGCAAGAAGTTATAATGCGGCAAAAACCTTATTATTGCTCTCATTGCAAAATGTTTGGACATACAATGGAAAAGTGCTACGGAATTCATCCCCCATCTAGAAGATCCATAACAAAGGAAACTCAACACAAGCAATCTGTCGATCTTGTTTTAGTGCAACGGGGCTCGGGAGAAAGGAGGGAATTTGTGAACTCGGTCTCTCGAACTTGCTTTACCCCTCCAGCTGAGGTGGGGAGAACACCAGTTTGTCAAATCCCCCTTCGTTGGGGAGATGATCGTTGAACCAACGAGTCCATATGGATAATGGCACCCCTCTAGTTCACTACTGGAGTTATCGAAATGTTTCGATGATATTTCGAGTACGCTTTTGGGGGAAGATCCCCACATAGTTACGGAAGGGAGGAAGAGGAAGTCGGAATAGTCACACCGACTCGATCTATTGAACAACGAGTGGATACCCGGTTTCCCTCCGATGCTGGAATCGGTGTTATGCGGGAAGAGATGGAAGGCAAATGGTACACCCAAACCTCCAGGAAAAAGAAGAAGAATAATCTCGGTGAAGTACAAAAACTTGGAACTCCTCTTTACGTGGGGGAGTTAGGCTGGAATTTCGTTACCGGGGGAGATCTAGATCTAGATCTCGATCCTCTTTAATCCCCATCCCATTTAATGATAAATTTCCTCTGTTGGAATATTAGGGGTATTGCTAATCCCCTATCTTTTAAAAGATTGCTACATCTAAACAAAAAATATAAATTATGGTGCATTACCATCACTGGAACCTTTGGTTAATAAATATCCTCGGAAAATCATCGGCAAGCTACAAGGCTACAACCATCTATGCTAGCTGCGATAATAAAATTTGGATTTTTTGTAGAAAAGAGGTGAACTGGTCTATCCTTATTGACAACAAGCAATTTATACATTCTTCCTTTCGGATTAATGGCGGGGATGGTTTAATAACTTTTGTTTATGCTTGGATGTAAAAAGGAAGATAAAGTTATCCCGTGGAGTCGGCTACGGGACATCGGTGTCCAAGTACACTCACCCTGGATTGTTGGGGGTGATTTTAACGAGTGTGGGGTCTTCGAATGAAAAAATTGGGGGTAGACCTCCCAAGCTCTACGATATGACCATTTTCAATGATAATATTCATGCGGCCAATCTTTATGACCTTGGATTTAGAGGACACGCTTTTACATGGAAGAGAGGGATTATGCGGGAGAGGCTTGATAGGATGTTGGTTAACAACCTTTGGCTCTCTAATTGGCTTCTTACTTATGTTACTCACCGAGTCTTGCTGGTTCGATCATAGACCTCTCCTTATATCTATTACCTCCCCCACCTGCTCTAATACTCCCCCTCCTTTCGGATATCCGAATGTTTGGTCCTCCTATGTTGAGTTCCACAAGATTGTTCGGGAAAGCGGCCTCTGTATTGATCACCCGGACCCTCTCATCGGATTAAGCGGACTACGGATAAATCTCGGTAAAGCTCTTAGGAAATGGAATTGGAACTTTATAGGAAACCTCCATGAAGGCATCCAAGTGGTGAGAAAGAGCTCGATCAAATTGAGTCTAAAATCCAAGTCAGCACTGCTACGGATGAACATTACTTCACTGCACAAAATAATTTACTTGTTAGGCTACTTGATAAGTTTGGAGCAATATCTAAAAGAAAAAGTTGCTTTGAACCATTTTATTCATGGGGATAGGAACACTCAGTTTTACCATGCCTGTATAAAATATAGAAGGAAATGCAATACTATTCACTCTATCCACACGGTGATGGCGAGGAAACTTATGGAGGACATCGAGATTGGTTTGGATGCTATTACACATTTTGACGAGGCTACTTAATCCTCCTCCCGGAACCGGATTGCCTATTGATAGATCTCTTTTCCAGGACAACTTGCATTACACCAATGTACTTGAGTTAACTACCATCCCAGTCGAGCAAGAAATGCGGAATGCTATAAAATCAATTGATAGTTCTAAAAGCTGCAGGACCGGATGGTTACACGACAGATTTCTATCGAAGGAGTGGAATTTGGTTGGTGGTGATGTGGTGGCGACTATCCAAAGTTTCTTCCTTGGAAATGATCTTCCCGGCTATTTTTGTGCTTCAAACATTGTGTTGATTCCCAAAAATAATCTTATGCATACCTGGGATCATTTTAGACCCATCTCTTTGGCATCCGTAATCGGTAAGGTTATCGACAAAATAATTGTGGGGCGACTTCAACCTCATCTTGATAGGTTAATATGCATGAATCAATCGGCTTTTGTGAAGGGCGGAGTCGATCTCGATAATGTGCTACTTGCCCGGGAACTTTTACTTGATTTAGATAAAGTTCATAGGGGAGGTAATCTTATATACAAGTTGGATATACAAAAAGCCTATGATACCATTAGTGGGAGTTTATTCAAGATGTTTTGATTGCTAGAGGTTTTCGACGAACGGTTCGCAATCTCATCTCCAGGTGGCTCCATTCAAATGAACATTCTATCTTATCGAATGGGATCGCCATGAGGCAAATTCCATGCCACCGGAGGATTAAAGCGAGGAGATCCACTTTCTCCTCTCATCTTCATATTAGCTGCTGATTACTTCTCGAGGATGATTAATCGGACCATTACGAATAAAAGCTATGCCGAGTACCATCATAAATCAAACATTGTTATTTCTCACCTCCTTTATGCGGATGACATCATGGTTTTCTCCGAGTGCACACAAAGCTGTCTGTGAAAAAGTTAAAACATTGTTTTGACTCTTTCCGACAACAATCCGGAATGCTTTTCAATCACGAGAAGTGCCAATTGGTATTCTCCAAGCTGACACCTATCCGGATCGAAGCAATGGATTACGGAGTACACTGGATTTCAATGCGGTACTCCTCCTTTTAAATACACGGGTGTCCTTCTCACTTTGGGCGAACCAAACAAATTCGATTTGAGGAGATTCTCACCAAAGTCGGTTCTCGATTGAGTATGTTGGACTAATTCTTTCTTATCAAATGGTGGTAGAATCACACTCCTCAAAAGTATCCTCACAACCTTCCCCTCCTATCTTCTTCAGAATGATTTCTATGAAGAAAAGCACCCAATTACAGATTGGAAAGGGCTTTTAATAGATTTTTATGGGCTGAGTCGGAGAACCTGAAGCATTGGACTTCTTGGCAAAAGGTCACAAAACCGAGTGGTTGCTCGGTGGCCTTGGATTCAAAAGCTTTCCTCAAATTCAGCAGATTAATATGTGCAAATTATGGATTAATTTCAGAGCCCAAATCTCACTGTGGGCTAAATTTATGATGGGTAAATACTGCAGGTTCTCCCATCCCACTCAAGTGGTCAGGAAATTAGGTGACTCCAGAATCTGGGTCAATCTACTTAAGGTGAGAAGTTCTGCTGAAAATCTCTTTATCTGGGAGCTGGGGGAGAGGTGATGTGAATTTTTGGTTGGATAACTGGTGTCCCAAGGATTGGTTAGTTTCTAAAGATAATCCTACCGATTCAACTACAAAGGTCTGTGAGTTTTGGGATGGGAGCGATTGGTCTCTTCCACGGCTCAAGGCCATTTTATCGGATCATTCGACAAGGCGATTTCTACCATTAAGTTTGATCAAAGTAGTCCGGATAAAGTTTGTTGGAGTAATCACCACAATCAAAATATAACTAAAACTATTTATAGGAGTCTTTTCAATTGGCCTTCGTTCCACAGGGAAACTCCATTTGGAATAAATTTTTGTCCCCTTCCATGTCCTTTTGGTGCTTGGAGAACCTTCCATGGCATCATCCCAACTGATGATATTCTTAAATTAAAAGGTCTTAGGGGGCCCTCTAAATGTGTTCTCTGCCATCAACATGATGAATCCATCCCTCATCTATATTTTAATCGCTCCTTTTCCAGAACTGTATGGTCGCATCTAACCAATGAGTCGGAAGAACCATACTTATTCGCTGGGAAGATATTCATACACTTTGGATGAATAGGGAAAATCGAAGGTTAATACTCTACATCGCATTGTGATGTGGTTTATGTGGATGGCCGGAAACGATTGCCAAATTTGATGGGATAGGCACTACTGTGGATAAAGTAGCCAATAAGCCGTAAAACATATCTACACAAAATCATTAAACACAAGGGTTTCATCAATCAGTTACAAGCCGAGCTCCTACCTAATGTTGGAAAAAAGTTAAGTCTGGTTAGATGGCTTCCCCCTACTAACCTGACCATCAAAATTAATACGATGGCGGTTTCTCTAAGGATAATGCGGGAGTGGGAGGAATTTTCAGAAACTCTTATGGTAGCGCCTACTTTTCTTCATGCACCTGTGAAAGCTAGAGATGCATTGGAGGCTGAATTTATTCTTGTGGAGTATGCTATGCATATTGCCAAAATTGCTAATCGGTCGAATATTTGGCTAGAAGTTGATTCCATCTGTTCTACTTAACATTCTTCGACAAAGCTGGTCTACAACCTGGATGCAAGACTATTGGAGAAAACAAATTAATCGAGGCTAAACCCACCCATTTTACCTCTTCTTCAATTCCTAGGGAGGGTAACAAAGTGGCCCATTGGTTAGCGATTAGGGGCCGGATCCCGGCGGGTTTTAGTTGCCTCAACCCCCTTTTGATCTTAAAATTTTAATTAATGGAGATAAGCTTCAGCTCCCACATATCGGATTGGAGACACCCCTTGTGTTCGATGGAATTTCTTGGGTGCTTGTGGGGTTTTTGTACCAAACCACTTTTTTAACTTACTTTATAATTATACATATTTACATATGTATACATATATTTTCACTCACCCAAGCTTTTAGTTTTATTGTTTTTTGTGGTCTTTAGGGAATGGCCTCCATTAGGTTTTTTGTTAGTTGGGAGCATTTCCATCAATGATTTTGTACTCTCCTTTTATTAGTAACATGTAGGGAGCCCTCTGTGTTGCTCCTTTTTTTTTAAAAAAAAAAAAAATACACATCTATATACACATATGTATACATGCATACATATCTATATACACTTATGTACATATACATACATCTCTATATACATATCTATATATAGAAATATGTGTATGTATATATATATATATATTTAGTGACTAAGACTACTTACAAAACCCAAAGTATACTCAAGAGCTAAAATAAAAGAAGACACACCTAACAGGGCTCCAAAAGAAGAAAACTACAAGGAGACCCAAAAACCAAAAATCAAAAAATCTGGTAAGGTAATAGATGCTAAAGAATGAAATCTGTCCAGGATGTAAACAACATTTGGAGCATCAGTCTTCCAAAATTCTGAAGTGAGGTGCATGGAACAGATCAGCCTCCAAGAGGAATTGCAGCTGAGGGGAGGATTAGAAGAGACATGCACTTTCTGAGAAGCAAGGACCCTTCTAGCAAGCCAGTTTGCTGGCCTGTTCTCTTCTCTGTAAATGAAAGCAAATTGTGTAGAGATGTGTTGAAGTAGATCCCTGATTCTGTTAATCCAAAGAGAATGGTGCCAGTGGGGGAGATCATTCTGCAAATATTGTAATAAGATAGTGGAGTCTCCCTCCACAGTAATGTTGGACCAGTGATTGGTGATGGCCAAATATACAGCCCAATAAATTGCAGCCAATTCAGCTTCAAGAGGGTCAGCAACTACAGTAGGAGCCTGGTAGAAGCAGATGTCGTTTCCATTGTGGTCCTTTAAGATACCACCAATGCCTGCTCCAATGTCAGAAAAAGCCCCATCAGTGTTTACCTTGAGGTAAGGGTAGGCAGGAGCATTCCAATAAATTTGAATTATTCTGGAATGTTTGAGATGATCAGGAGTGAGAACTTTGAGCATATTAGGGAATTTCTTAAATCTGATCAGTTTAGAAATGAAAGAGTGGCAGTGTCCAACCACAGTAACAGCTTTGCTGACTTAGTCATCAAACTTCACACCATTTCTATGCATCCAAATGAACCATGCAACAATTAAAGGAATATCTCCTGCCTTAGCATTCTGCCATGATAGCCAAAAATTCACCAAGTCCTGCCAATCAAGTAATAAAGTATTGATGTTAAGAAAATTGATGACACCTTTCCACACTTCCTAGGAGAAAGGGCAGGTGAAGAACATGTGTTGCACAGTTTCAGAGTGAACACTACACAGGTAACATTTGGAAGGACCTCTTAGCTCTTTCAATTTGAGAATATCATCAATGGGAAGGTATCTATGGATGATCCTCCAAATGAAGAAAGACATAGAAGGGGTCAGGTGGCTATTCCATATTTTCTTTCCCCAACAAGTGGGAGACCAGGTGTGGATGTTGAGATAGATATGCTTGGTGAACCTGTGCATCTTGCCATTTTGCCAGATGAGCTTGTCAGGTTGGGATCTATCAAAGGGGATTCTAGAAACCTGGTGAAGAGAAGGTTCCCGAATAAGCTGCTGAAGTTTTGGAGTAGACCGGTTCATTTCCTCCCAACAATTGGCAACTGGAAATTGCTATCTTTCAATATTGGGTAAAGCATTCAGCATGTCCACTGGACACCAATGATCATGCCAGAACAACACCTCCCCTTTCCCCAGTTCCTAAAGATACAAAGAAACAGCAAGGTCTTTATTGATAAGCATATGCTTCCAGATTCTTGAGATGCCTAGTTTGATTTATGCAGAGGTAGGGTGAATGTCATTACAATATTTGCCTTTCATAAAATGAGCCCATAGAGAGTTCTGTTGTCTGAAATGTATCCACAGTTTACAATAATTCACTTTCTGAAGATGATTTAAGCCATTGAAGCCCAAGCCCCAGCCCCCCTTGGTTTGGCTAATTTCTGCCAGCTAGCCCAATGGATTTGCTTTCTTTGCCCAGACCACAAAAATTTGTTAAATATCCTTTCAATTTGGATTCTGGAATTTTTCTTCATGCATGTCATTTGGAGGACATAATTGGGGAAAGTAGTTAAAATGTTGTTAAGAAATCAGTGGCCCAGCTGGATGAGAATGAATTGGCCCAGCTGGATAAATGAACATTTAGCTTCCTAATAATCTCTTCAAAATGTAGCTGTTTAAATGTTCCTTTAAGAAGGAGCACACCTAAATACTTCAAAGGAAGATTGGCTTTAGTAAATCCAGAGAAATGAGTTATCCATTGTGATATATTTGCTGGAATGTGGTTGGGAAAGATCAAATCACATTTTGCTTGGTTGAATTGAAGACCAGAAACTTGTTGAAAATGTCTGAGGTAATTAATAACCTTTTTCACAGCTGGTTTAGATGCCCTGGAAAACAACATAATGTCATCAACATACATAAGATGAGAAATAACCACATTGGACTTATGATGATATCTGGCATAGAGGAATGGGGAGACTTAAGACTCCAGTAGCCTGGAAAGATAATCCATAAAAATAATGAAAATGGTGGGGGAGAGTGGATCTCCTTGTTTGAGTCCCCTGGTTGCTTGGAAACCTCCCTAACTTTGCCCATTTAGTAGAATTGAATGGTGGTTATGTTTTAGCCATCTTTTAATAATGTGAAGAAGTCAGTGGAGAAGCCTCTGGCATGCAGCACCTGAAGGATGAAATTCCAATCCATAGTATCATAAGCTTTTTTAATATCAAGTTTATAGATAAGGTTACCCCCCTACAAGGTTTGTCTAAGTCAAGCAGTAACTCTTGAGCAAGGAGAACATTATTTGATATGGATCTACCTTTGAGAAAAGCTGACTGGTTAGGACTAATGATCCTGTTGAGATGAGGTTGTAATCTCCCCACAATAATTTTACTAATTCTTTTGCTGATTACAGTAGTGAGGCTGATAGGTCTGTAGTGATTCCAAGTCTTGGGAGCATTGTTTTTGGGGATAAGAACAATGGTTGAGGAGTGAAAGTATTGTGGGAGCTCATTGCCTTGGAAGAAACTTTGAATAGCAGTAATCACCTCAACCTTGCAATTGGTCTATGTTTTCTTGTAAAAATCTACATTGAATCCATCTGGCCCTGCTGCTTTGGTACTGTCAATAGAATTAAGTGCCACCCATATCTCATCCTGAGAAGGTAGATCAGTCAATAAGAGAGAATTGGTGTATTGATGCTCCCCACTAAAAAGGCTGCCATTAATTGGAGGTCCAAAGCATTAGGTATAAGTAAGAAGATTATGAAAAAAAGTGACAACATTGTTTGCAATGGCAGTTCCATCCCTAAGCAGTACCCCTTATTCATTCATAATGGAGTGTATGGCATTAAACTTCCTCCTATGTTTTATACAAGCATGATAGTACTTGGTGTTTCTGTACCCCTCCTTAAATTTGGAAATAGCAGCTTTCTGCCTAAGAAGCTGATCCTGCCAGTCTCAAAGGGTGAGTAAATTCTCCTGAGAAACCACAAAAGGTCCATACAAATTATCATCAGAGTGTTTAGCAGCTTCAAGTGCAATAACCTCCAATTCAGCCTTGGAAACACCATGGAAAATATCCCCAATAATATCCCAGCTCCACTGTTATAGAATTCTAGCCACTTTAAATTGTAGATTCTAGAGCTTAATAAGGGGATCAGGATGGGAACACCCAGTCTAATGTTCAACAATAACATAATTGAAATTGGGATGAGAGGACCAGAAATTTAGATGTCTGAAAGGAGGGCGGGTAGTATGATTGGTGGGGGTAGTAATGGTGATAAGAAGTGGTCTGTGATCAGACCCAGCAAAATTCAGATGAGTGATGATGGTGTGAAGAAAATTTTGATGCCAAGCATTGTTAGCCAAAAGTCTGTCCAGTTTCTCCCAAATTTTGCCTCTCCTCCAAGTAAATTGATTACCATGAAAACCTAAGTCAAATAAGCCAGCTCTTTGTATACTGTCATTGAAATCAGTATGTTTAGCAAGATGTGAGAGTCTTCCTCCAAGCTTTTCATTTGCAGAGGCAATGTTGTTGAAGTCTCCTCCCACTATCTAGTTGTAAGCTTCCTTGGTGCTAATTTCTTGTATCTCATGCCAAAGCTCCCTCCTGTCGGACTTAGTGCAACCAACATAAATAAATGAAGCAGCAAAAGTGTTACTATTCAAGGTAAAATGGAGATGAACCAATTGAGAGTGATCAACCATCACTGTCCAATTGATTTCCTTCCTGTAGATAATCCATATTTTATTAGATGAGTTAGCAAAAGAGAACAACCAGGGAACCTGGTTAAGAACTTTGATTGGTTTTTATGCACCATGGGTTCTAGCAGAACAATGCACCAAAGTTGATGTTTTTTATATAGGTGTAAAAGTCTTTTATAAGAGAGGGGGTGCACCACCCCCCTGATATTCCAACAAAGGAAGCTAAACATCTGGGGGTTTGGTATGGGGTGGAAATTGAGCAGAAATTGACGTTGATTTGGTCCTACCCCTACTGGTGCCAGGAGGGGAGCCATGAGAGCTGAAATTTTCACTTAAGGCTTGTGAAGGAAGGGCTAACTTCTGCAGTTCAATAATAGTCTTCTTCTTTTTCCTAGCCTTCTGAACTTGCCAATCTGTCTCCATTTTATTTTGCATTTTCTCTAGTTGGTTCATCCTGTGACAAAGCTTCTCTATCACTTAATGGTTCCTGAAGGGCTGGTTCAGTAAGTTCAAGCAGTTGTTCCACAGACACCCTGGGGTCCCCAACCTCTGTGTATTCCTCAAGGTGTATCTCCTTGGAGATTCCATGGTCAGCAACAGTAGCAATAGTGGCCTGAACTTCCATTACTCTAACCTTAGCTGGCTTTTTAGTTAGGGGGGGGGGGTTTAATCTGTAGTACTTCTCTTTAGAATGACCAAACATCCTACAATGTTGGCAGAAAACAGGTTTTTTTTCTAATAACACTTCTTGCCAGAATCCCTCTCCATCATCAGATGTGGTAATCCAGATTTTGTCTAAATCAAGAAGAGATACATCCCTTTCTACCAGAACTCTAGCAGTTGCTGGGCTGCCCATATCATAAGTGGAGGGGTCTACTCTGAGAGGTGTTCCCAAAGCTCTGCTGGTCGGAAATATGGCATGTGTATGATATAGTTGGATAGGCAAATTAGTGATTTAAACCATAAAGGCTTCAGGAGGGGGGGGTTCTTTGGAAGAGTAAAATCCCTCTCCACTTGAACCCTGGCACCATCTGGCGAGACCATATCAAAACTAAGTGAATCAACTCTGAGAGGAGTACCAAGAGCTTGGCTTATGTTATATAAAGCACATGGATTGTACAAATGAAATGGGAGTCCCAGAAGCTTGAATCATAATAGAAACGACAGGAGGTTCCTTAGATGGGACAAAATCAGGAGTCTATTTGATAATCTTCATCGAAGTACCAGCTGCCAAAAAGGATTGTTGGGCAATGATTCTTGCATAATCTTCTTCCTTGCATATTCTATTAAGTAGATGTCTGCCATCCAACAGTCCCAATTTCCATTCTCCAATGAGCTTCAGATCCTAAAAAAACTTCCTGACTAAATCCATCTTGGGGTGACCAAATTAGAATTTCCTGATTAAAGTGAACTTAACATCATCAGTGAGACACTTCATTTCTTGGGTGGTAAATATAGCAGCAGGTTTCCCATCTTTAACACCTGTCGGCCTAATAAAGGAACACACCATTTTTCCAGCCGCAGCATCATGAAAAGCTTGTGGAAAAAAAAGGTGATCAAGATTCTTATGGGGGGTGCTGCCCACTGCTCCAACACCAGCAGCAGAGAAATCCTCTCCACACACTCCCAGAGAAGTACCTGGCGCAAAGAATCTGCCTCTAGTCCAGTTGAACAGCTATAGCAAAGAGGCGTCTGGGCTGAAGCAGTCGGCGTCAAGTAGGAAGATTGATTGCAGCCAGAGGAGCAGCAAGCTGACCGCAAGTCATAGCAAATTGCTAGGACGACTCAGTAGTCGGCGTCGAGCAGGGGCGAGGATCGCGCGAGCCTGTGAGGCGACGTTGTCGTAGTAGTAGGAGATGACTACAGATGATTTCGTCGTAGGAGACCGAAGGATTCGAGCTGGACCTGATAGAGTGCAGGAGGATCGCAGACGCCTGTAGACGGAGACTTCATGCAGGAGGATCGTCGATCGATGCTGGATAAATCGCGCACAGATGTGAGGTGAGCTGATCGATGGAGGAAGCACATACGATAAAGATGGCCAACCTTCATCTCTTGCTGATGAAGCCGAAGCAAGAATCACAGGGAATAGCCATGGCGAAACCCCAGAGCTTGGGACGCCGTCATGTGCAGTAAATTTTTGATATATGTATGTATATGTATACATATGATATAATGGCTCTCTTCTCTCTGGCGGTTGATGCTTCTTGGAGCTCTGCTAGGGTTTCTTTGCCTTGGTGATGGCTTCACTCCTGTCTCTGCTGGTCAGTTATTTCCTGTTTTGTTGTTCCCTATATTTTCATTCATGTTAATCAGACGCTCCTTTTTTGCGGTACGTTGCTAAGGGTGGCTCGCAGTCGGGCAACTCTTGCTACTTTCCTCAAGCCTTCCATGATGCTATGGTGAATGGTTGTGGTGACTTTAACTTCATTAAGAAGCCGAGATGAAAAAATGGGAAGCCAGCTCTTTTCCTTTCTGAGGCTGAGACCAACCTGCTGGCTTCGGCATGCAGCTTATTTCTTGTTGGCAAGTTTCTATATGGTCACCCTAGGTTAGAGGTTATCCATAAGGAGTTTGAGTCAATGAAACTTCTTGGTGACTGGAAATTTTGTCTCTTGGATGGCAGGCACATTCTTATCCAACTCTCAAATGATGAAGATTATACCAGGCTTTTCTCCAGGAAAGCGATTCACATAAAGGGTAGGGCTATGAAATTGTTGAAGTGGACGGTTGACTTTGATTGCAAGAAGGAACCACCTGTGATTCCTATTTGGATTACGTTTCCTGGGCTTAAATCTCAATATATTTAACTTAGAAACTCTATATTCTCTAACTTATGCTTATGGTAATCCTTTAAAAATGGATACACCCACCTCCTCCTTATCTCGCACCTTTGATGCTAACATATTGGTGGAAAGAGACATCACCCTCCCATTTCTTGATGAACACTGGATTGGTTCTGCCCACCAAGGCTACTGGTAATCTATCATTTTGAGGTCACATGCCCCCTATTGCTCTCACTATCATATGTTTGTTCATGCCGCTCAGTTATGTTTCCATCTCCACCCTGAACTAAAAAACCTTTTGTTGCCCCTTCCACTCGGTTGACTCCTCCTACATCTGTGCAGGAACCTACTCCTGAGGTTTTGCTTCCCTCTAGGGTTGAAAAGGTACCCTTACACATTGTGGGGGTACAACCTGATATTCAGGGAATTTTTGCGCTTGATGTTGCTGGTGCTTTGGTAGATGGGTGCTCTGTAAGGGTGACTGCTAAAGCTGCTCCTTTTTCTGGGGTTGAGGAGGTACCTTTATCCAATGTTGAGGTATACTCAAAGGTTTTTTGTGCTCTTTGCTACTGCTGATTTAGTGGATGGCTGCTCTATTAGGGAGCTTGATGTCTCCTCTGCTGAGGGGAAGCTTGTGCCCTTTGTTTGTTATAAAGATGGATGCTCTGTTAGGGAACATGAAGCTTCTTCTATTATTTTGATAGACCTATTTGTGATGTCTCTGTTGCTCAACCTACTTTGGAGATTGCTCCTGCCCTAGACTTGGATGCTTCCCATCTCTAGGGGACTTTTACTGCTGTCTCCTCTCCTGCGAATGAATGGTTGATTTAGAAATCACAAAGAAATAAAAATAAAGGAAAGAATGAGTTTTTATATGTGAAGGAGGCAAAGATTTTGCCACAGATTGGTTATTACTTAGATGGTGGAAATGGGAGTGTTGGACTTGAAAATGTAGGCAGTCACCCAAGAGTCACTAGGAGGTCTGGTTTATGACACAATGTTTAATACCTTTTAATGGAATATTAGGGGAGTGGCTGATCCTACCTCCCTTAATAGAATTAAACATCTCTACGGGATTCATAAACTTTCTATTTTCACTTTAGTGAAGCCTTTGGTCTCTATTAATATGGAAAGGGTGCTAAGGAAGTTTAAGCAGTGCCATCACTATTGTAATCAAAATAATAAGATTTGGTTTTTTTGGAAACACAATCTTACTGTTGAGATTGGGGAAGATGAGAGACAGTTTGTTCTAATCCATTTTCAACTTGAGGAGTTCCAGGGGTGGACTGCCTTAGTCTATGCCAATTCCATTCTTCAGTAAAGGCTGTTACTTTGGAGTGAGTTGGTCAGAGTGGCACTATGCTAGCTGATAAACTGTTGGTGGGGGTGACTTTAATATGGTTTTGAGCCCTGATGAAAGAAAGGGGGGTAGACCTTATGACATGAATTTGGTTAACATGTTTACTAATGCCTTATCTGATGTTGGTTTGTTTGATTTGGGGTATAATGGACCTAAATTTACTTGGAGGAGGGGGTTCACGACTCAAAGGTTGGATCGTTACTTGGCCAACCATCACTTCCTGAATTACTATCCCATCTTTAAAGTTCAACATATTTGCTGTGCTGCCTTTGATCATAATCCTATCCTTATTAAACTTTCTTTCAATAAAATACCACCTATCTACAGATTCAGATTCTTTAATATCTGGACTTCTCATACCTCCTTTTTTAATTGGTTAAAAATGCTTGTAGGGGGCAGGTAGCTGGTAATGCTTGGTACCACTTGTGGCAATTGCATAAAAAGGTCTCTGGGGCTCTTAAGGTTTTGAATAAGTAGCTTTTTGGGAACATTCATGGGAGAGTTTCTGAGGCTCAAAAGCTGGTAGACTCCTTGGAGGCTCAACTGGATTTGAATCCTAGCTTATTGGTGGATGTGGCTGAAGCTCAGACCACTCTCCTTAAGACCATTAATGAAGAGGTGAGTTTCCTGAAGCAAAAAGCTAATGATAATATCTTCAGCAATGGAGACAGAAACACTACCTACTTCCATGCCACCATTAAACATAGAAGGAACATCAACTCCATTATCAAAATTAAAGATACCGTTGGACACTTCTTGACTGATGAGGTGGATATTGGGAATAATGTTGTTCGTTTCTTCTCCACTCTCTTCACATCTAACATGGATGTTAAGCCCCTTGATGCTTCCCTCTTTGATAATGAGAGAGGGCATATCCAGGGCTTGCATCTCACAGATATCCCTCAGGAGCCTAAGGCTCCTCAGGCCTTTAAAGATATCAGTCACATGAAGGCCCCTGGGCTTGATGGTTTCACTTCCCAATTCTATGTTCACTGCTGGCATATTGTTAAGAATGAAGTTGTCCAGGCTATTCAGAGTTTCTTTAATGGGGAAGATCCAGGGAAATTCTTCTCTTCTGCTCTTATTGTACTCATACTTAAGACTAATGATAAGGTCTCTTGAGAAAATCTTAGACCTATTTCTTTGACGTCTATCATGTCAAAAGTGATTAGCAAACTCCTAGTGGATACACTGCAAATTCACCTACATCATATTATCTCCCCCCAACAATCTGCCTTCATAAAGGATAGGGAGATTTTTGATAACATCCTACTGGCTCAAGAATTAGTTGAGGATCTTGATAGGAAATGTAGAAGTGGTAATATGGTGGTTAAACTTGATTTGAGAAAGGCCTATGATACTTTACATTGGGACTTCATCATTGATGTGCTTAAGGCTAGGAGGTTTCATTCCCAGTTCTGCCACCTTATTAGAAGATGGCTTCAAAACAACCATTATAGTATCCTGGTGAACAATAACTCTTATGGTTTCCTCTCTGCCCAAAGAGGCATCAGGCAGGGAGATCCCCTGTCTCTGACTATTTTTATAATTATGTTTGA
The DNA here is from genome assembly GCA_022702705.1 of Papilionanthe hookeriana x Papilionanthe teres. Taxonomy (NCBI): domain Eukaryota; kingdom Viridiplantae; phylum Streptophyta; class Magnoliopsida; order Asparagales; family Orchidaceae; genus Papilionanthe; species Papilionanthe hookeriana x Papilionanthe teres. The sequence goes on from CM040427.1 coordinate 117,284,731, forward strand.
TTAATTTTCTAGAATCATTAATTCCATGCAAGAAGCTCACCCCCATATGCAGTTCAATCACAAATCTAAGGTGTTAGTTAGCCTCCTGGTTTATGCTAATGACACCATCATTTTTTATAATGCTTCTAAAGCCACTGCCAAGAAGCTTAGGGAGGCCCTCCTCACCTTTCAGCAAGTCTCTGGGATTACTTTCAATAATTCTAAATGTCATATATTTTGGTAAGAATGTTACTAATCATATTATAAATTGGGTGATGAATCATTTGGGCTTTAATAATGCTTCCTTACCCTTAAAGTATCTTGGCTTAAATCTCTTGAGGGGGAGGCATAAACAATGTCAACTGGATGAGGTGGTGGATAAAATTAAGGGAAGAATTGTGGATTGGAGGAACTCCTTCCTTTCCAATGGTCGTATACTTATTTTCTTAAGAGCGTATTACACATCTTCCCTATGTATGCTTTACAAGTTGTTAATTTAAAGAAAAACTCTCTAAGATCCATGGAACGACTTTTCAATAAGTTCCTTTGGAATGCTAAAAGGAATAGGAAGGTCTGGACTAAGTGACATCAGCTTTGCAAACCTTCCTCTGCTGGGGGATTAGGTTTCAGGATGCTTGATCACATTACACAAATAAATATGTGTAAGTTATGGTTCATATTTCTTAAAGGGGAGTCCCTCTGGGCTAAATTCATGCACCACAAGTACTATCTCACTTCTCACCCCTCTTCGGTCCTATAGAAAGTAGGGGACTCTAGAATTTGGAATTCCTTGCTTAAAGCTAGGGAATCTGCTCGGGATTTCATATTTTAGGATGTGGGGAGGGAAGCATTTCTTTGTGGCATGATCAGTGGGGTCTGCTCTCCTCTCATGATGCTCCCCTAGGGTGGGCCAGGAAGATCTTATGGTGGCTGACTGTTGGGTTGGGGGTCACTGGGATGTGGGCATGTTGAGGGAGTTATTTGGGGAGTCTTCTCCTTCTGTTTCCCAACTTCCTCTTACACCAAATCTGAGAGATACCCCTCATTGGAAATTTCAATCTACTTACTCAATTACCAAAGTGCTTTACAATAGTCTACATACTTTTCCCAAGTTGCAGTGGGCTTCTTATATTTGGCATAAATTTACTTCCCCCTCTATTTCCTTTTTCTTGTGAAGATACTTTCATTCCCTTCTCCCTCTAGATGACATCCTTAAACTTAAGGGGCTGAGGTTTCCTTCTAGGTGCTACTTATGCCATTGTCAGAAGGAGATTTATTCTCACCTTTTCTTCACTTGCTCTTTTGCTACTGAGGTTTGGAGATTACTGGGGATTCATTTTGGGGTCTCTCGGCCTTCTCATGCTGTGGGAACAGTTTCTTTGAAGCATTATCTTAAAGCTTGGGAATCCTCTCCTAGTTTTCACTCTTCTTTGTCTAGACTTCACTTGATTATTTTGTGGTTTGTTTGGACAGCTAGGAATAGCTATAAATATACAAGTCCAATATCCCCCCAACAACCTACATCCTATGTAATTTCCTATTTTACCAATTGTGTAGGTCCCACTTGGGGGTCAGCATTTTGCTGCCTCCAGAAGGCCTGTTTTGGTTAGATGGTTACCTGCTAGGAGGGATTGGATTAAAGTCAATGTTGATTGCAGTGTTTCTCTTAATGGTGGTGGTGCTGGAGGTGTTTTCAGAAATAATATTTATAAGTTGGTGGCTTTCTTTGCCTCCCTGATTTATGTTACCACCCCATTGATGGCTGAGGTGTGGGCTACTTTTTTAGCTGTGCAGGTGGCTTATCACTTTGGTTTCTCTAGACTCTTGATTGAGTCAGATTCTCTCCTCTCATGCAATATTCTCACTGAACACACCCCCTCTGGAACATAATTGGCTTGCTTAAATGATTTCAAGCCTTTGTTTCTATCCATAACTTGCAGGTGGAGTTTTGTTTCATCCATAGGGAGGGTAATGCCCCTGCTGACTGGTTGGCCAGGATGGCTAGCTCTCTATCTCAACCTTTGGTGGGCGTGCACCCTCCTAGGCCTCTTCAGGTTCTGCTTAATGGAGATGACTTGGATGCACCTTTTATTAGACCATGATTATGTCTAAGTTTGGGTATTCTCTTCTATTTAGCCTATTGTTTAGTTCAGGGACTAATCTATCTTTCAATTGTTTTATTGGGCCTTCTCCCTTCAATTTTTGTTCTGCTTTACTGCTGTTGGAGGTTGATTTTTTGTGCTGGAAATGCAGATGCTTCAAAGGGGCTTCTTTTTTATGCTTCTATTTTGTACTGATGCTTTTATAGGTGGGGGCTTTTCCTAAGCTGCCTGGTCTTTGTGTACTGACCACTGCTTCTGGACTGAGAATGGAGCCTTTTTTGCTTGTGTGGTGTACACATTAGTTTTGGGTATACTTCCTTTCAGTTGGTATACTGGTTTACTTGTATTCCTGGGTTTTCTATTACTTTCCTTGTATTTTTTACTTTTTGTGTGGAGTTGTAATGTGGAGAGAGGAACCCATATGAGCTATTATGTATTTTCTTTTGGTTTTAGATGGAGATCCCTGCTCCCTCCCTCTTTTGTATTTCCTCTTTTATATTAAAAACTAGGGAGCCATGAGTCGCTCTTTTCCCCAAATTTATAGCCTTGCTCTTACTGCTTCTCTTTGGTCCTTTCAGTATGTCGTTTGACGGCAGTTTTGAAGCGTCTGTGGTTGATGAGGATCGTTACTCATTGTTGTTCTTCATGCCTTTTTCCATAATCCTTTCATGATGCTGTGCACTGGTGGAGATTACTCTTTCATCTAAAAACCTGGTAAGAAAAAAAGGCAAACCTGTGTTATTTTTGTCGGATGTTGAAACTAACATCTTGGTATCTGCTTGTCGGTTGGCTCTAGTTGGTAAATTTCTTTATGACCATCCTAAGCTTGAAATTATTAGAAGAGATTCTGAGGCTATGAAACTTCTCAGTAGCTGGAAGATTGGTCTGCTTGATGGTAGGCATATTCCGATCCAGCTCACTAATGACAATGATTACACTTGCTTACTTTTCAAGAAGCTCATTAGAATTGATAACAGAGTCATTAAGCTTAAATGGACCGTTGATTTTGATCCTAGAACTGAAACCTCTATAATACCAGTATGGATATGATTTCTGTGCCTCAAGTTTCATCTTTTCAATTATGAGCGCTTTTCTCCCAAGCTATTGCATTTGGGAAACCTTTAAAGATGGACACCCCCACCTTTTCACTTTCTAGACCTTCTAAAGCTCGAATTATAGTAGAATGGGATATCACTCTCCCCTTCCCTGTTTAAATTTGGATAGGTTCAGCCCATCATGGCTACTGGCAACGTGTGGAAATTGAGCCACACTCTCCCTATTATCCTCATTATCGTATGTTTGGCCACCCTACAACCCGTTGTCATCAACTGCACCCTCACCTAAAGAGTGAAAAAGGTATTACTTTGCCTCCTCTAATATTGAGATTTCCTTACCTGATCCTACTATTAAGGTATATAGTTCTTCAGAAAATAATCCTACAACTGATCTTGATCAAAATGATACTCATGCTCCACTCTCCATTGAAAGGCCTTCTGATGTTGTTCCACCACTTCCTGATGTTGTTCCCCAATCTACTAAGGTTTTCTAGAAAGAGTTGTCCCTGATTCTAGTTTACCTGCTAAGGGATGTGATTGGGTTCCTCGTGGTGATATTGATGCAGTTAATGAGCTTCAGGGTTTCCTAATAGATACTACTTGTCCTAATTTGAATTCTTTTGTGGCTAAGCTTACACTCAATTATGTTAATGAAAATTCTATCAAGGAAGCTACAAACGCTTGGAAAATGAATTGTTAATTCAAAAATACAGCAAAAAAAAGTAAGAGGAAGAATGAACTTTTATATTTAAAAGAAGCAAGTATTATAAATGAAGGCATCTATTATTCAGATGGGGACCAAGAAGGGCTAGCTTGAGGCATCATGTTTAATGTCATGGTTTGGAACATTAGAGGAGTGGCTGACCCTTCCTCCCTTAATAGGTTAACGCATCTTTGCAGGGTTCATAAGCTTGACATTTTTGTTATTTTGGAGCCTCTTATATCTATTAACAAGAACAAGATACTTAGAATATTTAAACACTACAATTATTTTTGCAACAAAAATAACAAAATTTAGATATTTTGGAAGCACAATGTTAACCTTTCCATCATTGAAGATGATAAGCAATATTTTCTTACCGCCTTTCATTTTGTGGAGTACTATAGTTGGGCCACTTTTTTCTATGCCAGCTCTCTTTTGCAGGATAAACTTTTGCTCTTGAATCAACTTATATCAATTTGAGAGACAATCACTCAAAACTGGTTTGTGGGGGGTGACTTTAATATGATTATGCACTCTGATGAACATAGGGGAGGAGGTACTAGTGACCTCAATCTTATGAACCTCTTTTATGATAAAATTTATGATGCTGGACTCATTGATTTGGGTTTCTCTAGTTCTCCTTTTACTTAGAGAAGAGGCTTGCATACTAAGTGTTTAAATAGATATTTAGCCAATCATGTTTTTCTTAATTAGTTTCTCGTCTCTAGAGTATGATATTTAAATCATGCGGCTTTGGATCACAATCCTATTCTGCTTACACTTGCTTTTTAATCTTAAGCCCACTACTTACAAATTTAAATTCTCTTACACGTGGACCTCTCATGAAAATTTTCTGAGCTTTATTCGGCATGTATGGCATTTTGAGCATGTTGGTAATGCATGGTATATTCTTTGGCAACTTCACAGAAAGGTGGCTTCTCAGTTAAGGAAATTGAATGTGCAAGTGTTTAGAAATATTCATAACAAAGTCATGGAGGCTCAAAAACTTGTGTGAATGATTTGGAAGTTCATGTGATCTCTAATTCCCAATTAGTGGATGAGATTGCTAAAGCTCACTCTATTCTTCTTGAGGCAACTTCATTAGAAGAAAATATTTTGCAATAGAGGGCACATGATATTCATTTCTCTTGTGGGTACCACAACACAAAGTACTTTCATGATTCTATTAAACACATAAGGAATGTGAATACCTTCCTAAAAAGAAAAACTTCTAAGGGTGATATCATTACTGAGGAAGAGGAGATTGGTAAGTGTTGTGTAATATTTCACTGATTTGTTTGATACTAATATGCAGGCGTGCCCGGTTAATGAGGCTCTCTTTATTGGAGATAAAGACAATGTTGTTGCTATATCAATTGCTGATATCCCTTCTGAGCAGGAATTATTTTTAGCTTTTAAAGATATCAATCCTAATAAGGCTCCTGGCCTTGATGGATACACCTCTAAGTTCTATATTCACTGATGTGATGTCATTAAAAAGGAGGTATTTCTTGCTATCCAAAGTTTTAATATTTTTTTGGAGATGATCTACCCAAATACTTCTCTTCTGCTTTGATTGTCCTTCTTCCTAATACTAATGATAAGAGAAGTTGGGACAAATTTCAGCCCATATCTCTCACATCAGTTATATCAAAATTCATAAGTAAATTTGATTGTTTCTAGACTTCAGCCACATCTCTATACACTCATATCACCACAAAAATCTACTTTGATTAAAGGGAGAAAATTACAGATAATATTCTTCTGGCTCAAGATTTGGTGGAGGATCTGGATAAAAAATATAGGGGTGGCAGCATGGTCTTTAATCTATACATAAAAAGGCTTTTTATACAATAAACTGAGAGTTTATTATAAGCATGTTGAAGGCTAGGTGTTTTCATCCTACTTTTTGCAATTTAATCAGAACATGGCTTGGCAATAATTACTACAGTGTCTTAGTTAACGGTAACTCCTATGACTTTTTTTCTGCCCAAAAAGGCATTAGGCAAGGTGATCCTCTCCCCCCTACAATTTTTATACTGGCTTTTGATTACTTCTCTTATTCAATCAAAAAATTGCATGATACACACCCTGACATTCAGTTTAAACATAAATCTAAGGTTTTGGTTAGCCACCTAACCTATGCTGATGATGCTAATTTATTTTCTAATGCTATTAAATTCTCATGCAAGCCCTCACTATTTTTCAAAACACATATGGATTATCCTTTAAATCCAAATTCCATTTCTATTTTGGGAAATTTGTTAATACCTCCCTAGCTACTTAGGTGCTTTCCTATACTGGATGCAATACTACTTCTCTTCCTCTTAAATAAATGGGTGTTAACCTTCTTAGAGGTAGGCACAAACAAACACAATTGAATGATTTGTAAATTTAGGATAGATGATTGGAAAAATGCCATCCTCTCTTATGGAGGCAGATTAAATCTTCTAAAAGTGTCCTCCATTGCATCCCTTTATACGCCACACAGGTTCTCAAGATTAAAAAGAGTACACCAAAATCTTTGGAGCACATTTTCAATAAATTACTTTGGTTCGGGGGTATGGCAGTAAAGTTGGGTTGCCTGACATAAAGTGTTCAAGCCTCACTTTTTTGGTGGGCTTAATTTTAAGGCCTTACCATGTAACTAAAATTAACTTGTGTAAACTTTGGTTCAAACTCAAAGCAGGTTTTTCTTTGTGGGCTAAGTTTATGTATCTTAAATATTGTAATTCTCGATATTCTTCTATAGTCACTTGGAAAGTTGGTGACTATAGAACATGGAAATCAATTTTAAAGTCTATAGAGGTGGCTAACCAACTTGTATTCTGGAATATTGGAGAGGGATAGATTTCTTATTGGCATGAGAATTGGGATTATAACAAATCCATGGAAGGTCCTCCCACTTTGGAGGAAAATGGGCTTTTGGTTTCTGATTTATGGTCTGATGGCAGTTTGGACATATCTAAACTAAGAAATTTGTTGGGTGATTCTGCTTTGCAAATAGCTACAATTCCTATAGCACAGCATAATAAGGACTCCCCTTGTTGGAAATTTAATTCCAAAGCATCCATTACTAAATTACTTTACACTCATCTTCACACTTTTAATGATTAGAAATGGGATCATTTTATATGGCACACTCTTATCTCTCCCTCTATGTCATTTTTCTTGTGGAGGTTTTTCTTCTCTTTATTTCCATTAGATGAAATTTTATAACTGAAGGGCATTCGTATGGCCTTTAGATGCTATGTCTGTAACTGTCAGGAAGAATCTTATGCTTGTCTCTTTTATGAATGTGCTTTTGCCCGTCATGTCTAGGAGAGGTTTGAGAGTCCTTTTGGGATTACTTGGCCTCATAGTCATATGGAAGATTATTTGCTGGTTTAGAAATCCTTTAAAAGCATTGTTACAACTCTTACTTAGTTTCCTCTAGTAGTGCTTTGGTTTATATGGTTGGTAGAAATCAGTGCAAACACCACTGTGTTTCTCCGTCTGCTCTTCTTACTATCTCATATATTCTCATATTATCTTAAAGCTTGCAGAAGTTTGAAACTTGATTTAAGCACCAATTTTAAATGGGTTAGGAGGCCTTTATTAATTAGATGGTAGCCCCATATGGTTGGTTGGGTGAAAATCAATTTTGATTGAAGTTGGAATTCATCTAATGCTGGTGCAGGTGGGGTTTCTAGAGACCATTCAAGCAACTCTCTATGTTTCTTTGCCTCCACTGTGTATACTACTTACCCTCTTGAAGCTGAAGGTTGAGTGGTTTTGTTTGCCTCACAGTTGGCTGTTATCTTTCATTTCTATATATTAACTATTGAAACTTATTATCTACTTTTCTATGAAATGCTAGCTCAAGTCACACAACCTCCTTGGAACTTGGTTTGCATTTTTAAAAGAATTTGGCACATCATTGCCTTACACAAACTTATATTTTGTATGATATTTACTCAAAGGGAGGGCATTCTATCTGCAGATTGACTAGCCAAGAACAGTATAGTTGAGGTTTTTCTTGGGGTTCACCACCTACTTCTTTAAGGCAACTGCTAATTGGTGACACTCTTGATGTTCCCTACATCATACCCTAATTTATACAGGTTTCTTTGAATCCCCCTAATCATGGCTGTCTTAAATAAGTATTTATAAGTATTTTCAGTTCAGTCACAAAGTATAATTAATTTAATAAGAAAGCAGTCAATCTATGCGCAAGTACATGTATCGCTCATGAAATATAGGGCTCTAGTGGAGTCCTAGTTTTCGATCCCACATGGAGAGAGAAAATCTTTAAAGCATAGCACAGAAATCCAATATTCAAATTACAATGCAAGTAAAGTAAATACTAAAGTTGCTAAAGTTTAAAGATGCTAGAGATTTTAAGATCACTAAAATATTTTCTAAACTTCAAGTTAAAGTTAACTACCACTACACTAACTTTTGTATTGAAATGTTCAAATTTGGGAAAGTGTCCTCCCCTTACAATGATGTTATTGTGAGTGAATGATAAAGATTAGTGAAAATATTGTATTGTTCAAAATAGGAGAAACATATTCTTACCCTTTTCTGAGTGTTATATAGAACATTGCTGGCACTCACTCCAGAGCTGCCACTTCCCTTCGCCTGAAGCCTAACTCTAGCATTAGCTTCCAAACACTAGGACCAAATTGGAGATTTTAGTCTGTCACCCTAAAATATCTAATTCTACGCCCAATAAACCATATTTCCATATTTATTTAAACCCAACCCCCATGAACTACATCACTCATTCATGGACATTGAATGTAATCTTCAATTTTGTTGTGGAACGCATAGTCCTTTCGAATCATATGTTTCACAACATATTTTAACAATTTAATTGGCTAGATCAAAAAGAAAATGATGTACAAAGTGAAAAATCATCATAATTTCTTAACATTCATATGACACATCCAATCTAAATCATTACTTCACCATTTATCATTATAAGGAGAAAGATGAATAAATTTACTTAGAGTTCATGAGGAAGATACGACAAAACAAGAATTTTATATATAAAAGCGAAGTCATAAAAATAATAAGAAGTAAACACAACTTATCTCAATTTCTTCCCCAAGCAAATCCCTTGAAGTTCCTTTGAATCTCTTTCTCTCTTCACAACAACACACAATTCTCTCTTAGAATAGTAAGGAAGAAGTAATCTCTCACTTTCCCTCTCCTCCTACAACATTTTGGAGAAGAATCCATTACAAAACAACACTTTTATACCAAACCCTAGACTCTAAACTCTCTGCAATTACAAAACATTGACTTCTCCACACTCACATACACTTTTCCTATGCTCACACCCTCGTCTACTGTTGTTTTCTGGTGCCAATTCACTTTGAAATAGCCTAGGGATGAGTTCCTCAAGAGATACCTCAAGAATCCCTCAAAAAGTCATCCATATACATTGAATTTGACCTCCACCGACATTGGGCGTCATCGCCGTCAGCACCCAGAGTGCTTAATGTTCTGGTGTTCTTTGTCAAAGGGCGCCGTCGACGCCCATTCTGGCATTGTCAGTGCTAGAAGGCGGAAATCTGGTTTTTGCCTCTTTTTGCTCCAAATTTATTCCTTTTTGCTTATTTTTGCTCCAAATTCTTAAAATCATTTTACCTGCAACAAAACATGAAAATTATCTTCCTTTAAAGTACAGTATCACCAAAGATGAGTACAAAATATATATGAAAAATCCAACATATTTTTGGTGCATCAAAATCTTCCAAACTTAACTATTGTTTGTCCTCAAGTAATCATTTTACTACATAAATATATGACTTATAGTAGTGAACTTTACTTAAAGAATGTTACGATTTTTTAATTAAATGAATATAATAGCAAGACTTTAGAAAGATTCTCAGTAACTTAGGTTAAAACTATAGGTGTAAGAACATTTAGTCATCAAGTCTAAGAGTTCGAGTCTCCTATTCATTTTAAGAATAACCATAATTTATGACATTAAAGGTGTTTTCAAAAATCATATGAAAAAGAAGCTCATGAGAACTATATTACTAGGGATGTTATTACTTAAATATAAATTCAAAAATGCAACCAAGCTCTTCCTTTAAGTTGATTCAAGTGAATCCAATTTTTGATTAAGCATCTCCTCAAGCTTCTCCTCACATTTATTTTCTTTTTCTTTCTTTTCTCTTTTCTTTTTGGGATTGCTTTTCAATCCTCATTTTCTTTTTCTCTTTTTTTTCTTTCCTTGTGAGGATTACTATATCTAGATAGCCTTTAATAATTTTGAACTTCACTCTCTTTTCCCTAAAGTTGGAACTTATAATCTTTACTTTATATATATATATTAGCTTTTAAATGATCCATCATAAAGTCCCAATCTTTTCTTCTCACATAAACTTCTAAGAATCTTAACATTTTAAAAATACAGTTTTCTTTACTTTAAATAGTCAACTATTGTCTAATCCTCATATATTAAATATCTTAGCCCCACAAAGTTAACCTTCATTAGTAAGATTTTTCATTTAAATATCACTATGATATTTAAATATAATAAAAAACTTAGTTATCTAAAGTTAAGCTCAACTACCTTAAGTCATGTAAATGTTATTTTGAAAATATATTTTAATTGAGAAAAAATAATAGTTAATATTTCCTCCCCCAAACTTAAGTTTTTCAATGTATATGAAATTAGTAAATGAAAGAAAAAACAAAAAGAAAACTAACCTTTTTTTGTGATGGACTTTTGATACTTCAAGCTATGCAAGTATTAATAAAAAATTTAAACTAACTAGCATAAAATAGTTAGAAACATTGTTTCACATAATATATTAGAGATTTGCAGAGTAAAGGAAATTAAAAAACATAAACTTTAAACATCTAATAAAAAAATACATCCATTACAATTTCAATACAACTAATAAACAAACCAACACAAGTTTCATTACAACGTATCTAACATAACAAAGTAGAATCACTATACACATCAACTACATAAAAGCAAATAACAAACACAAAAGCTTACACATCAATAACAAACTAAAATAACACTACTCTACCAATCATCTTCTCTTTCTTCTTCTACTTCTTCTTCCTCTTCAGGCTAGTATGGCATATAGCGGGGGCAAGTAGGAAATTTCACACCAGATTCTCTCCTCATGAATCTCATTTGAGCATCGTGATAAGCTTTATCACACTCAATTCTTCTCTTCTAATAATCATTATTAATACTATTTCTTGTTTCTACTCCATAAACTCTACTATGAAACCTCGTAATATAACATTGTTGTATCATCAATCGCTCCATAATATCAGAAAGAGTAGGAGTATCAGAGTTAGAACGTATATCATGAATAGTAGAGGGAACCTCACTACTCTTACTTCCAGCTCTTCATCTTACATGAGATTCATTAGTGCGAATGTTGTCCTTACTAATAGGCTTTTAAGGATGGACCAAATCCTCACTATTATCAATCTCAACTCCTGATTGTACACATAATGTGTAAATCAGGGCAGGCTGTTGATCCCCGATAGATATAAGTGCAACGGATGCCAGAAACTTGGTTCTGCTGGATAAATGCGCTGATGATTTAAGATATGAAAATAATGATTTTATAATATGGGATACTACGCAAGTATATGTATCGTTTATCAAGTAATATAAGACTTTCTGATTAAGCCCCGAGATATCGAACCCACAGGGAAAAGTTGAAAATCTTTAAAGGAATTTAGAAAATTATCTTTTTACATTCTTTAATTATTTTTGAAATAGTATGTCTTGATTTTGATAAGTTTTAGAAAGTTGATTTGTTTTTTGAAATTTTCTTAATAAAATGCTAAGCAATGAAAGTAAAGGTTTCAATAACTAATAACACTGGATGTAAAAATACTATTAACTAAAATTTCTTTTTCTTTCCTTTCATGAAGTAGTAATAATTCTTAAAGTATTGTTGTGGAAGTATTTAAATTTTGTTGTGACAGATAGAAGCAAATGTGTTCTTTACCCTTACTTGGTTCTATAAAGAACATAGGTTAATTTGAAATTTATATTATTTTGAACATGGTTAGGCGGGGAAGATATCAGTCTCTCACTCTAGAGTTCCCTCGATTCCCACCACCTGAGGGCTAACTTCTCATAACAAAACTCAAAACTTCAAACCAAATTAGGAGGTTTTAGCCTGTCACTCTAAAATCCTCTAATTTTACTCTCTTCTATAAAAATTTCTTCTAATATTACATTCACTTATATAGACTACAATTCTCACCCATATAATTGCATGTGATTCCTTCTAACTTTAATGAGATAATACCGCATTGGATCTTATATAATCTCAGAAATTTTACAACTTAACGAGCCGAATTAAGAAGTAAACAAAGTTCTCGAATCAATCTTCACAACTTCTTCCAACTTTTATACACTGATACTTTCCACAACAATTCTCTTTAAATTAATTACTTCTCCATTTTAAGAAAGAAAAAGATAAAGTAAACTACTTAGAATGCATTGGGAAAATATAAAAACATATTGATTTGAAATTAAAAACGATACGAAAAATACTAAACAAAAGCAAGTATTGATAAAACAAAATAAAAGTAAACACTTATCTGAAAATCCTTTCCACAAGACTAAGGAAGTTCCTCTGAAACGTTGACTCTTCGCTAAACTACTCCTCAGAGCAAGTCTCCAAACTCCGATGACTCAGAATACAGACTTCAGACTTCAGTAAAAACTAAACTAAAAGAAAGAAAAGAAGTGGAAGAAGAACTCTTAACTCCGACCCTTTTCACCTTTCTACTCTCTACTCCTACTCTAAATAAAAACTTAAAATGAAGTGGAAGAATCTCCTAAATTCTTCTATTCGAAATACAGTGAAGAGCCTTGTTGACCTCATTTTTGGTGAGGTCTTTTCCTTTCTCTTAGTTCTTAGGATCTAGCCATAGGACTTCTCCTTGAATATCCTAGAGGACTAGAATTGAGACCCACCCTTTAGCAATTCAACTACTTCTTGACTTCTATTGGGACCCCACTTAGATGGTTGTAAACCTCTAAATCACCTTAGAAGGTTAAGACCACCATATGGAGAACCAATAGTGAGCTCCTATAAGGTTGTTCAAGCCTTAAAGACTACCCTGGGTGGCCTGGTCCTGGTGAGTTCTGACTTGTACACACTGCACTCTCACACCCATCCTAAACCCTAACCCATCTCTACATAATCTTAACTCCTGGTTCATTGGAACACTCGTGTGGCTAAGTCCAAACCCCTAGCCCTTGGCTAAGAGGGTTAGGAACAACCTATTAGATGTTCAATAAATGAACACTTTCTTGGTCCATGGCTCACTCTAAGCTATTCCACACTTCCCAACTATAATCAAATTCCATTTTGCCAAAATTCTTGGTTTTGACATTGGGTCCTTAAACCTACCTAAGATTATCTAAATTGCCCCTACAACCACCAAATCATCCAAAAATTCCCAAAAATTACCCAAAATTCTTAACATTCCCAAGAATCATTTTTAAACAATCTCCACCTCTTAAATTCACCAAAATACCCCAATACACTCCAAATAACCCTCAATACCCTAAATAACCCTTTTAGCCAAAAAAATCTAAAAATTCCAAAAATTCCCAAACAAATTCTAAAAAATCCCAAATATTCCCAATTTCATTTTGTTCAATTACACCATAAGCCAATTTTGCCAAAATAACCCACTTTTATCAAAATCCCCAATTTTGACCCATTTTTAACCTAAATGGACCCAATGTCAAACAAAATTGATCCAATTGACCCCAATCTTGCTCAATTTCAATTCTAAACTTCAATTAAACCATCTCCAATACCAATCTAAACCAAATCCAAGCCCAATTTGATCCACATTTGAGTTCAATTTCAACTTTAAACCAAAACCCCCAATTTTAACCTATGACCCGAAACCTACCCCAAATTCGGCCCAATTCGACTCATTTTCCCCCCAAATCAACTCTAAACTCTCCCTAATACATTCCTACACCAAGTACAACATTAATTGGCCCTCAATTTATACTCAAACTCTACCCAAAATCCCTTTGAAATCAAAACCCCCAAATTTGACCTAAAGCTACCACATACCCCAAATTTCCCAAATTGAATCCCCTAAACCCAAAATTTCCATCCAATTTCTATACTAAACCTTTTATAACAATCATTTGTATCCTTTTGAATTATCAATTGGCCTTGAAACAAGTTCTAGCCAAAACTAAATCTAACCTAACCCATGGTGGCCAAATTTAACCAAAATCCCAAAATTCACCTAATTAACCTTTCAATTGAACTCAAAACATCTCCAAGTCTTCATGAAAGTTCTTCATGGCAGTCCTCTCTACAATGTTGCTCAAGATACTTGGACCTAAATCAAGCCCAAACTCAAGTTAGCCTAACCTAAACCCAAGTGAGCCAATTTGAACCCATGGCCTAACTTAACCAAATTGAACCAAATGTGGCCAAGCCAACTCTTCCACAACCACCATTTGAACCCTAGGAGCCACCCTAGATCCACCTAGCCTAAGATAAGTGAGCCATGGACCAAGGGTTCCCCATTTTAAGGAATTTCCTCCCTTAAGTGGATAAATCTCCTTTTGCCCCACCCCAAAATCCTCCCATACCTGATCAATCACCATTAAACCTCTCCATGACTCACCTGACCTCAGGGGTCAGCTCCCCTGTCCTTGCCGACCGACCTAGTCACCGGAGGGGGTCAAAACCAAGAGCCACCACCCACCTAAACTCACCCAAACTCTACCAATTGACCACCTCAGCCAAATTAAACATTGGAGCCTTTCTGCCCTCCACCTAAGAAGTGGAATCCACCCACCAATTGAACCCAAACCCTCCTGAATGGCCTTGGCCATTTAAGCACCTCTAGGCCATGATAGAGGTGTCAAAATTTTTCTCAACAAAACCTCACCAAATCACTCCCAGAGCTTCTCCCAGCCTAGAGAAGAAGAACCCCATTGCTTTCCTGCTTCCTCCTCCACTGGTTGAGTTCAATTTTTGAACTCAATCTCGGGCTGAAAATAGTACATTCCCTAAACTTCCACTAGAACCAAATTAAACTCACCCAAACCTTCACAGCACCCAGAGAAGGAGTTCCCCAGTGGAAGCCCCCTCTCCAGGCCACCCAATCTCTCCAGTCATCAAAGCTTGAAATCGGGCTTGGTAGAAGTCATACCCAGGCAATTCACCACATATCCAGGCTTCTTCCCTAGCTTCCTTGGACTCCAACGAATGTACCGGGCCTCTCTGATAGAAGCTTCACTTCTCAGAGCCAAGGTATTTCCCTCTTCTTCTTCCCGAGTTTCTAGCGATTCTTAATTTCATTCAAGTCAATTTCAATGCATGTTAGTCGTATGGATATGTTCGTCTCTTCAAGACGAGTTTATAGAGCATAAGAACGTTTAATTTAGTTGAGTATCGAGTGAGATATTAGGGTTAGAAGGTGGACGGTTCTCAGCTCACAGCAATCGGGACGTGACCAGCAGCCGTCAGATCGCGCGTGTATTGGATTGATGGCTAGGATCGCGTCGGAAGGAGAAACGGGACATGAACCGAGGGTCGCGTGGCTGCCGAGTTAGATGGCGGTGCCGAATCAGGGAGCGACACGTGTAGTTCGACCCGTCGTAGGTTGAGTTGGCGCCGACGTGGATAAGTAGGAAAATCTGGTTTTCCTATTTATTTAAATACCAAAAACTTCAAAAATTGATATCCTTGCATAGATAAATCATAAAAATAAAAGAAATATACCCTCTTGCTCAGTGAACAGATGAGAATAATGTGAAAAACGAATTGATCTATTTTGTTTAGTATTTTATTTTTAATTAATTTAATTCTCTTTTGATTATTTTAATTCTCCATGCATGTATACATTTCACCATGGCATGAGACCATAGGGCTTTTGTAGCCTCTGATCTTGGGGATATTCTTTGAATTTTCCAAGGTCAGAGGCTGTCCTTGTGGCAAGTTATTTATTTTCCAAGTTTATGTGCATGTTTTTGTATTTTAATTCCAATAATCAGCATGTTGATCAATAAAATCTAGAAAAATTAGGGGAAGTACCATATGACCAGAGAACCCTAGGATAATTATGGTTTGGCTTAAATCATTTAAATGAACCTTAATTTGGCGAAAACCCTAAAATTGAACCCTAATTAATTAGGAATAACCACACATTAAAATCACTTGAAATCAATTCTCCATTGATCTTTGGGATTAGAGAAACCTCACATAAAAATTTAAAGTCAATTAGAAATAATTTAACCCACTAAATGGATCATTTAAGTTACATGATCATTTTTAAATTTCAAAAATCCATAAAACCCAAAATACTTTTCAAAAATTCACCAAATTGATTTTGGGACTTCTTTGATATCAGAGGAGTCTAGGAAAAATAAAATTAGAAATTTCTAAAAATTTTTATTTTTAGCCTATTTTTTAAATATTTTAATAATTAAAAAATATTAAAAATCATAAAAATGTCATATTTTACTCCCTAATCATTTAGGAACCAACCAAATATTTTTCCCAAGTCTCTAGGTTAAAATATTAAATTTTATAAGCTTAATGTAATTTCTAATATTAAAAAAAATGAATTTTTAACCTTTCTAACTAAATTAATTCTAATAAATCAAAGAAAAATCAGAAAATTATAAAATTTATTTCTCTGAGTTCCTTGAGGTCAGAGAGATTTTTGAAAAATATAAAATTTATTTTTTAACTTTTATTTTATTCTAAAGTTAATTAACACTCTAAAACTTAAAATAATTATAATAAATAAAATATAATTCAAAAAATTACCAAAATTAGTCTAGGTGGTCCTTTGGTCAATAGGAACATCCCATGATTTTTCTAAGGTTAGAAAAATTACTTTGGTCATGTTGTTGAATTTTCATTGAAAAACCCCTATTCCTATTAAAAATAATTATATAAATTAAATTAAAAATAGAAAATCACATTTTCTCCTTTCATGTCTTAATTGACAGGTGAGTGAAGTGACACAAAAATTTCAAATTCACTTGAGCTCAATTTAGTGAGTTATGAAGTGAATAGGCTTAAGAGGGCATGAAAGTAATTAAGGATTTTAACTTTAATAAATATTTTAAGCCTAATGAAAGGGGAGGGTAAAATATTTGATTTAATATTCCCTTAGATGATTGAAACATAAAAGATAAAAGGGTAGAAACCCATCAATAACTTTAAGAATATTAAGATGGAACCTTAATTAATTAAATTATTTAAATTTTGGAAGATTAATTAAAATTTTTTGGATAATTCTTTTTTTTATTAGGGATATAATTTAAGAAGATACTAATTCTCTGATTCAAATCCCTAATTGAATTAATACAATGACATTCAAGTCCTAGAAATTATAATTTCAATTATTTATTAAATAATAAATAGTTCATAAATCTAAAATATCAAATAATTTAAATGGTTAATTAAAATTTAAAACTTTAACAATTTAGTAATTAATTAAAATTTAAAATGTTAAATCATTTAATAATCAAATCAAAGGAAGTTTAAAGTATTTGAAACTAATCTAGAATCATTTAATAAGCAAATTCAAAATATTAAATAAAAAAAATGTGAGAATTAAATCAATTTAAGATCAACTTAAATTAGTCATTAATATCGATACTGATTTAATATGATTAATTCGAACTTCAAATTTAAATCATCAAAACTTAAACTAAACAACTCAAGTATCCCCTTCGATCTAAGTAACTTAAGATGCTTAGGAGGAAACTAAAATTATCTTAAGTTATCAATTAATTTTAATTAAAGGATGGTTAGATTCCTTAACAAACCAATTCGCCCCCTAAAGGCTTTTATTATTATAACTCTTAAATAAAGCACTAAGTGAAATGTCACTTCACTCATAGGATAATCAAACGTCCAAATTTACTGAGCAAGAGATAAAACTTAACTAAACCCTTGGACGATTAATTCACCTGTGCAATGAAATTCATTTAGACTCAAAACAATCCTAGAAGCATTGAAAAGATGTTTAAGACTTGTCTTAAGCACTTTCTCAATATGATGGGGTGTCTTAAAAGAATAATTGAACTTAATTGTTCTTTGGTGAAGAAAATCATCCACAAAAACACAAGAACCTAGACGTCATAGGAATTGACTAGCAATAGGATTAGGATTTTGGTAGACAACCAAAACTTTCACTTAGTTTTACCTAGATATTTACAATTATTTAAATGCTCTGACATGTGTTTTAAGTGCAACGGGAATGACGAGAAGACCCTCCACTTACGCTTTTATTTACCGGTACCGCGCTTTACTTTTCTTGCATGTTAAATAAGATTGTCACCCTGCATGAAAACTGAAACCTTTAGGATAGCCACAAAACTAAAACACAAAACTAAATTAAAATTCACAACAAGATAAAATTCACCGCCACAACATTTCAAAATATAAAACAACTCAAAATTTAATCACAAACAGAACACAGAACTACAACTATAACTAAATTAAAATGTCTTGTTGGATGATCGGGAATACCTCGGATGATGTAACCTACGTGTTGCTAACGGGATTTCCCACAGTCTAAATGAAAGTGTGGAACTCATTTAGTTGAGTTTAGCAAATTCATCTGGAGTAAGTGAATTTGATAAAAAAATGGTGCCGGAATGATGGAACCGTGGGATCTTAACCGGTGTTGTTATAATCAACTTTAAGATTCCCCTAATAAAACGTTAAAAATATTTGGACTTTAAAACTTTTTCTAAACCAAAATACTTCTCTCATCTCTTGATTACCACCTTCTAAAACAAACTCTGCAACAATAAGGTGCTCAGAGCATAGTGGGCAGCACGGCCATCGTCATCAACAAAACTGGAATCTATATAAGTAAAACCTTTTCTAGTTTTAAATAACCAAGCCATAGGATTTGAAGGTAGTTTGCTTAGTGCAACATAAATCCTCAACTTTTTGTTAGGCATTTGCATAATCATATTATGCAAATTAAGCCCTAACAGTTCTTAGGACTCCAAGGTAGTCGTTTGGTACGACATAAACCCTCACATCTTCGAGGCTATTTGTGTGATTATGTCATACAAGTATAAGTCCTAATTAATTGAAATTGGCAGGATTACAACATTAAATATCCTCTTAAGTTGAAGCCAAACAATAGGATAGTTTGGGAAGTTGCCAAGATTCTTCTTGGATCCTCAGCCTCGCCTACTTCTCTTCCTTTGGACTCCTGAAATTAATTGTTCCAAATTTGATCCATTCCCTATTGAAATTTCCAAAACTTCAATCATTTGAAAATCTTAAACTTTAAAATTCTTGAGAGCAAAACCACTGATCATTGTTGAGAGTTTTCTTAAGTGTTTTCAGACATTTAAGATGTAATTAACTATAGGGGCTTGCCCTTATATGGAACTTTAAGAACCCAGGTAATATAAACCCTGCTTGATTCCTTTATATAAGCAGGGGAACATGTTGTCTTATAAAATTGGTTCGCAGACCAAACAGATGTCACAAATTTTCTAGTTTATTTAATCGAGCCCCATCATCAAGCAGTGTGTCTATTCTTCGGGATAGATACACGGTTTGTGGTGTGGTGCTCGTTTATATAAACTATTTAGGATGTGAGATCAGTTTGATTTTATATCTTAAAATTTTCAAACTTAAAATTATTTTCAAAATCAAATACTATTTTCTAAAATATATTTAAATTAAATTTAAAATTTAAAATTCGCCGACAATTTCTGTAGGCGACCCCTTTTTTTAAAAATACAACACATAACCTAAAAAATATGCCGACAACCTTCTGGCGACTCCGCTGGGGACTAGTTCATCTCTCTATTTTGATCAGATGGTGTTGCTTTCATAAATCGGTAGTGAGTCCATACCCCTAGTGGATCAAACTACCATTCTTTTCCGTTGGCGTACTACGTTCATTTCTATCTTGAATGGGTATAATCAACTCCCCTTTGGATTTTGGAGCCACTGTTTAGACACTCCTAAACAGAGAGGTTCTGAAATCCTTCTTTTGTCACCTCTCCAAAGAGGCGGGGTGGACCCCCAATCGGTGTTAGCTTAGGAGAAGTTCTTCGAGTTGAGGAGTCTTGTGAAGACTTTCTCCCCCTTTCCAATTCTGGATTAATTGTTTCGTTCTTACTGAGTAAACCTTCTAATCAACAACCTTTCAATAAACAAACTCTTTTAAAATTGCAAATGCATGAATAAAACGAAAAGAAAAATGAAAATGTGTTCGGACTTTTTAAAATTCCTCTCTTTTCGTCTTGACGGAAGTGAGCATAACCCGGGACTGACATTCGTAACTTACCCTGCAGAAGATGTCTGCACCAAAGTTGATATTCTCTTTCACCAACAGGGTAGACTTAGCTGTCTACTAGGACGAACTACCTAACGATGCAATCATCCGCTTTGGACAAGGGTTCGACAATACATATGTTAAGTTTGCCAATGTTACTCTCTTTCCACTGATGAACAAAGTACCTGAAACTGAGGAGCCCATAATGGAGTTCACCTGAAATCGGCTCAAGAGTTCCCTCCCCTGCAAAGGGTCCCAGCTGAGAAGAGTACTGCTGCTCACAGGAGGTTAGCTGCTACCCCCATAACTGTCATTTCTACCCCACCGATCTAGTCATCTTTACACCTACCCTGGCTCCTGCCAAACTGAAGGGGAAGGAAGCCCAAGTCTGTGATGAGCCTGTCACTGTGGAGGGTTCAGACTTTACGGTTGTGCCGTCTGTTTTTGAGATAGGGTTTAGTTCAAAGTTTAGACCCCTAACCCGTACACAAAGGTGAAATAAGAACTGAAAGATTGCTAAGACCAGGAAGGCGAGGGCCGTCGAAGCTGCCTTTCTTGAAGAATTTCCAGAGAAAAGTGAAGAACTGCCCGAGTACTCGTCACTGTTGGAAGGGAGTAGGTTTCACCCTCTCTCTGCTACATCTGATGAAGAAGATGCCCGTAGGATCGCCGCTGCGTTACCTTTGCCTACATATTACAGTGATAGCAAGAGGAAGAAAATCAAGACTACGCCACTTACCCGACTGCGAGCAGTAATAGGGAAGTTGGCCAAGAAAGAAGGATGCCCCGTAGCAGAAATTCTGAGAAGGATGGGACGAGTGCTAGTTAGATCTCGCCTCGGACCACGAGTAGATCCCGTCACTGCCATGGAAAATCCGAGAAAGAAGATACGAGCTAGTCCGTCAACTATTGTATTGGGTCCTCATATTAGGAAAGACACCACCTACCTACGTACAACAGACAGATCATCTGATTCTAGGCCTTCTACTGCAAGAAGGATGGTGTGGCGACCTATTATTGCTGAGCCGATACATACACAATGTTCTAAGAAAAGAAGTCTCATTAGAGAGACAAGATCTGAGGAAAGTACTGCAGCTCCAAGGGAAACGCCTGAAAAGAAGGTTCGACAGTCGTCGCCATATAACCATGAGACCATTCGAAAGATACCACTTGAGGATGTCATAGGGAGGCTAAGGACGGACATCCGACGGTTGTCCAGAGAAAGAGGAGAAAAGTTGGCCGATGATGTGGACTCATCAGAATTTATGGATGACGAGTATTCCGAGATCAATATGGTTGATACCCGAGCATCATCAGCTTCGCAAGGCGCTCCAACAGCTGCAGAAAGAGATGAACCAGGAGCAATGAGAGCACAACTTCAGGAAAAAGATGACATGATTTCCCAGATGACAAAGAAGATGGAAGAGATGGCTGCCGCTTTAGCCACTCTCCAGAGTCAGATGCAACCTCAGAAAGAAACACCTCCAGAGATTATCCACATTGCGGATGGAGGGAAGGAGATCACATCCGTCAATGGGGATGAACAGCCGAAGAAAGACTTTGCACAAAGCACGATTCCCGAAAAGGACATTAATAACATGGTAGAACAGCAGGTGCGAGAAGCCTTAACACAGTCTAAGAACGGAGCATTGACCCACAATTTTATATTATGATATTTTAATTTAATTGCAACGAAGCCAAAAACTTGACCCCGCTATATTATATGTATAGAATTGTAATTGTTTATGTTGTGGATGCTACTCTAAGTATACGTATCGTATCAAGTAATACAGGCTCTAGTGGAGTCCTGGTTATCGATCCCGCAGGGAAAGAGAAAATAAAATAACAATTAATTTTAAAATAATAATAATAAAAATAATAAAACTAGTATACGAAAATTTGGAATTCTAAATTTAAGCGCAATAAAGTAAACTAAGTATTCTAATCGAGTAACTTAACTAAGTAGAAAATTAATACGTATTGAAAGTGCAGAAATTAAACTAATTGCTAAATAAGTCTTAACTATTCAAAAAAAGTATCTTTCCCCTTGTTTAGAAATTTAAGTGATTTATGAATTTAAATAGATAATTTTAAGGTATTGTGACAAATAGGAGCATTCCTATTCTTTACCCTTTGAGTGCAGGTGTAAAGAATATTGACTAATCCTATGTTTGATTACCGAATCTGCGGCTGAGCCGGGAGGATACCGACCGCCACTTCGAGCTCCCACGTTCCCTCGCCTGAGGGCTAACATCTACACTTCGGCTCTCAAACAATAGAACCGAACCGAATATTTTAGTACGTCACACTAAAATGCTCGATTTTACGCCCGAGTGATATTATTTCCTATTTATTTGCACCTTCCTTCCAAGGCTTTTGAATTCCCCGAATATCGGATGTAATTTTTACTATAGTTGATAATCAACACATTTTTAACAATTCAAATGGCCGGTTGAAAGTAAATTAAGTTTTAAGTAAAAATTATCAAAATTTATTAATATATAAAAGTACTTATATTTTTAGTTCATCAAGTCACTTAATTTCATAACGAGGAGAAAGACTAATAAACTACTCGGAATGCATGGGAACTAAACTAAGCATGGATTTCATTTAAAGTTAAGAACAATAAATACAAATACTTATCTCAATTTATCCCAAGCGGACTCCTCGCAGTTCCTTTGATGCTTCCTTCCGATGACAATGAAGACTCACTAAAAACTCACTAACTCACTAAATACTCACTAAAGACTCAAAATAACTCACTTATAACACTCAAGGACTCTCTAAGACACACACTAAGACACAAAACTGCACACCAAAGACATAATTTCAGCCTCTATATATAGAGGTGAGCAAAGGACCAAGAGGTGTGTAAACATCCCTTCAAAAAGTGTCCAGGTTTAATGTATCAGAGCCATTTAAACTAGCTCGCCGTCGGCGACGAACTACCTCGCTGTCGGCGAGGCTTCTGAAGATCTCAAGCCGCGCTAGCTCGGCTGTCGGCGGGCTCGGGCTCGTTGTCGGCGAGACAGCTTATAATTCCTTCAGAAATGTCTCCTCGAAGCCTCGCCGTCGGCGAGCTCGATCTCGCCGTCGGCGACTCAGCACAAATTTCATTATTTTCTTTCTTTTTGCTCCAAATTCGCTCCTTTTTATGATTTTTGCTTTTATCACCTAAATTCTCCATTCCTGCAATAAAATAAAGAAAATACCTTTCTTTAAAGTGCAATTTCATCAAAAATAGGTATGAATTTCTTAATAAAATTTTCAATTTATCAAAATCCCCCAAACTTACTTATTACTTGTCCTCAAGTAATTTTAAGTATTACATAAAAATAATGAGTTTTATAATAAGATTTTTCAATTTAAATAACTATGAATTAGATTAATTAATATCATAATAAAGTTAAATAAAAAATAATTCATGTAATTTAATTAATCTTATAGAAATAAATTATTTAGTTATCGAGTCTAAGATTTCTAGCTTACTATTCATTTCGGGAATGACTATATTTAAAAGAATAACTACTTAAGATATTCATATGATAAGAAATTCAAGAAAATACTATTAGGTAAAATTCGAATCCATAAACATAAGTTTGGAAATATCTAAGTTTTTCCCTTTAGGTTAATTCAAATGAAGCCAATTTTTGATAAGACATCTCCTCAAGCTTCTCCTCATTTTTCTTTTTTTTTTCTTTTTCTTTTTCCTTTTATTTTTTTCTTTTTCTTTTTTTTTTTCTAATGAGGATTACTGTATCTGGAGAGCCTGTTAATAATTTTAAACTTCATTTTCATCTTCCTAAATTTGAAACTTAGAAATATTTCTTAGCTTATATATACTTCATAGTTTTTACTTCATTGATTTTCAATCTTTTCTTTTTCACTTGAATACTTAAGAATTTTAATTTTAGAATATAGTTTTCCTTACTAAAAATAGTTTACTTATATTCTTATTCCCATTAACCAAATATTTTATTCTATTTAATCAATTAAAGCACTAGAAATATTTCATTTAACCTTTTATAATAATTAAATAAAATAATTCATATTAATTAAATTGAAAAAATTTGCTTATAAAAATCATTTTATAATAATTTGAAAAATAGAAATTGAGAACAAGTTAATAACTAAATTTGTATTTTACTCCCCCCCCAAACTTAAATTTTTATATCTAATCTAAATAATGAAAGGGAAAGTAAATAAATCATACCTTTGAAGTTTAGGTTTTTTTTTTCTTTGAAATTTTTGCAGGCTTTTTCATTTTTCATTGAACCTGTACTGTTAGTATTCTCTATATATGTATAACAATTTAAAGAAAATGCAGGGATAAAATCTAAGATAAGTATTAAACACAACAATTAAAATAACTCTACACTACACATATGAATTACTATATATTAAAAACAATTGAACTAACAGATTAACAATTTTAAAAACTTAAAACAATACAAAATAAAATAAAAATATACTAAAGAAAACTATCATCCTATTTAACATAAAAACAAATGCAATTAACTAACACAAAAACAAAAACTAACTACTATAACAATTCAAGCAAATTAATCTAACTAACATCTAATGTCTCAAAATATAAAGTACTGAATATTACAAACATATAAAGTCCTCAAAATAACTTACACCAAACAAATAAAATAAATAAAATCCTAATCTTCAGCATCAAAGTCCCAAACTATATCATCCCCTCCTTGATCTGTAGGCTGAGAAGACTGAGCAGGATGATACTGAGTATACCTGGGGCATTCGGAAAGACAATATCTAAATCTCCACTCCTATAACGACGTTCAACTTCATAGTATGCAATTTCGTATTCCGAATTTCTTGGAGGTATTCACTATCATAATCATGTCTCCTCTCCAGGATTATCAATCCTTTGATCAAAATGATCAAATCTTCTCCCCATTGTTTCTCCAAGCCGCTCAAAACTCCTCCTATGCGAGTGGTCAATTCATTCATCGGATCTTGTAGGGTAGGGGTGGTAGGCTCGGGTGGTTCATAGCTAGTAGAGGGTATATCTCTACTCGACCGAGTGAAATAACTTCTCACTCCCGACCTCCACCCTTCATGAGATTCATACTTCTTAATGTTGGCGATCTGTGAGTGATTTCATAGGTTCCACCCATTCTTCATCATCTCTAGCCTCAACTCAGCAGAGTTGGCGAGTGCAAAAATTAATCCGGGGTGTCCCGATCCATCTCCACTCTCATTTCGAGGAGTGGCTAGGATGTTTTGATAAATAATTCTCCCGATGTTGATGCTTCGTTATTCGAATACGAAATTCGGACCGTTCTCATCTCGTGTTACCTCACCGTGGTGATATGTAGGTAACGTAGTAGAACAAATAAAGTAATGCCGAGGCTTTGGAGACTGCATTTAATTTAGAAAGAGGAAAATTCACTCTTTCCCGTCGCTTAATTTTCCAAACTCCGGTCCCATCAGTGAGAAAGTTAATGACTTCCTCCAGTGGTCCTTCCATCATTCCAAAAGTTTCATACTCGCTAAAGTGCGAGTCATGAACTTCATAGAACGCGTTAATTCTTGTAGCATTGAAATCTACAAAAAACCCTCGTACCTTTACTGGTGCATCTTCAGCGGCAGTCAAATTGGCATAAAATTCTTTAACCACTTCTACAGCTGCTCTATATTGAACGTAATAGAAATTCTCCCAACCTCGTTCCTTAATAATCCGCTCTACTTCTCCTCCCGGATTTTTGAATACCCGATCCGCAATGCACTTTCTTCCTTGTATGTTTTCAAAATATTTAGCCTGTGCTCGTGCATTGATGAATCGGTTTTCATCGAATTCTACTCGACGTTTCTGTCGTGGAGCCATACGATTGATCTGTGAAAATCGTGAAAATTTTCAATAAACTTAAAAATAATACTAAGAAGGCTTCCTACAACATTTATAAGAAATTTAAATCAAATTCCATGGATTTCCACCGAATATTTCTTCCACATTTTGATTTTTCCCAAAATTTGCAATGTGGTGAAAATATATGGTGAAAATCAAAAATTTTTGCATAGAAGTGAAGCTCTTACCAAGGGAAGATGAAATCCGGTGTCAAAAAGTGTTGAAATCGATTCAAATCCAAGATCTCTCAAGCCCTAGGTCGGTTTTTGCGAAAATAAGAGGTTGGGGATGATGAATAGTGTTTTTGACTGGTCAAAATATATGTTTTTTCCGACCTCGCTGTCAGCGAGATTTTTCTCGCCGTCGGCGAGCTAATATTTTTCGGAACCAAAAACTCTCGGGAAAATCCGATTGTCGGCGAGAAATTCTTCGTCGTTAGCGAGATCGATCTCGACTGTCGGTGGGATTTTTCTCGCCGTCGGTGACATTCCAAAAATTTTAAATTTCTGAAATTCGTCACTCATTTTCGTCCTTGATTTGCCTTATATTAAATTTCCGATCACATCATTTATTAATTTAATATGAAGATTAGCTACTTATACACAAACAAATTCACACAACACAACAAATTAACTTTAATATTGAAATCCATGAGATGTACAAACTAACATAATTTAAACTCTATAATCTAACTTCAAACTTCAATTCTTACTACTAATCAGCATCGCAAACCAATCCACGACACACTAAATGTTGATACAAAACTATGACACATATCTCAATTAAGTTTGAGATATTCAAATCATCACTCCACACATAATAAAATCTAAATCAAATCAAATAACATAAATTCAAACATACTATAGAAATCTTTAGTACTACTCTTCAAGGTCAGAATCTTCATCTTCTCTGATATTTCCGATATGACGATGATGCACAAATAAGTTATAGAAAGGCTCTGAAGGGAAAATTCGAGCGTATTCTTCAAGTGATCCAACCCTTCTGTCTCGATAAATGAAGAAAGCTAGCTTCCAGGTGTCCGGAATGATCAAAGTGTTCCTTCATCCTCCAGATAATGTGATCAAATAAATCGGATATATTGTCGATTAAATCTCTCACATTCTCGAGTTCTTTCTCCATTCCATTAATTTTCTTCATAAGTAACTTCGTTTTATCCGAAATAGGCCTTGCTATAGGATGATTCTCGTGAAGCTCTCATCGGAGATGAATGTAATGTCTTTATTATCGTCCAAAGTAGGGAACATATCCGTAGGATCAAGCGGCTTCCAAGGTAACGTAACCTTTTCCCAAGCTTCATAAGAAACTCGGTACTCGATCGCATAATGCAAAAATAGTAGATGGGTGTCCTAGTCACGTGAACCGACCCATGCATAATTAAACCCAATGCAGACTTAACAATTATTGATCCAACATCAATATGCAATCCAATTTGAATACAATAATTCAATATATTGCATTCCTTCGAAACCTTGTTTACCCTCATAGTAGGTAACAATTTAGATGAGATGAAAAAGTGTCAGTGCCTTGAGACAGGATTCAAAAGTGATGCAGAGAAACTAACATACCCGTCTTCACGCATTTCCCAATCTTCCGGTTCATCAGTCAGATATCGAAATATCTCATTCATATTATATCGAGAAGGCACAAAATTTGAATAGTGACATACCGGGTGTTTTCTATATGAGAATAATTCATTTACTCTTGATGGAGTAAACGTCACCCATCTTCCTCGGACGTAGATATTCCCATTGTTGATCGCATGTAAGTTAGAGTAGAACTCTTTCACAACTGGAATAACAACAACGGACGTAGTGTAACAAAATACCTCCCGACTAGCATTCGCGCGATCATTTCTTCTATCTTTGTAGTGGAATTCTCTAATCCTCGATCGACAAATCCCTCGTTCCTTGATAACTCTTTTCTTTACCAAAACCTTGTCGAAAATCCGTCGCGCTTCCGCACTCACAAATTTCCTCCGGTTAAACACTCCGCATTTAGAGGAATCTAAGAATTTGGAGGCCATTATGGTGAATGGAAGGAATTATAGTGAAGAAGGCGATTTAGAATGAATTAAGAATGGTTTTTCACTAAGGATTTGGTGTTGAAACCGTCCAGATCGGCATTCAAAGTATAAATAACTCATCTTTATAACTTTCTCGCTATCGGTGAGAAGTTTCTCGCCGTCGGCGACTCAGTTATAAAAACTGTCTTTCAGGTTCTCGCTGTCGGCGGGACGGTTCTCGCTGTCGGCGAGTATCGACCTCACCGTCGGCGAGATTCCAAAATAATGTCCAATTTTGCTCTAAATCGAATAATTTCTTTTCTCATCATAAAGGTTCGAATATGTGATGATTCTTAATAATAAATGAGTAGTAAAGTTTCAATAATATAAACTAACTATTAAGATACAATAAAAATAGATAACTAATATGGGTTGCCTCCTATAAAGCGCTTGGTTTAACGTCGTCAGCCCGACCTAATTTCAATTATTAATCAGGTCGACTAAGCATTAAAACTTCTTTATAGTTAGGTCTTATACCTTCAAAATATGGTTTTAATCTATGTCCATTAACTTTAAATTTATGTCCAGACTTTTGGATCTTCGATTTCTATAGTTCCGTATGAAAATATTTGAGTTATGGTGAAAGGTCCTAACCATCGAGACTTCAATTTTCCGAGAAATAATTTCAATCTAGTATTATATAGCAAAACTTCTCGTCCTGGTTCAAAATTTCTCTGATTAATCTTCCGATCATGCCATAACTTCATCTTTTCCTTATAAATCCGATCATTATCATATGATTCATTTCTTAACTCTTCCAATTCATTTAATTGTAGCAATCTCTTCTCACCAACTTCCTTCATATTATAATTAAATTCTTTAATCGCCCAATATGCTTTATGTTCTAATTCAACTGGTAAGTGGCATGTTTTTCCATATATAAGCCTGTAAGGAGTCATTCCAATCGGAGTTTTATAAGCGAGTCCTATAAGCCCATAATGCGATTGTCTAATCTAATAGACCAATCTAACTCTATTTGGGTTTACTGATTTTTCTAAAATACGTTTAATCTCACGATTAGATACTTCAACTTAATCCGTTAGTCCGTGGATGATAAGCGAGTGGATATCTTATGAGTAATATTGTATTTTTCTACTAGTTTGTGAATGTATTTATTTCTAAAATGAGTTCCTCCTTCAGTGATAATCACTCTCGGCATTCCAAATCTAGTAAAAATATTTTTCATCAGAAATTTTGAAACACTCTTAGCATCACACCTAGGTAAAGATTGTGCCTCAATCCATATGGAAACATAATCAACGACTACTAATATATATGAGTTTCCAAACGAAGGAATAAAAGGTCCCATAAAATCTAATCCCCAAACATCAAAAATTTCAACTTCTAATATAAAATTCGGAGGCATTTCGTTTCTTCTAGATATATTTCCTACTCTTTGACATTTATCGCAAGTTTTAATATATCTGTATACATCTCTAAATAGAGTAGGCCAGTAAAATCCAGATTGTAGAATCTTATAAGCAGTTTTATCAGTCCCAAAATGTTCTTCAAAATCAGAATCATGACATTTTTGAATAATTGGTTCATTTTCTTCATAAGGTACACATCTTCTAATAATTAAATCCTTACATTGCTTATATAAATATGGTTCATCCCAAAAATAGGTTTTCGTATCATGGATGAATTTTTTCTGTTGTTGCACAGTTAGCATAGGTGGTAAAATATTACTAACTATATAGTTTACTATATCAGCATACCATGGTATTTTATATTCATTGATATTATATAGTTGTTCATCAGGAAAACTGTCTATAATTTTATTTTCAATATCAGATAATTCATGAGTTTCTAATCTTGATAAATGATCCGCAATTTGATTATCAGTTCCTTTCATATTAAAGATCTCAAAATCGAATTCTTGCATTAATAGCATCCATCTAATTAATGTTGGTTTGAAATCTTTCTTTTGCATTAAATATTTGATAGCAGAATGATCAGTATGCACGATACATTTTGTTCCAATCAGATAAGGTCTAAATTTATTAAAACCATATACTACCGCCAAGAATTCTCTTTACGTAATCGTATAATTTATTTCAGAGCATCATTTAGAATTTTACTAACATAGTAGATAACTTTAAAAATCTTTTCATATCTTTGCCCAAGAATCGCTCCTACGAAGCATAATCACTAGCATCACACATAAGCTCGAATGGTTTCTCCCGGTTAGGTGAAACTATTATAGGTGCTCGTAATTAATTTTTCTTTTAAGAGTTCAAAAGCATTCGAGCATTCGATTGTAAATTCAAATTTCTTGTCCTTTTCGAGAAGTTGGCATAGAGGTTTAGTAATTTTGAAAAATCTTTTATATAGCGTCCGTAGAATCCAGGCATGTCCAAGAGAACTTCTTACCCCTTTTATCATAGTTGGAGGTGGTAATTTAGCTATAACTTGAATTTTTGCGAGGTCCACTTCCATGCTTTTTTCCGAAATTTTATGCCTAATACAATGCCGCCCGCAACCATAAATTGACATTTCTCCCAATTTAGAACTAAATTTGTTTTCTCACATACTTCTAATACTTTTTCAAGATGAGTTAAGCATGTGTCAAATGATGTTCCAAATACGGAGAAATCATCCATAAATACTTCTATTCCATTGTCGATTAACTTACTAAATATAGACATCATACATCTCCGGAATGTTCTTGGTGCATTACATAATCCAAAAGGCATTCTTCGAAAAGCGAAAGTTCCATAAGGACTAGTAAATGTAGTTTTCTCTTGATCCTCGGGAGCAATTTGTATCCGATGATAACCGGTGTATCCATCTAGAAAACAAAAATACTTATGTCCGATTAATCTATCTAACATCCGGTCTAGAAATTGTAAAGGGAAGTGATCTTTCCCGGTGGCGGTATTTAATTTCCTATAATCGATACATATACGCCTAACCGGTAACTTATCTTATAGGAATAAGATCGTTATTTTCATTGGCGAGTGACGGTCACTCCTCCCTTCTTAGGAACACAGTGAATTGGGCTTACCAAGCACTCGTCGGATATAGGATATATGATACCATTATCTAACCATTTTAAAATTTCTTTCTTAACTACTTCTTTCATTATCGGGTTTAATCTCCTTTGGGGATCTGCTTTAGGTTTATGTTCATCATTTAAAATAATTTTATGCATACAGATTGAAGGACTAATTCCTTTAATATCTGCTAAATCCAACCAAAAGTTTTCTTATATTTTTTTAAAGTTTCTAAAAGTTTTTGTTCTTGAGATTCGTTTAATGCGGATGAAATAATAATCGGTAAAGTTGAAGAATTACCTAAATAAGCATATTTTAAATGATCGGGTAATATTTTTAGCTCAAGTTCAGGAGGTTTAATAATTGATGAAACTATATACTTGTCAGTGTTTTCAGTATTATCCAAAAATTCAAATCTTGCCTGAATATAATTTAGTTCTTCATTATTATCTTTAATTAATTCAGTGTTTTTTTTTCTAATTTATCTTCGTAATATTCCTTAAAATGTTCTTGTCGTAAATGTTCAAGTATTTCCATCCGAAAACATTCATCATCTTTTTCTAGCGCAGGATATTTCATTGATTTTTCAATATTAAAGGTAACTTTTTGGTCATTTACTCTCATAGTTAATTCTCCTTTACGAACATCAATCATAGCTTTTCCAGTAGCTAAAAATGGTCTTCCTAAAATGATATGAATTTCTTTATCTTCCTCCATATCTAAAACAATAAAATCTATTGGAAAGATAAATTTATCCACTTTTACTAACACATCTTCAATAACTCCCTTAGGATAGGTAATCGAACGATCGTCTAATTGAAGGGTTACTGAAGTAGGTGTAGTTGTTCCTAATCCTAATCTCTTAAAAATCGATAGAGGCATTAGATTGATGCTTGCTCTAAGTCACACAAAGCTTTTCCATAAATTTTTCTCCTATAGCGCGAGGTATAGTTGAAACTACCAGGGATCTTTTAATTTTTCGGAAGCTTCTTCGAATAATAGCACTACACTTTTCACTAAGTGCGATTGTTTCATTATCGATGAATTTTCTTTCTTATTTAGAATATCTTTCATAAATTTTACATAATTTAGCATACGATCTAAAGCTTCGACAAAAGGTATATTGATTATTAATTTCTTTAATATTTCGAGGAATTTAGCAAATTGTTTATCTTTTTTATGTTGAGCTAGTCGTTAAGGAAATGGTGGTGGAGGTTTTTCAACGTAAATTTTCATAGGTATTAAAGGATGTTCTAAGTTTGAATCTTGTTGAATTGTTTCTTTTTCAATTTCCACTTCCTCTTTTTGGCTTTCAAGTTCTTTTTGAATTTGAGGTTCTAATTCTTTTCCACTCCTTAGTTGTATTGCTTTAATTTGTTCTTTTCCTTGATCTTTAGGATTTATTTCCACTTTACTTAGGAAAAGTTCCGAGTATTCTATTATTTAGCGCAGATAGTAATATGTCCAAGTTGAGTTTCGATATTTTTAATAGATGTTCCTTGAATTTGTAGTTGATTTCCTTGAATTTGTAGTTGATTTCCTTGATTTTGTAGTTGATGACCCATATTCAAAATTAATTCATCCATAGATAATTTCTTATCTTTGAATTGAGGGTTATTGTTATTAAATCCAAGTGGGTAATTAGGTTTATACTTTGGATTTGCTTGATTAGGTTGATTCATCCATTGTTGATTAGATGTGTTATTCCAATTAAAATTTGGATGAGTTTTCCAACCAAGATTATAATAGTTTGAATAAGGGTTATTAGTTTTATTATTAATATCATTTAAAGTTTCATAATTAGATTGAGATTCTATGATTTGTCCAGATGAGTTTTCTTCTAGAGTAGGAGAGTAGTTCATTCCAAAATGATCTAATTTCTTAGATATAGCAGCAATTTAAGAAGCTAACATAGATATTGCATCGTTTTCATGAATGCTCGGCTATCTTTTCGGATTTACTCTATCGACGAGCCATTGGAAATTATTTGTTGCCATTTCTTCGATTAGTGCATAAGCTTCATCAAATGGTTTAGACATTAATGAACCTCCAACAGTGACATCGATGATTGATCTTAAAGATCCTACTAATCCATTATAAAAGGTTTGAATAACCGACCGATACGGTAACGCATGATGTGGGCATTTCCTAAGAAGTTCCTTAAATCTCTCCCAAGATTCATATATTGATTCTCCATCTAAGTGACAAAAAGAAGTTATATCATTTCTCAACTTAGCAGTTTTAGATGGTGGAAAATATTTGGATAGAAATTTTTGTGATAATTCTCCCCAAGTTTTAATAGATCCAGAGTCTAACGAATTCAACCACATTTTATCCTTATCCCTTAATGAAAAAGGAAAAAGTCTAAGTCTTATAAGCATCGTCGGATACTCCTTGATATTTAAAAGTAGCACAAAGTTCTATAAAACTAAGCAAGATGTAAGTTAGGATCTTCAGTAGGTGAACCACTAAATTGATTGTTTTGTACCATTTGGATAATTGCAGGTTTAAGTTTAAATGAATTAGCAGCTACATCAGGGTTTTGAATAGTTAAATGAATTTCATCTGATGTGGGGTTGGCATAATCTCTTAATGGCCTTTGTTGGTTCATATTTTGAATTTCAAGAATATTCGCCATTTGTGTTAAATTTATTATTTGTCTCTTTTGTTTTCTAATTCTTTTAATTGTACGCTCTAATTCAGAATCGTAAGGTATTAAATTTTCGTGTCCAAATTTGTGCATACAATTTTTAGAATAGATATTAATTTATTTATTATGATTATTTTAAAATAATACATTACTCTAGTAAATTTTTCTTACTTTCCCCAAACAACGGCGCCAAAACTTGACCCACAATTTTATATTATGATATTTTAATTTAATTGCAACGAAGCCAAAACTTGACCCCGCTATATTATATGTATAGAATTGTAATTGTTTATGTTGTGGATGCTACGCAAGTATGCGTATCGTATCAAGTAATACGAGTCTCTAGTGGAGTCCTGGTTATCGATCCCACGGGGAAAGAGAAAATAAAATAACAGCTAATTTTAAAATAATAATAATAATAATAATAATAAAACTAGTATACAAAAATTTGGAATTCTAAATTTAAGCGCAATAAAGTAAACTAAGTATTTTAATCAGGCAACTTAACTAAGTAGAAAATTAATACGTATTGAAAGTGCAGGAAATTAAACTAATTGCTAAATAAGTCTTAACTATTCGAAAAAGTATCTTTCCCTTGTTTAGAAATTTAAGTGATTTATGAATTTAAATAGATAATTTGAAGGTATTGTGACAAATAGGAGCATTCCTATTCTTTACCCTTTGGTTCGGGTGTAAAGAATATCGACTAATCCTATGTTTGATTACCGAATCTGCAATTTAGGTTGGGAGGATACCGATCGCCACTTCGAGCTCCCACGTTCCCTCGCTCGAGGGCTAACTGCACTACACTTCGCTCTCAAACAATAGGACCGAATTGAATATTTAGTCCGTCACACTAAAATGCTCGATTCTACGCCCAGGTGATATTATTTCCTATTTATTTGCACCTTCCTTCCAAGGCTTTTGAATTCCCAGAATATCAGATGTAATTTTTACTATAGTTGATAATCAACACATTTTAACAATTCAAATGGCCAGTTTGAAAGTAAATTAAGTTTTAAGTAAAAATTATCACAATTTATTAATATATAAAAGTACTTCTATTTTTAGTTCATCAAGTCACTTAATTTCATAACGGGGAGAAAGACTAATAAACTACTCGTAATGCATGGGAACTAAACTAAGCATGAATTTCATTTAAAGTTAAAAACAATAAATACAAATACTTATCTCAATTTATCCCTGCGGACTCATCGCAGTTCCTTTTGAGTCTTCCTTCCAGTACAACAAGACTCACTAAAAACTCACTAACTCACTAAATACTCACTAAAGACTCAAAATAACTCACTTATAACACTCAATGCTCTCTAAGACACACACTAAGACACAAAACTGCACACCAAAGACTTAATTTCGGCCTCTATATATAGAGGTGAGCAAAGGACCAAGAGGTGTGTAAGCATCCCTTCAAAAAGTGTCCAGGTTCAATGTATCAGAGCCATTTGAACTAGCTCGCCGTCGGCGACGAACTACCTCGCTGTCGGCGAGGCTTCAGAAGATCTCAAACCGCGCTAGCTCGCCGTCGGAGGGCTCGGGCTCGCCGTCGGCCGAGACGGTTATAATTCCTTCGAAATGTCTCCTCGTAGCCTCGCCGTCGGCGAGCTCGATCTCGCCGTCGACGACTCGAAGCACAAATTTCATTATTTTCTTCCTTTTTGCTCCAAATTCGCTCCTTTTTATGATTTTTGCTTTTATCACCTAAATTCTCCATTCCTGCAATAAAATAAAGAAAATACCTTTCTTTAAAGTGCAATTTCATCAAAAATAGGTATGAATTTCTTAATAAAATTTTCAGCGATCAAGCATATATTCATATGGGTAGACCTTACCCCAAAGAGTTTGATGCAGTCCAATACCCAAAAGGCTTCGTACCACCTCTGTTTAAGACTTTCGATGGCACCAAGAATCCCTGGCAGCATGTCGCACATTTTCATGCCAGTTGCTGCAACGCCGGTGGGAGCGATGCTTTACTCTTCCGACAGTTCGTCAGTAGTTTGTCAGGGATTGCCTTCGATTGGTATGCAGAACTGCCAAATGGCTCAGTCAAGACCTTTGCAGAATTGGAGAACCTTTTCGTTAAGCGGTTTGTCGGGGCTCGGCACCACATCACTATCGGTGATCTAGTGGTGGAGCAACAGAAATCGAATGAAACTTTAGTGGACTACATACTTCGATGGAGGAATTTAAGCATGAAGTGTAAACCACAGCTTCATGAACAACATGCAGTCGGTATTCTGCTTAAGAGTATCCATGGTCCGATAACACTTCTCCTTAAAGGATTTACAATCAAGACTTTCGAGAATTTGCTTAGCACGGCCGGGAGCTTGCAGGAAGAAGCGAAGCAGCTAAGCTTCATCGACAAGACTGATAAGCAGAAGCCCGTAAAAGCTTTCGAGAAGAAATCAGGAATTATCGCGGTAGTGGATAAAGGCAAGCAGCCAGAGCGGCCACAGCCAAGTTACCAACCACTACAACGGACTTATCAGCAACCTCAGCAGAGCTATCAGCAGCCTCGACAGAGTTATCAGCATGATCATCCGCCGCCTCGCCCACCACGTACCCTGAAGGAGCTTTTGAATAAAGAATATCCTTTCAAAACCGAAGCAGTGGCTAAGGTGTTTCGTAGTTTGATGAAGACGCCCGATTTTCAGCTGCCAGAACCCAGAAGGCTGGAGGAAGTTAATAAGAAGGATCATCCGAACTACTGCCCTTACCACAGAATGCTTGGCCATAAGATAGAAGACTGCTTCACCTTCAAGAATTAGCTCAAGGACAATCTTCAAAGAGGGAACATAACGATTCCAAAGGAATACATGAAGGAGCCCCAAAAGGAGGTTCCGTCAATGTTATCTCGACGAATCTTATTGTTCCAATCGACCCTTACGCGACTGACGATGGATGGAGTACTGTCTGGATGAAGTCTTCGAAAAAAATTTTGGATCGCATCCAGACCGCTTCGGTGCGTGCTTCAGCTCAGAGTTCAACACCTGTCGAGCCGGAACTATCACTTGAAATCAAAAAACCGCCCCAGACGGAGGAGAAGATCGTGGAAGAAAAGAAGACCGAGGTTCCAAGGGGTAGAGTAGGGGCTACTTTTCTTAGGATGGTTGTTTCAGATTCGGGAGAGAAATCCCTCGAACCTCTGACTCTGTATGATTATTTGCTCGCCCCGACGGGATCTTATAATGATAAGAGTTTTGGTGTTGGCTATGTTTTGACTGTTTCTAACAATAACGTAACTAATGACAACCAACCTAATCTAGATCTCGATTTTGATACGAATAACGATTCTCAAATCATACAAAAACTCGACGACCCTGGTGAAGGAGAGGACATTCGCAAGAGTGACTACGAAAGTTCAGCAAGTGACGAGTCCATTTGTGAATTCCGAGGAGCTCCGATCATGATAGAATTGGAATTATTAGATACTGAAGCAACTTCAGAAGAGCCAGTCGTTCCGATTCAAGAGGAGACACCGGCAGATTCTGCACTAGATGCAGAAGAGATAACAGAGGTCAATCTAAGGAGCAGAAAAGTTCTACCCCCGAGAATGGGTCCAAAGGATAAAGGAAAGGAGGTGGTTACTCAGGAAGAGCCAACCCTAACGGAAGAATTGCCCATTCGGGAAGAGACTGAAGAGCCTAGTAATAAAGTGAAATATAACGTGCTAGCCCATCTTAGGAAGCTACCAGGCAAACTGAGCATCTACAACGCTCTGATCCTGTCAAAGGAGATGTGGGAAACTCTGATCAAGGCTTTACTTGATCCAGAAATTTGCTTAGCTCAAATGGCCGGTAACTCCTTCGACGAGGTTTGCTCGTTAAGAGAACAACGCGGTGTTACCTTCACGGACAATGATCTACTACTTGGAACAGCAGATCATAATCGATCGTTGTACATTTCAGTCAGTATTGGAAAATTCATGCTCTCCAGGGTATTAGTTGATCTGGGGGCATCAATTAATATAATGAATCTTCAGATGTTAGCATACTTAGAGATTGATGCCCGTGATCTCGAAGCAGATAAGATGATGTTAAGAGGCTTCAACCAGAAAGGAGAAAAAGCACTCGGATCGATAACACTGTTAATGATGATCGGTGAGTTAGCAAAGACAACTGCGAAATTCCACATAATTGATTCCGAGACATCATTCAACGCTCTACTGGGTTGGCCGTGAATCCATGAAAACTGGATGGTACCGTCGTCTCTGCACCGGTGTATACAATATTATGAAGGAGGACAAGAGCAGTGTATCAAAGGTGATTTGCAACCATTCTCCGTGCACGAAATTGGAATCCACGAAGATGCAGCCTACTACGCGCCTCCGAAGAAAACAGTTTTCTCCAGAAACACCGTACCAAATCAAGAAAAAGAAATACAAGACGACAAAGAACCTGAAATTCTTGTTCAACAGTTACTCAACATTCCCTTACGATGAGATGGTGAAGGTTTCCCCAGAACTCGCACCCGAGGTCGAGGTCGGGGATGAGATCATGGAAGAGGTGGTGGAACAGTTGAACAGAAGAAGTCGGTCATCAATGTTGATTGGGAGAACAGCTCCGAAGAAGAAGAAGAAATTAAGAAAGAAGCAGCAACAGTAAATCATAAGAAACCTCAGTTCAAGATCTCTCTCGAAGATGAAAAGAATGAAGAATACAAAACAATGTACGAAAAGATAAACCGCTGTGTACATACTATGACCCTGACCCCGATCCACCCTAATAAGGTCGAGGTTATGGTGGTCAAAGAAGTGCATGGTGGCGGTACTAAGCCGATCAATTTCTATCGTGGTGTTTCTTCTTCCAAAATTGAAAATGATGTACAAATTGAAGATGTTACTTCTTTTGAATTAATGGATTTGCCTTTTGAGTGGTATTCTCCCTGTATTCAAAATTTAATTCAACGTGGTGTCTTACCTGGGCAATGGTCAAAAGGATAATCACAACGCTTTGAAAATCTATGGAATAATGCAGTCGGCCTCTCAATTCCAAGCATGGCCTTGGATTTGACACTGTAGGATCAGTTGATGATACGGGATTTTGCTTGGTTGTCACCTGCGAGCCTAAGGAAGATTGCTTGGAAGCTTCAGTTGGTCTCGAAGATCTGCCAGTCGGAGATGCTCCGCCAGAATTTGAAGAAGAAATTAAATCTACAATAGACGAGTTAATGGAAGTTAACTTAGGTACTAGTGAAGAGCCTAGGCCCACCTTTGTTAGCTCCTTACTCAATAAAGAAGACTCGAAGAAATAATTAAGCTATTAATGGAATTCAAAGACTGTTTTGCTTGGAGTTATTAGGAAATGCCAGGATTAGCTCCAGAGGTTGCAGTTCACAAGCTAGGAGTGGATCACACTGCCATTCCAATCTGGAAAGCTCCTAGAAGAATGCGTCTAGAGATTGAACAACAAGGTATAGCTGAAGTTAAGAAGCTAATAGAAGCTAAATTTGTCCTTGAAGAACAATATCTGACTTGGTTAGCCAATGTGGTACCGGTCAGAAAGAAGAATGGTCAGATCAGAATCTACGTAGATTTCAGAGACTTGAACAAGGCATGCCCAAAAGATGAGTTTCCGCTACCAATTCCATAACTGATGATCGACATCACTTCGACGTACGAAATCTTCTCTTTCATGGACGGATCATCAGGATACAATTAGATAAAGATGGCACTGGAAGATGAAAAGCTCACAGCCCTTAGAACACCAAATGGAGTGTACTGCTACACAGTGATACCGTTTGGATTGAAGAACGCAGGAGCAACCTACCAAAGAGCAATGACGAGGATTTTGATGATCTCATTCACAACCAAGTCGAGTGTGGTATTGGGGGGTATTTTTGAAAATTTTGGTGTATTTGGCTATGGATGATCAATTTGAGTGGTGGGAAATGTTTAGGATTGATTTTGAGGAATTTAGGGTAATTTAGACAATTTTACAAATTTTGGGAAATTTCAAGGGCATTTTGTAGGTTTGGTGGGTTTAGGGCCCCGGGGGTCGAAAATTGAAATTTTTAAAAAAATGAAGATTGATCAAGTTTGAGTAGATGGTTGAGCCATGAAGCCATATCAAGTCCATAAGAGCCATGAGAGGACTCATTTGAGACATTCAATATGTTGTTCCTAACCCTCTTAGCCGAGGGCCTAGGGGTTAAGGTCCATCCATATGAATTACCTACATGAGTCAGGAAGTCAAGTTAGGTATGAATGGTTTTAGGATTTGGAATGTGTGTGAAAGTGCAATGTGTGCGAGTCGACCCTCACTGCGACTGTGCCACCTGGGGTAGTCCTAAGGCCAAAGAGTCCTATAAGGAACTCATCCTTTAAACCTCCACATTTGATCTTAACCCTCCAAGTGACTTAGGGGGTTTACAATCAAACATGTGGGGTTTAAAGGGAGTTAAGAGGTGTTTGAATTTCTAAATGTTGGGTTACATTTCTAGTCCTCTAAGATAGTCAAAGGGAAAGCCTAAGGCTAGATCCTAAGTACTAAGGAGAGAGAAGAGAAAAGACCTCATCAAAAATGAGGTCAACAGTTAGCCATCTGTCATATGCAGATGACATTATAATTTTCTCCAGAGCTTCCAAAGCTGCTGTTAAGGTGATCCATCAAGCTTTACAACACTTCCATTTTGTATATGCTATGGAATTAAATATACAGAAATGCTAATTCTTTCCCAGTATTCATGTCAGCCACCATATGAAGAAATGGATATCTGATTATACTGGCTTTAAAGCTGCTCATCTCCCCTTTC
The DNA here is from genome assembly GCA_022702705.1 of Papilionanthe hookeriana x Papilionanthe teres. Lineage (NCBI taxonomy): Eukaryota > Viridiplantae > Streptophyta > Magnoliopsida > Asparagales > Orchidaceae > Papilionanthe > Papilionanthe hookeriana x Papilionanthe teres. The sequence continues at coordinate 117,325,250 of CM040427.1, forward strand.
AACTATCTAGGGGTTCAATTATTGAAGGTTAGAACTAAACAAACACAATTCCAGGAGGTGATTGATAAAATTATGGCACAAATACAATGTTGGACTAATTCTTTCCTCTCTAATGGTGGCAGAATTACTCTATTGAGAAGTATACTCTTTGCATTACCCTCTTATGCTCTACAAATGTTTTTTATGAAGAAAGGCACCCAACAACAACTTGGCAAAATGTCCAATAAGTTCCTTTGGGCTGGACAGCATAAACAAATATAATGGTTACCTTGGCAGAAGCTTTGTAAACCTCTCCAGGCAAGTGGTTTGGGGTTCAAGTGTTTTGACCATTTAAGCTTTAGTAATCTATGTAAAATATGGATAAGATTTAGAGCTCAAAATAGCCTATGGGCTAGGTTCATCAATGGTAAATACTGTAAGCATGAGCATCCAGCAGTGGTTCAGGCCAAATTGGGTGATTTCAGGCTATGGACTAATCCATTAAAGATCAGGGACAAAGCTGAACAACTGTTCATTTGGGAGTTAAGTGAGGGTCAAGTCAACTTTTGGCTTGATCAGTGGGTGTGGGGAGGTGAGAAACTCTCTCCTACTCAATCTGGAACTTCCTCCAATACTTGTGTCAAGGATTTCTGGAATGATAATCAGTGGAACTACAGTCTGCTCAATAACATTCTAAATTCAGAACAATTGCAACATGTTCTGATGACTGATTTAAAGTCAGGATAGAGGGATAAGCTTATTACCAAGAATAAACACTCCCAGAAGCTTTCTGCCTTCATATACCATAATTTTTTTAATTGGGATCAGATCCAATGGGGTACTGAATTTTGTGGGAAACTGCTAACCCCCTCTATGTTTTTTTTCTGTTGGAGAGTATGGGACAAGCTTATACCTACTGATGGTATATTAAAGCTGAAAGGATTAAGAGGGCCTTCTTACTGCCATCTTTTCCATTGTGATGAAGAATCATTAGAACATCTCTTTTTCACTTGCCACTTCTCCCAGAATGTTTGGAAGGAGCTGCTCACCAAGCAAAATATGAATACACTGAACCTGAGCTAGCTGCATTTGTCTAACAGCCTGGTGGAGTGGCTATTTTTTGGGCAATCAGCATAGTCTATCAATGCAAGTGAGACGTCTTTTAGTGGAATCAAATTCATCAAGCTGCATAAAGTATCTCCAAAGCAATGAACCAGCTCCATGGTACATTAGAAGGTGGATTAATAGAAAGCCAAAGTTTAAAGATGTCATGCAAGTTGTTTTTGCCTTCTCCCCTAGGGAAAGCAATGCACCTGCACATTGGCTTACATCTCATGGAAATTTTAGTGAGGTTGTTGATATTGATGTAACTCCTCCCCCCACCCCCCTCTAGCATTTTTGCTCTAGCATTTTTGCTTCATGGCGACAGTTTGTGTCTCCCTTACATTAGGATTTAGCTTGTAATTTCTATCTAGTTCAATATTTTGCTTGCCTCTTGGCAAGTTTTTGATATATATATATATATATATATATATATATATATATATATATATATGAGGAGAAGCTTGAGGAGATTCCTAATCAAAAATTGGCTTCACTTGAATTAACCTAAAGGAAAGAACTTAATCACATTTCTGGATTTATATTGATGTGTTAGTGGCTTTATTAGTAGAGTCTTCATGAAAATTCTTTTTCATATGATTTTTAAAGTGTTCTTAATATGATAAATTACACTTATTCTTGAAATGCATAAATGACTAGAACTCTTAAACTTGATTACTAAATATCTTACATATAGTTTAACTTAAATTATAAAAAACTGATTTAATGGTCTTGCTATTATATTTATGAATAAAAAATTGTAACAATTATAAAGTTAAATTTACTACCATGAGTTATAATTTTTATGTAGTAAAAGAGTTACTTGAGGACAAGTAACACTTAAGTTTGGGGGATTTTGATGCACAAAAAAAATGTTCAAATTTTCACCTATATTTTATAGTCATTTTTAGTGATATTGTACTTTAAAGGAGGGTATTTTTTATGTTTTTTTGTAAGTATATTGATTTTAGGCATTTTGAGCAA